>CM038214.1:97957597-98027726 GCA_021442155.1 Cymbidium sinense | reverse complement strand
TCATGCCTTTCTTTGGTCACCAAGGTTAAAGAAAAAGCAAGACCATCTTTATGATCTGAGTAGTTATCTTTGATTGGTTATGACACTATAGCTTAAAGTTGAATCCCCTAAAGTATACAATTAGGATGACTTTAGGGGAGTTTCTAAGGCTTATAGTAAAGCATCATGGGATAATAATGATTGATCTAAAAAGAGATTAAAGTGACATTAGATATGCATCCTCCAAGATTCTACTTAATAGAGAGATTTCAATTAATTGATTATTGATGGTTTAAATTCTTTCAAAGTTAGTCTATCTCAAAACTTTTCAAATCAAGATTCTACTTTCGATTGTTGAAAGGCCAACCTTGGTGCTTCGAAGGATGGAAAGTAGTTTAAACCACTATGGTATGGGAGCGCCCGATGCTTCCAATCAACGGGCTCTATTTAAAGAAATACTATCTTTAAAATAATGTTTGAAAATAATTATCATCAATAAAATCCTATCTTTCCATTCTTCAAATCCCTTCTTCATTGGAAGTATTATTTGCTTATTTTGCGAATCCACCATGACTTGTTTAGGATAGGTGTAAGAGAACCCAAGTGGCATCCTATCCTTCATCAACACAAACACAAACTACATATGATTTTCTAGTGCTATTAGGATAGGTGTATAAGAACCCAAGAGGCATCATTTTTTGACTAGTACAACTAAGTTAGGTGTAAGAGAACTTGAGTGACATCATTTCTTAGTGGAGTCACATTGCCCTTGTGGCACCATTTCATCCACTCTTTGATGTATTTAAGGTTAGTGTAAGGAACCCAAGAGGCATCCTATCCTACATTAACACAATACAAACACATGAACAAATACACATCTTTTCTTGGGCAACTTTGATGTGGGATAATGCCCCACCCTCACTCATTAGTGCTCTATGGGTCGACGTTATCTGCTTGTGTCACCCCGGTGGTCCCTTGTTCAGGAGGATGTAAATCTGCTATGTTTTCCTTCTTAACTTGATCGCTACACATCGATGAGCACCTTGTTCGCATGGTAGGTCTTACTGTGCGATCGGTCCCTTCTTCTTAAACTAGCCATCATGAACTGATTTGGTTGAGTATATCTGACAAACCCACATATACATCTTTTGTCACGAGCTACTTTGATGTGGGATAACACCCCATATGACACTCACTCATTAGCTGCTCTAGGTCGGCTGATGTGCTACTCTACTAGTGCACACCATAGTGGTCCTTTATTTAGAAGGATGTAAGTCTACTACGCTTTCCTTCGACTTGACCATTGCACAACCGCACAAGCATGGTAGGACTTATGATGTGGTCGATAAGCTACCTTCATGTTGGCTTCATTTAAGAGGATATAAATTTACTATGCTTTCTTCTTGAGTAGCCATCATAACCGACTTGGTCTAGTAGAGGATTAGGGTAAGGTCCCCAATGACACCTTTCTTCTTGACTACTTCAAGTCTGAGTCTAGTCCTTCTTTATGACTCCCTACTTAGTAGTCACCCTTAGGTTGGGTTCATCTAATTATGCCAATAATGGGTCACCCTAGTGGTTGTTCCTCACATCAAAGATGTAAGTCTTACGCTTTCTTCCTTGCTTCACTGCACCAGTGAGCGACAGGATGATGCATCGTATCCAATCAATTCAAATTTAGGGAGATATAAGTTTACATGCCTTCTTCCTAGACTAATTGTTGTGTACCGATGGTAACCTTAGGTTGGTTGGTGTTCTCTATGTTGATAATGACCCACCAGTACACCATCAGATGTAAGTCTGATATTTCTACTTGAGTTGGCTACCATACACTACGTGCTTTTTTATTTACAGGTCAAGATAACGTCTAGTGGTACCTCCCTTATGGGCACTCTATTTGGCTCACATCCTTTGACCTCATTTAGACACAACTCGTTACTAATGATTGACCCCATTTCCTATTAACCACCCCTCGTGGTTAGAGATCCTATTCGTGGATGCATAGATTCTCCCTTGGTCTAGTAAATCTAAGATAGGTCCAATAACAATATATATATATATATATATATATATATATTTATTTATTTATGGACAATTTAATTCTAGATACCTTTCCCAAGAAGGCATCCTATCTTTAGGGTCACAAAACTGCTATGAATCCGACTACTCATAGTTGATATAAGTCCCCATGACACTTTCTCAGTGTAGTTTCAATCTATTCTCGCCAACAATAGGTTACCTAATGGTCATCTGGGCTTTTGAGATTTAATTACTATGCATTCTTTTCTATGATCATTGCACACCAGAGGCCTAGTTCAATTTGTTGTGCATCCAATGGGTCACATCATAGTTGTTTCTTACTTTGGAGATATAATGCTATGCTTTGTCTAGCAAAGCCATTGTGAAAGGCACCTTAAATTGGATTGTCCTACCCTTAATTAGTAGACTAGCCTTGGATCGGGTAAATCTAAGATAGGCCAAGGCCAACATAGCACCTTCTCAGTGCGGTCCATCGCATAGCGATAGGATCCATCAAATGAAATTAAAAAAAATGCAAAGAAACCAATTCAAAATAAAAAATCACAAATTAATCTTAACTACTTTTGAGTTGACATAGATCCCCTAGTGGCATTCACTCGTCCCACTAGGTTCAATTTATTGCATCCAATGATCACCAAGTTGATCCTACTTTGAAAGATGTAAGTCTACTATGCTTTCTTCCTAAGTACAGCCATTGCAATCCAATAGGCAACCACTTAGGTCAAATAGTCCTACCTTATGCCTAGTAGACTATCCCTTTGGATTTGTAAATCTGAGATAGGTCAAAGCTGACATAGCACCTTCTCAGTGCAGTTCATCGCACAACGATGGGATCCATCAAATGAAATTAAAACAAATGAAAAAAACCAATTTAGATTAAAAAAATCAATAAAATTAATCTTAACTACTTTTGAGTTGACATAAGTCCCTAGTGGTATTCATTCAAGAGTACCACTAGGTTCAATTTATTTCAGATCCAACAGATCACCCAAGCGGTTGATCCCTGCTTTGAAAGATGTAAGTCTACTCTACTTTCTTTCTAAGTACAACCATTGCAATCCAATAGGCAACCACTTAGGTAGATAGTCCTACCTTATGCTAGTAGACTATCCCTTTGGATTTATAAATCTGAGATAGGTCAAGGCCGACATAGCCTCTTCTAAGTGGGGTCCATCGCACACCGACAGGGTCCATAATAAACTAAATTTGAAACCAACCTTCTAAGTGGAGTCAAATTAAAACATATTGAACAAACCAAACTTCTCCTGAGGCAAAATCAAATTTCGGGAGCCATAAGAAACACCATCAAACTCTTATCCTAATGGATAGCTTGATGCTGCTTCCCTAGTGGAATGTTCACATTCCCAATCAATAGCATATTATAGATTCTAATCCCATTGGATACACACCTAAACAAATCATATTCACAATCAAACTCAAATCCATATCCTCAGCGGATAGCTTGAACCTGCTTCCCTAGTGGAAGGTTCACATACTCAATCCCCCATGGATTCCATCTGGCTCTCTTATGCCCTTGGGATAAAGAGAGCTACTTTGCACTTAGATCATGATTCTATCTACCTTTTGGGTTTAGGTATAAAACATTTTCATTAGTGTTTGTCTTTTGATGTTGTTGATCACCTCTCACCAATACATGCGGTGTGCTTTGTCGTTACACCACACCTATTGGGGTGGTCCTTTGTTGACCTCACTTTTGGAGTGAGTTTTCCTCCCTCTTCTTAGATTGAGGAACCTTCTAAACACTAAGGTTTCTTTAGTCATAAGACACTTCTAGAGAGTGGGTGAACACTTTACCTAAGCTTAGAATTAGAAGGGTTAATCATGATTAGGCCATGCCTTGGGACTTAGAAAAATCACCTACCTTATAGCCTAAACCCAATCCATGTACACCTTTTTAAATTCAATTCAAATCCAAATTTCCAACCAAACCATAAACTTAATTTCAAATCCAAATCCAAGTCCAAACTCAATTCCAAATGATAGAAACCCAAGATCAAATCCAAAACTTGAAATCCTTCCCAAGCTCTTTAATCAACCTTCATGGACTTAGCAAAATTTCCATCCAATTCAATCCAACTCAATTGATTTTCTTATAAATCAATTGTACCTTCAATTATCTTCTCAAATATAAATGAAATATAAATTCAAATAGCCAAAACCAAATCCAAAATCAAATCAAAACCCAATTTAAACCCTTTAAGCCATTTCCTTGAACTTGGCCAAAACCCATCTAAATTAAGCCAAAATCAATGGATTTTCTCTTGAATCAATCATTCCTTCCAAATATAAATGAAACCTACAATCATCTAGTCAAACCAAAATCAACCCAAGTCAAACCCAACCTAGCCCATTTGACTTGAAATATTCAAATGAACCAAAACTCATTTGAATCCAAACCAATTGTAGTTGAATTTATATATCAATCTTAAATCTACATATAAACTCAACTAAATCAAGCCAACTAAATTAAATTGGTTCACTTGACCCAAAGTGGCCAATTTGACCTACATGAACCAAAATCCAATTCAATCCAAATCAAAGTGAATTAAGCCAATCCAAACTTCATATCATGATTGTTGATCACCCTAGGATGATCAATTGATATAAATTGGGTCAAACCAAGTCAACCCTTTAGCCTATATAAACCCAAACTAGCCAAATTGGAACCTAAGCCAAATTCATTAAAACCAATGATTTAAATCAACCCAAAATCAATATTTAAACATGACTTGACCTTCAATTGAGCTAAACCTAGCCCAGTTGGCCCTCTTGACCCAAGTTAACCTAAATTGACATAAAGTGTCAAATTAGACTAAACCTAAATTAAATCAAACCGAAGCATACAATCCTCTCCAAATAGTAATATGAACTTGACTTAATCCTTAGTTTGACCCAATTTCACCAATTGGTCAACCTAACCCATTTTGACCCAATATGACCCAAATGGGTCAAATTGAGCCAAACCTAACCAAATGAACTCCAAATGAAATGAAATTTGCTCCAACTCACTTTTGACTCATTTAAAATCTGGCTAAATGAAATTCAATATCAAATGACCATTCTACCTTTGGGCTAAGGGGATCTTATAAGACAAAACACCCATATAAATGAACATTTCTCTTCCTTGGCCACTTGACACTCATTAATTGGTCCCCCTAGGCTCCAAGGACACTATCCAACATAACCCAAGAGGTGGTTGGGTCAGCCATGACTTATGGGGAGTTGAAATCACCTCCCTTCATCATTAGAACACTTGGAATGAAGGACCTCCACTTCTGTTTGCTAGGACACCCACTTGTCATTCATAGTCACCTCCTATTCCTTGGGAAACCAAATTAAGCCACCTAAGGAGAATCCCAACCACATCAAAAAAAGGACACCACTTGGAGCCAAAATCACCATGAATGAGATTATTTTCGGCCATTGTAAGGAGACAAAATACAAGGCAAAAACTCTTCCCCACACACTCATTTCACTCTCCTAGAGCTCCCAAACCAACTAACCTTTCCCACTTGGTTTTGAGTAAAATCCATCAAAATCAATTGGATTTTGGTGAGGAAGTGGCACCATTGGTGGATACTTTATTCTAAAGTGAATTAAGAGCCCAAACCCATTCTAAAGCTTCTTCATCCACTCAAGAGAATGCTGGATCATCCACCAAATCAATCTGGTGAGATAATTTTCAAAACTGTAGGAATTAGGTTCTTTTGTTTGTAATGGTTTTGCTCAATTTTAGAATTTTCTTTATATTACTCTTGCATTTTTTTATTTTACATCATCCCCATGCATTTGGAGTGATTTTGGAGTAGATCGCTAGAAAATCAAGCCTAAAATAAAGTTTTTCATTCAATTTCTTTACAAGAATCACAAAAATCCTGCCTGGAATAGTGTTCCATCCATTTCTTATGCCAGATCACCTGACAATCGACCGATCTCCCATTTAGGAGATGGATAGTTCGATTCGCGGATCTCTACCGTAATTAATGGATCATGCGGCTTAGATCATGTGGATCGTGCGTATAGATCTGGACCATCCGATCCACGATCAGATGGTCGGATCTAATCCGTGCATCCCTATTCGCATTCCCACATCACCGAGGCACATCACTTGCCACGCATAGTGCCATGTGGCATCGCATGGTCCAATCGCATGCAGCTTAAGTAAGAAATTAGGGATTTTAGGCTTTTGAAAAATTAAAAAAACCTAAAATTTCAAAATTCACAAAAAAAAAAAAATACTTAACTAAAAATTGAAAATAAGGGCTCATTGAATCTAAAAGCCCCAAAATTTATAGAATATTATGAGCATAATTTAAGCTTTAGGGAAAATCAAATTTCATTACTTAAACTATAAACACACATCAAATTGATTTGAAATTCTCTGAGATAAAAATTGAATGTAAAATCATCCTTCCATAAAAATTTCAAGTCAAAAGGACTTATGAATTGGGAGATATTGCATTTTGAAGTTCAAATAGTTAAAATAAATTAATAGACTTTATAAAAATCATGTAAAATCATTTAAATTAACTAAAAATTTGGAAAATTATAACAAATCATAGAATAATCATAAAAATAAAAGTAATAATTTATTTTGAAGGTATTTAAGAGGAGATTCAATTAAAATTAATCTCAATTAATTTTGAATAATAATTAAGGCTTAATTTAAGTTTAATTAAAAATATAATTAGCTTAATTACTCTATAATTACCTAAGTAATTAATCCCAAACTTTTTGAGGTTGATTAATGGGATGACCTTTGTGTCCCATAATTTTCTTGGTATTTATTGCTTGGTTAATTAGGGAAATTGGATATCTTAACCTTAATTACTTTCTTAATTAATTAGGTAATTAATTAATATTCTAAATAGTAAGAAAATCATTAATTAAGCTTGCTAATCATTTTGAAATAGTGAATGGGCATGGAGAATGAGATTGGGACCTCTTTCTGAATCTTTTCCCTAAGTCCACTTCACTTGAATGGAAATTAATTAATTTGGGATTAATTGATGGTTTAATTCATTAATTAAATTGCTTAATTAATCAATTTGAAACTATAATCACATGGAATCTTAATTAATTAATTCATTGGTAGATCTTTAGGTGTTCAATATCCTAAAGACATTTAAGGAAATCATGGTTAACTCACATGTGAGTGGAAAACCATGAAAGTACTTAATTAAGTTTCTTAACTTAATTAATCACTAATTGTGAGCCAATTGCATTAGGCCTCTTTCATTTCTTAGGTTCATTGCTGATTTAATTTCCAATGTATGTACATATCATGTTGGATCATAATTACTTGGTTAATTAAATTAAGGCAATATAGGTAAGGGTTAATTAATGTATTTAATGCATAGTACAACCTAATTAACCCATAAAATCAACTAAATTACTTTTCATTAAACCAAATTAAATCACAAACATGGGAATGGGTTAGGATCAACAAATTTTCCTCATTTCTTCAAACCAAATCAAATATGAAATTGAAAGTGATAACTAAAAGTGTTGGTTTTTTTTTAAATGCTTTTATTTGATTTGATTGTCCTAGGAATTAATTTAATTGAATGAAATCACATGTTTATGCTCATTCATTCCTTTTCAATCATGTTAAATGTTGTGTCATTTAAAAAATCACACATTCATCTTTTCAAAATTAATTAAGTCAAATGGGTTTCCTTTATGTCAAGCTTGCATGTGTTGATTTAATTTATAATATGTGTGGCTATTATCACTATTAAATCCAAACATATTTTCCAAAGCTTATAAATGAATGGTTACATATGCTATGAATGCAAGTTATAAATACATAGGAGATGCATGTGATTATAGCTTAAATGTATGAAGTGAAGCTCTTTAGTTTATTCATGTATTGATTTATGTAAGTTAGAATGTTAATGGGTATATAATCCCAAAATATGAGGCTTTAGTTAGCCCCAAGGAGATTATTTGATTAGCTCACTTCCCTGGTTTAACAATGGCACGTACTCGATTTGATTTCATTCTTATGTATTTCAATACTAAAATTTGGATGAGGCTTTAATTCATATACATAAATGAATCAATCAAATTAAATATCAATTTTTTTGCATGATTTTCATTCTCCAAATTATGAATACAGGTGTATGTATCTAAGAAAAGTTGTATATAGTCTGGACATTCTGGGACTATGAGGCTTTAGCTAGACCTAAGGAGGTCATTTGATTACCTCACTTCTCAAGATAAACAAAGGCACATACTTGCTTATATCTTTATGCATACATGTGTGTATTTAATTAAAGAATGGTAATCCTTCCTTTTTATTAAAATACATGCATTTGCAATTGCTCAAGTGATTGAAATAATTGATTATGTGATTTGAAGCTCTCTTTATTATGTTCATGCATGTAAATTTACATATGGTTTGAATGTAATGGTATATAGTCTAGATATCCCAGGAATATGAGGCTTTAGCTACACCCAAGGAGGTCATTTGATTACCTCACTTCCTTGGTTAACAATGACACATACTTGTTTAATTTCATCCCTATGTATTTTTTGCATAAGAATTTAGATAGAGCCTTAAATAAATATGAAAAAAATAATTCAATCAACAGAGAAATATAAAGCTTCAAATGTATATACTCACATCCATCATTCAAGTATGCTAAAACATATTATGTGTAGGTATACTTAAGACTTAATCATATGCATGTTACATGTGATGGAGAGGAATGATTTAGCATGTAATGTGATAGTATTTCAATTAGATTAATCTTAAGAAGCATTTCACATTGAATATAAATATTAAAGAGACCCAAAACTTAGGATTAATCTAAAATGTGTAATAAGACATTCACTAAAGAGAACTAAATCAAATTAATAGGCATTAGAAAGTTGTTTAAGGTAGGGATGAAAAAGGCCAACCTCTTTTCTTCTCTTTACAACACTTAGTTGCTAAGTGTAAGTTATATGAAATAAAAGAAAACACAAATTAAAACTTGCAAATTAATTAAAGAACTTGAAGTGAAACCACCCTTTAAGTTGAATCTTTCTACACTTAGAAAATCTTAACTCTAAAGCCTAATTAGGACATACCACACAAGCCTTAATACACACACATTAGATTAAGTCACCACTTCTAGCCTTATGTTAGGACGGTGCATGGTGTGATGTATGTTATATTTTATGATGTATTATTTTAGACTAGATGTTAGGGTGTATGTTTTATAGACTAGATGGTAATGGATTTAATCATATTTTTTTGTAAGGATTATGTTTAAGGATCACTTAAAATACATATAAATGCTCTCGTGTTACTTAAGCGTAAGCATAATCCATGTTAGGAAAGATGGGGGGTTACCATATGTAGGTGTTAAGTCCAAATTATAAATATAATTGCATGGGTTGTATGTGTCTTTAGCTAACACTTATCTTATAGGTGTAGTTAGATTTACTTTTCCTATTTTTAATGTAATTTTACATTAAAAATTAGGATTAGTGCTATGGTGGCATAAGGATGAGCATTGGCTAGAAGGATTTATCTTGGGAGGCCATGTGTAGCCTTTGAAGTGGAGCAAACCAAGTCAAAGATGAAGGAAGATACATGAAGACATGAAGGCCCCCCTTAGCATTTATCATTTGTAAATTATAAACTATTCTTTTATGTACCGATTGTATAAGGGTAGAGCTCGACTACCCATTTTTCTTTTTAGGTTGTATGGTGGCACCCAATCTTGGCCTATTATTCTTTTACATTAGCTATAAAATTTGTTTGATGTTGTGTTTAAAGTGCACAATTAAGATGGCATATTTTTTTTAATTTCTGTATTTGTTTGATGTTTGAATGTGTGGCCTTGAATGCCATTAGGCTCTTAGAAAAAAAAATAACATTTCTACCCAACTACAACTCATAACTAAAGTTTTAAACAATTCATAACTTCACATAAAGCCTATGACATGAATCAAGATAATTAAAAGATTTAGTAACCCCTTAGCTAAATGTTGAATGGCCAACAACATGCACATCATATTATTTCACTCTTAAAATAAGGGATTTCCATCCTTGCAAGATAGGGGAATGCTTGACCTGTGAGGGCATCCTTTGTGTTAGAAAACACCCCTTTCTTGTTGATTTAGACAACAACCTTATTTTCTCATGCATGTAGGTATCATAAATCAAAATACTTTATAAAAATGAAGTGTCAAAATAAATAAAAAATGAAAAGATGTTACATTAGACTAAGTCATATGCTCATACCACTCATGCTCTAGTCTCTTAGGGAGTGGGTTTAAGGATCTTTAGTTTCTTTCTAATTAAGCAACAGACTAACTAATCTTGCAAATCATATGACCGAACTTCTTAGATTTAAAGCATAGGGGGTGTTAGCTGGTTGCCACTCTAGATGGTTGTAAGTCTAGTAGTCGGATGGTTTATCCTCTCTTATGGATTTAAACCATATGCCTATTTTCAGTTAGATTTAGGTTGTGCTTTGGATTATGCTAAAGCTCCCTATATTTAGGATCCAAGGTGGTTTTTTTTGTAGGCTACAAGCATAAATCCTCACCTCTTAGGAATCTCCACAATCTTGTGTTGTTGGATTACAAGTCCTAGCTTTCTAATGAAATGCCAACTTTAACAAAACTGATCTTCTCTTTAATTTAAAAATTCTAAAGTCCAATTATAGGATAGGTTGAAATGCTCACTATGTTTCCTAGTATCAAGAGAATTCCCTACTTTCCTTTTGGCTTTGATAATAAGTCTTCTCCATGAGTTTTCCTACATAAATTTCAAATATAAATAATCCTTTGATAGTCTAGCCTTGAAATATTTTGAGACTTTAATTACTACTTTAATTGAGAGTATTCTTAAGGGATGTAATTAACTATGGAGGCTTGCCTCCATAAGGAACTTAATGAACCTAACTTAATATAAATGCTACTTTTCTTTTCCATGTAAAGTAGGGGAAAGATCTCTAGTACATTCGAAGACCCATCATGCCATAAGAGTCCTTATTAGGTGATTAGGTCCATTATAGGGTAATGATTTATATCTTTCAAGATAGTGCATCTTTTCTTAATGTCATACCCAATCATTTCAATAAGTACCCCTAAGATCTATGTGGTGTCCCACATCTCAAAAATAAACACCACACACCAAGTTTTTTGAGACACAAGTGACAACATAGATAAATAATGAGCATGCATAGAGCAAATAAAAAACCCTAGATAACTAGAACTATCTCCACTATACATAGTTCTATAAGTAGGATCGATCAATCGTTTCTTCAATTTCTCCAATTCCCATTAGAACCACCTCGATCTCAAGTAGCGGATCGATCATTATATCCTTGATCTCTCTCGCCACCACCACTAACCTTGTCCTCCTCCCGCTTCCATAACCACCACTACCACTCCACCACCTCCATATCCACTAGCACCTCTAGATCCCCCACCACCATTATGATAACCGCCACCTCCGCCTTCACCTCCACTGCCAGATCTAGATTGAGCCTTATTGACAGTGATGTTCTTGTCATCAAGGTTCTGCCCATTCTTAGGGTTTAGGTTTAGGTTTTTTTAAGGTTTAGGTTAATTTCTTCATTTATTATTTTAGTTTAGGTTTAGGGTTAGGGGTTTAGGGTTTAGGGTTAGGTTTAGGGTTTAGGGTTTAAGTTTAAGGTTTTATGCTTTTAGTGTTTAAGGTTTAGGATTAGGTTTTAAGGTTTAGGATTTAGCTTTATTATTTAGGCTTTAGGGTTTAGGATTAGTTTAGGGTTTAGAGTTTTAGGGCTTATTATTTAGTTTTTGTGGTTTAGGGTTTAGGTTTTAAAGTTTGTGTTTAGGGTTTAGGGTTTAGGGATTAAGGTTTTAGGGTTTAGGTTGTTTAGGTTGTTTAGGGTTTAAGGTTTAGGGTTTAGGGTTTAGGGTTTTCTATGGGAGAAAGTTAGAATTTTATTACCATAAAAGAAAAAGATAAAATGTCCTGGGGTAAAGCTATAAGATTCAACTACTGAGATAGAAGAAACCTAAAGAGCTAAACCGCATCTAAGTACATTAAAAGAAAAGAAAATAAAAGAGAAAATACAACAACTAAAATCATAAGAGAAGAAGACATAGTAAGACTAAAATAAATGCTTAAAATAGTGGATGAGTCGATTCATGATTCCTTTGAGAAAGTAAGATAAGCAAGATCCACAATAATATCATTTAGGTTGAAGTAATGGCCATTCCCTCTTCAAAGTTCCAACCTATAAAGAAATCGAAAACACTACAAAGGCAAAAGTCATAGCTAAAAAGGATAAGGATGGAGAGAAGAAAAGGATAGAGCTGAGAAAGAGAAGGCTCAGGCTCAATTTGGATCATCCCAAGGGGCAACAATACATATGAGTATCCAAACATCATAAAAAAGGATTACAATCATATGTAATGCTACCAACTAGAGAGAAGAGGTGAGTAACATCAAAGCCATCATAGCCAACATACCTGTTATAAGTAAACATCCAAGGCTAGGAGTCCGTAGAGTTTCAGATCCTGCACCATTAAATAAAGAGCAACCAACTAGCAACTAGCTAGCAGCCAAACCACCAAAAAAAACCACAACAGACTAATCATAATAACCTAGAGAGAGGCTAAAAAAAGTCAGAACACTAAAGACAACCATTATCCAAATATCCATCCAAGCTCCAAACTAAGAAAAACAAAACCTAGCCATCAGCAAGCAACAGACCCATGACAATTAATAGAGAAATAACCAGTAAAACCAAGATTGGAGCCCTCATGACAAAGTACCATCTAGTAGAAGTCACCAAGCCAAACTAGGGTGAGTAACCGCAAATGACTAAACAAGTCAAAAATTAAACCATCAACTGAAGGAAACATAATATGCAACTAGTGAAAATCACCAGAAAACAAAATAACCACACAAAAGAAGGCCAAAGGCTGCCACCAACCACCTGATACAAAAAATTCCAATCCAAAAAGATCAACAAAGGTTCGATCAGCATAGGAAAAGGCTAAAAAATTGTCCAAGAAGAAGGAAAAGACCAACAAGAAAAAATAAACCAAGATTCCAAGGACAACTAAAAGTCCTCCAACCAAACCAGTTAAGTAAAATAGCAATAAGTCAACCACCAGAGAATAATCCATCATAAGTAGCCAACAAAAGAAGCATACCCAATAGCCAACGAAAAGTAGAAAACCAACAAAGCACCACACAACAGAGGTCCAAGAGAAGCACAAACACCATAAAAAGGCAATAACAGTAACTAGCCAAGACCACTCAAAAACTAAACTTCCCATGAAAAAAAGGACTAACTTGATAGAAAGGATAATAACAACACAAAATCTTGCTGCAAACAACACACCCAGTAGAGGCTAATACCAAGAGAATAACCAAACACAAAACCAAGGTAAAAGAATGATCCAGCAATAAATAATAAGAAATTGGGAGGCAATCCCCAAAAAAGTAGCCAAGATACTCTCAAAATAAGTCCCAAAAAGGCAACAACCAATAGTAGTTCCCACTAGGAAGGCCACCCATCCAACCATGAAAACCAAAAAAAGTAATTCAAGTTCAAGAGGAGAGCAACAAAATAAATGCAAAAAATAGATAAATACCATAGAGAAAACATGTCATCCACTAACAACCGTAATAAGGGAGAAGATAGTAGCCACCGGACTAAAAAAACCAAGCCAACCTAAGGAAAGATAAGAATCACTGCCAACCCAAGTAAGAGGTCAAAAACATAACCCACAGCAAAATGTAAAAAATATGTTTAGGGTTTTAGTTTAGATTTAGGATTTAGGTTTAGGGTTTAAGGTTTAGGTTTAAAATTTTGGGTTTAAGGTTTGGGGTTAGTTTTAGGTTTAGGTTTTAGGCTTTAGTGTTTGGCTTTAGTTTAGATCTGAGTTTAAGTTTAGGTTTATGGTCAGAAATTTGGCTTGGGTTATTGAGTGGTTTAGTATATATTTTAGTTTAGGTTAGAGGAATAGGATTTTGGGTTTAGGTTTAGGTTGGGGTTTAAAAAGAATTTAAGTTTAGGGTTTTTTGTTTAGGGTTTAGGTTTAGTTGTAGTAAAGGTTTAGGATTAGGAGTTTTAGATTTAGGGTTTAGTTTTTAAGGAGGGTCAAGGTTTAGGGTTGGGTATGAGGTTTGTGTTAGTTTGTGGTTTAGGTTTAGGGTTGGCTTTCTTTAATTTTTTTAAATTAAATTGGCATATTTAGGTTTATTTAATTTATTTAGCTTATTTTTCTATTTATTTTAGTTTATTTAATTTTTTATTTCTATTTAGGTTTATTTTTATTTTTATTTAGTTTAGTTTATTTATTTAGGTTTTTTTATTTTAGAAATTTTAATTTTTTTATTTTTTTAGGTTTAGGTTTGGTTTATTTTTAGTTTAGTTTTATTTTTATTTTATTTTGTTAAGTTTTATTTTTTATTTTTAAGTTTAGGTTTAGTTTTTATCTTATTTTTGTAGGTTTAGGTTTTAGGTTTTTATTTTAGGTTTATTTTAGGTTTTATTTTTAGTTTAGGTTTAGGTTTATTTTAGTTTATTTTATTTTATTTAAGGTTTAGGTTTTGGTTTTATTTATTTTAGTTTAGTTTATTTAGCTTAGGTTTATTTTATTTTTTATTTTAAGTTTAGTGTTTATTTTATTTAGGTTTTTTTATTTTTTTTAGTTTAGGTTTTATTAATTTTATTTTTTTAGTATTTATTTTATTTTATTTTTTTTTAGGTTTAGGTTTGGGTTTTAGTCTTAATTTATTTTATTATTTTATTTTATTTTGGTTTAGGTTTTTTTATTTATTTTATTATTAGGTTTTATCTTGTTTAAGTTTAGATTTTTAGTTTTTAGTTTTTAGGGTTTAGGGTTTAGGGTTTGGGGGTTTGGGGTTTATTTTAGGATTTAGGGTTTAGGGTTGTGGGTTTAGGTTTTAGGTTTAGGTTTTGGTTTTAGGGTTTTTTAGTTTAGGGTTTAGGGTTTTTAAGTTAGGGTTTAGTTTATAGGTTTATGGTTTAGGCTTTATTTTAGGGTTTTGGGATTTTGGTTTTTTTTAATAGAAAACAAATTCAGACAAAACATTTATTTTTTTCAATTTCATGAACCAAGTAACACACCATGTTTTCTAAGACACAAGCGATGATAGATTAAAAATGAGAACGCATAGAGCAAATCAAAAACCCTAGATAATTAGAAACATCTCTATTGTAAAGACATAGTTTCATAATCAGCAGATCGGAATGGTTGTTCTTCAGTTTCTCCAGTTCCCATCAGAATCACCTTGGCCTCCCTTGTAGTGAGAACAACCATCATATCTTTGATCTCTCCCACCGCCACCACCACGGCTTTAACCTCCATCGCTCCTCCCATTTCCATAACCACCACTGCTCTAACCACCACCTCCACATCCACCAACTCCTCTAGATCCCCCACCACCACTGTGATAACCATTGCCCCTCGCTTCACCTCCATCGTCAGATCTAGAGTAAGCTTGGATGACGGTGATGTTCCTCCCATCTAGGTTTTACCCATTCTTAGGATTTAGGTTTATTATTTTATTTATTTAGTTACTTTATGTTTGAGTTTGGGGGGCTTATGCTTTAAGGTTTAGGGTTAGTGTTTATGTTTTAGATTTAGAGTTTAGTTGGGTTTAGGGTTTAGGTTTTAGGTTTTATGTTTTTTGGGTTTAAGGTTTAGGGTTTAAATTTTTGGGGTTTAGGGTTTAGTTTAGAATTTAGGGTTTAAGGTTTTTTTTTTAAATTGTAAAGTTTAGATTTATTTAATATATTTAGTTTATTTTATTTATTTTAGTTTACTTTATTTTTTATTTTTATTTAGGTTTATTTTATATTTTATTTAGTTTATTTATTTTTAGTTTAGATTTTCAATTTTACTTTATTTTTAGGTTTAAGTTTAGATTTAGGTTTATTTTAGTTGAGTTTTTTTATTTTATCATTTAGATTTAGATTTTATTTTTTATTTTTAGTTTAGTTTTTATTTTATTTTTTTTGTTTAGGGTTTAGGTTTTTATTTTAGGTTTATTTGTAGGTTTTATTTTTAGTTTAGGTTTTGGTTTATTTCTAGTTTATTTATTTTATATAGTTTATGTTTAGGTTTAGGTTTAGTTTATTTATTTATTTAGGTTTTATTTATTTTAGTTTAGTTTATTTTAGTTTAGGTATTAATTTATTTTATAATGTTTATTTTATTTTTAATTTAGGTTTATGTTTTTTTTTAAGATTAGCATTTTGATTTTATTTTATTTATTTTTTAGGTTAATTTTTTAGGTTTAGGTTTTATTTTAGCTTTTATTTTATTTTATTTTAGTTTATTTTTCTTTTTATTTTACATTTAGTTTTTATTTAGGTTTCATTCTTAAGTTTATATTATATTTTAGTTTAGTTTAGGTTTTATTTTTATTTTAGTTTTTTCTTATTTTATTTAATTATATTTTTAGTTTAGGTTTAGGTTTTAATTTAGATTTTATTTTATTTTATTTTATTTTATTTTTTTGGTTTATTTATTTCTTTATTTTAATGTTTATTTAGTTTAGGTTTTTTTGGGTTTAGGGTTTAAGTTTATGGTTTATAGGGTAAGGGTTTTTAGTGTGGGGGTTGGGTTTATGGTAGGATTAGGATTTAGTTTAGTTTAGGGTTTTAGGGTATTAGGGTTAGTGGAGTATCACATTGTGGGATTAGGTTACATATGTTGGGTAGGGTGGGTTTAGGTTTTTTAGTGTTTAGGTTTAGGGTTTGTTTGGGTTTAAGGTTTAAGGAGTTAGTTTAGGGTCAGGTTTAGAATATTATGTTTATGGTTTAGGGTTGCTTTTTAAATTAAGTAAACCAGAAGGATTTGGTTTTTTTCATACTTTTATTGAGGTTTATTTTTTATTTTTATTTAGTTTAGTTTATTAATATTTTGTTTACATATTTTAGTTTAGAATTTCTGTCAGAGTTTATTTTTTAGGGTTAGGTTTAGGTTTATGTTTATTTTCTAGTTTAGTTTTATTTTATTTTATTTTTTAAGTTTATGTTTTTTTTATTTTTAAGTTTAGGTTTAGTTTTATTTATTATTATTTTGTTTTATAGGTTTTTTATTTTAGGTTTATTTAGGTTTTATTTTTTAGTTTAGTGGTTTATTTTAATTTATTTTATTTTGTTTTAGTTTAGGGTTTAGGTTTTATTTATTTTAGGTTTAAGTTTAGATTTTATTTATATTAGTTTAGTTTATTTTAGTTTTGTTAGGTTTAGTTTAGGTTTATTTTATTTATTTATTTTAGGTTTAGTTTTTTTTAGTGTAAGGTTTAGGTTTTATTTTTTTATTCATTTTAGGTTTTATATTTAGTTTATTTTTAGGTTTAGATTTTATTTAGTTTTATTTTATTTTATTTTAAGTTCATTTATTTTATTTTTTTTAGGTTTTATTATTTAGGTTTTATTTTAGGTTTGTTTTATTTTTTTTATTTTAGTTTAGGTTTTATTTATTTTATTTTATTTAGTTTATATTTTATTTTATTATTATGGGTTTAGGTTTATGCTTAGGTTTAGGTTTAGTTTAGTTTATGTTTTATAGTATTTATTTTATTTTATTTTATTTATTTTATTTTGTTTTTTTATTTATTTATTTTAGTTTTATTTAGTTTAGGTTTTAGGTTTTATAATTTGGGTTTAGGTTTATGGTTTAATGTTTATAGTTTAAGGGTATAGGGTTTAGAGTTTAAGGGTTTTGGGTTTGGGTTTATGGTTTAGGGTTTAGGATTTAGGGTTTATGGTTTTAGGGTTTAGGGTTTAGGTTTGGGTTTAGGTTTAGGGTTGGGTTTATTTAGGGTTTAGGTTTAGGTTTTACATTTATGGTTAAGATTTCAATTTTCAGTTTTGGGTTATTGAATTTTTTGTTTAACAGAGAACAATTTATAACATTTGTTTTTTTTTTTTCATTCATGAACCATGTAACACACCATGTTTTCTAAGACACTTTATGAGATAAAAAATGAGCATAGAGCAAATAAAAAACCTAGATAATTAGAACCATCTCTATTGAAAGACATAGTTTCATAAGTTAGATCGGATCGGATTCTTTAGCTCCAGTTCCCATCAACCACCTTGGCCTCTCAGAAGGGATTAACCATCATATCTTCAATTTCTTCCTCCGCCACCACCACGGCTATAACCTCTATCGCTCCTCCCGCTTCCATAACCACCACTACTCTAACCACCACCTCCACATCCACCAACTCCTCTAGATCCCCCACGACCACTCCGATGACCATCGCCTCTCGCTTCACCTCCATCGTCGGATCTAGACTAAGCTTGGTTGACGATAATGTTCCTCCCATCTAGGTTCTACCCATTCTTAGGGTTTAGGTTTATTTTTTAATTTATTTAGTTACTTTATGTTTGAGTTTTGGCTTGGAGGGTTTAGGGTTTAAGGTTAATATTTAGGTTTTAGTGTTTAGAGTTTAGGTTTAGGGTTTAGGGTTTAGGGTTTTAGGTTTTATGTTTTTTGGGTTTAGGTTTAGGGCTTATAGTTTTTGGGTTTAGGTTTAGCTTACAGTTTTGGGGTTTAGGGTTTAGGTTTAGGGGTTGTAGGATTTAGGGTTTTAGGGTTTAGGGTTTAGAATTTAGGGTTTAAGGTTTTTTTAAAAATTAAGCAAAAGCAGTTTAGATTTATTATATTTAGTTTATTTTTATTTATTTTAGTTTACTTTATTTTTTTTATTTTATTTAGGTTTATTTTTTATTTTATTTAGTATTTATTTATTTTAGTTTAGATTTTTAATTTTACTTATTATTTAGGTTTAAGTTTTGATTTAGGTTTATTTAGTTGAGTTTTATTTTTATTTTGTCTTTTAGATTTAGATTTTATTTTTTATTTTTAGTTTTAGGTTAGATTTTTATTTTATTTTTTTAGGTTTAGGTTTTAGGTTTTTATTTTATGTTTATTTGTAAATTTTATTTTTTAGTTTAGGTTTTGGTTTATTTTTAGTTTATTTTATTTAGTTTATGTTTAGATTTAGGTTTAGTTTATTTTAGGTTTAGGTTTAGGTGTTATTTATTTTAGTTTAATTTATTTTAGTTTAGGTTTAGGTTTATTTTATATTATTTATTTTTAATTTTTATTTTTTAAGATTAAGATTCAATTTTATTTTATTTATTTTTAAGTTAATTTTTTAGGTTTAGGTTTTATTAATTTTATTTTATTTTATTTTAGGTTTATTTTTCTTTATTTTACATTTAGTTTTATTTTTTATTTAGGTTTTATTCTTAAGTTTATAATATTTTTAATTTAATTTGGTTTTATTTATTTTATTTTAGTTTATTTTATTTTATTATTTAAGTTTATTTTAGGTTTAAGTTTAGGTTCAGTTTAGATTTTATTTTATTTTATTATTTTATTTTATTTAGGTTTTGGTTTATTTATTTATTTATTTTAATGTTTTATTTAGTTTAGGTTTAGTTTTTTAGTTTTAGGTCAGATTTTAGGTTTTGGTTTTTTAGGTTTAGGATTAGGGTTTAGGGTTTAGGGTTTATTGTTTAGGTTATTAGTTTTTATTAGGATTTTAGTTTTTTAGGGTTTTTAGGGTTTGGGGTTTTTTATTAATGGTTTTTAAGGTCACAGGGTTTAGGGTTACATTTTGCTTTAGGGTTTAGGGTTTAAGGTTACATTATGCTTTAGGGTTTAGGGTTTAGGGTTTTTAGTGTTTAGTGTTTAAGGTTTAGGTTTAGGGTTAGTGTTTAGGGTTTAGGGTTTAGGGTTTAGAGTTAGTTGTAGGTTTAGAATTTTATGTTTGGTTTTAGGGTTTTTTTTTAAATTAAGTAAACTAGAAGGTTTTGGTTTATTTTATACTTTTATTGTGGTTTATTTTTTATTTTATTTAGTTTAGTTTATTAATTTTATGTTTACTTATTTTAGTTTAGGTTTTCTATTTTAATTTATTTTTTAGGCTTTGGTTTAGGTTTATGTTTATTTCTTAGTTTAGTTTTATCTTATTTTATTTTTTAAGTTTATGTTTTTTTTATTTTTAGGTTTAGGTTTAGATTTTATTTATTATAATTTTTTATTTAAGTATTAGGTTTTTATTCAAGTTTATTTTTAGGTTTTATTTTTTAGTTTAGGTTTAGGTTTATTTTTAGTTTATTTTATTTTATCTAGTTTAGGGTTTAGGTTTAATTTATTTTAGGTTTAGGTTTTGATTTTATTTATATTAGTTTAGTTTATTTTAGTTTATGTTTAGGTTTATTTTTATTTATTTTAGGTTTTATATTTAGGTTTATTTTTTAGGTTTAGATTTTAATTTCATTTTTATTTTATTTTATTTTAAGTTCAATTTATTTTTATTTTATGTTTAGGTTTTATTATATTTAGGTTTTTTAATTTTAGGTTTATTTTATTTTTTTCATTTAGTTTAGATTTTTATTTATTTTATTTTAGCTTAGTTTAGATTTTTTATTTTATTTTATTTTTAGGTTTAGGTTTAGCCAGTTTAGGTTTAGAAGGTTTAGGTATTTTATTTATTTTATTTTTGGTTTTATTTAGTTTAGGTTTAGGTTTTAGGTTTTATGATTTTTAGGGTTGGGTTTAGGTTTAAAGTTTAGGGTTTAAGGTTTAGGTTCTAGGTTTGGGTTTAGGTTTTAGTTTTAGGTTTAAGTCTTACAGTTTTAGGGTTTAGGTTTTGGTGGTTTGGGTTTAGGTTTTTTTATGGTTTGATATTTTAGGGTTTAAGGTTATTCATTTTGGTTTTAGGTTTAGTTCAGTTTTATTTTAGGGTTTAGTTTTTGGTTTTTTTTAGAGAATAAATTCATATTCAACATTTTTCTGATTTCTTCAACCACGTAACACACCTAGTTTTCTAAGACACAAGCGAGACATAAAAAAAAATGAGAATGCATAGAGCAATCAAAACACTAGATAACTAGAATCTCACAATGTAAAGCCCATAACAGATTAGTTGACTATTCTTCGCTTTCTCAATTCCCATCAACAACTCACCTCTCAAGTGGTAGGATCCACCATCATATCCGATCTCCTCACTCACCCGCTGTAACCTCCATCGCCGCCCCGCTCCATACCCATAGATCCAACCACCACCTACATATCCACTAGCACCTCATCCCCGCCACCACTATAACCAGCCGGTGTTTCCTCCATCGCCGATCTATACTAAGCACTTGATGATTGCTCAAGGTTCGCCCATTCTTAGGGTTTAAGTTTAGGTTTAATTTAATAAGTTTTAGTGTTTAGGTTTATTTTTTAATTTATTTAGTTAATTTAGGTTTTGGTTTAGGGTTAGGAGTTTAAGGTTTAGGGTTTAGGGTTTATAGTTTACGATTTTAGGGTTTATGCTTTTAGGGTTTAGGGTTTAGTGTTAAGGTTCATGGTTTTATGGTTTAGGGTTTAGGGTTTAGGATTGTAGGTCTATAGGGTTTATGATTTAAGATTTATGGTTTGGTTTTTTCAAAAAAAAATTAAGTAAATTGGTAGATTTAAGTTTATTTAGTTTATTTTTATTCATTTTAGTTTATTTTATTTTTATTTTATTTAGGTTTATTTTTTATTTTATTTAGCTTAGTTTATTTATGCTTTATTTATTTTAGTTTAGGGTTTTTTATTTTAGTATATTTTTAGGTTTAGTTTTAGGTTTAGGTTTATCTTTTTAGTTGAGTTTTATTTTTATTTTATTTTTTGGTTTAGGTTTTATTTTTATTATTAGTGTTTAGGTTTTGATATTATTTTGTTTAGGTTTTAGGTTTATTCTTAGGTTTTATTTTCTAGTTTAGGTTTATTTTTAGTTTATTTTCTTTTATTTAGTTTGGGTTTAAGTTTAGGTTTAGTTTATTTTAGGTTTTATTTATTTTAGTTAATTTATTTTAGTTTAGGTTTATGTTGACAATTTTTATTTTATGATTCATAAGACATCAAAATTTAGTCTTTTAGGTCAATTTGGGTCAACTTGGGTCAAGGGGACCAATTGGGTTTGGTTTGACTCAATTGAAGTCAAGTCATAATCAAATAGTAATTTTGATGTATGAATCATTGGTTTCAAGGATTTGGTTTGGCTAATAGTTTAGGTTCATATGGGTTAAGGGGTTGACTTGGTCAAATGACCAAGTTGACTTGGTTTGACCAAATTTTTGATAATTGATCAACCTAGGGTGATCAACAATTTGATGGAAGTTTTGATGGGCTTGGTTCAATCCTTTGGGTAGGATTAGAACTTGGCTCAAATAGGTAAAATTGGCCACTTTGGGTCAAATGGACCAATTGGGTTTAGTTGGCTTGATTTTGGATTGAGTTTGATTTAGTTGAGTTTATATATGGATTTGGGATTGATATCTAAATTCAATTGCAATGGGCTTTGGTTTAAATGGGTTTTGGTTCATTTGAACATTTCAAGTCAAAAGGGTTAAGTTGGATTTGACTTGGGTTGATTTTGGTTTGGCTTGATGATTGTAGATTTAATTTATATTTGTGAATATGATTGAAGGTATGATTAATTCATGGGAAAATAAATTGAATTTGGGTTTTAGAATGAAGGAATTTGGCTAAGTGCAAGAGGGTCATGTGTCTTAGGTTAGATTTTGATTTAATTTTATTTAGGTTGATTTTAAATGTATATTTGATTTAAATTTTGAAGATGATTGAAAATATGATTGATTTGTGAGAAAATCAACTGAGTTTGACTTGATTTGGATTAAGATTTGGTTAAATCTATGGGATATGTCATATGGCTTAGGAAGGTTTTTGATTAAATGATTTAGTTTGATTTAGTTTTGATCATTTGAATGTAGATTTGATTTAAATTTAGGAAGATGATTGAAGATATAAATTGATTATGAGAAAATCAATTGATTTTGGATTGATTTGGATTAAGATTTGGCTAAGTCCATGGGATAGGTCATATGGTTTAGGAAGGGTTTCAAGTTTGGATTTGATCATGGGATTCAATCATTTGGTTTTGGAATTTGGGTTTGGAATTTGGGTTTGGATTTGGATTTGAATTTGATGTTTGAATTGAACTCGAGATTTTAGTTTGAGAAGGTGAACATGGATTGGATTTTTGTTGTAGGGTAGATGGATTATCTTAATCCTAAAGGCATAACCTAATCCTGTGGTTAAACCTTCTAAGTCTTTCGACTTAGGTTAAGTGTTTACCTAATTATGATAAGTGTCTTATGACTAGGGAAGTCTTAGTGTCTAGAAGACTCCTAAGTCTAAGATGGGAAGATTGAATCTGCAACCAAAAGTGAGGTCAACAGCTTTAGGCTCCATAGTGTTGTCCTTGGAGATAGATGATTAGAATACCAAAGCCAAGTTTCACATTATAGTCTCGATATACATCTTTCAACACTTTGCTTGGGAGACCATGGATACATGAGAACAACATAGTTTCCCTCTCTACACGTGTATGATGTTTGTGAGAGGTGGGATCATCTACTGTGTCAAAGGAGATCTCAAGTCATTTATAGTTTAGGAGGTTGACATATATTAGGATGTGGCTTACTACCTCCCTCAAAATCAACAAGTCTATTCTCGTAAACTTGGCCAAAGTTTAAAAATATAATAAAAATAAAAAGAAAAAGAAAAGGAAAGAGAAAAGGAGAAAGAAAAGAAAAGAGAAAATGAAAAAAAAAATATAAGGGAGCTGAAATATACTTGGAGGAGGATGTGGAGCCTGACATTAGATTCCACCCACAATTTGTTACTCCATTTGAACATATAGGTAGGATGACCTGACCTCCACCAGACAGAGGAAAAGGCCAGTTTAGAGGCAGTCCCAGGAGTGGAAAACCTCTTTATCGGCCACCCAATAGAAGATATGTCCCATCTACTAGGAGTGCACCTACTATCCATAGACTTAGAATCTAGTTCAAAGGTGGAGTCTTATATGCTTAGAAAACCAGCCAGCTCTTCTCAATTGTACATTCTCTTGGGGGTGACACTTGAGCTAGAAAGTGAAGAAGACAGGGCTCCAAAGCAAAGCATAAGTGTATCCAAGTCTATATGTGAAACAGTTAGACATCAGTTGGGAATCTTAGCTTTAACCCCAGTTTCCTCTCAAAAAGTTGTGGGTTTGGTAATTAAGGAAGCCCCTAAGTCATCCACAAGTGTGAAGACTCAGACGTTCTTCCTGGGAGCATCATCCTCAAGTCAAGAGGTTGATGTAGAACTTGAGGATGATTCATATAAAGAATTAATAAAATTACCTTTGATTGGTACTTCTTGTGTTCATAATTTAGCAAAGAAAGGGTTAATCCCACATACTTGGTCAAAGCACAGTGACTACTTCAAAATAATATAAGAATAAATGCAAAAGTTAATCAAGACTAAGACTAGGATTGAGTTGGGTACAATGATGATGATGATTACTACTTAGTCATCACCAATCATTTGGAATCTGATAGGTTATTTTCAAATCATATTAGCTCATATGAGAAGCTACGCTTAGAAACTTCAGATGATCCAAACTATTTTGAAGTCAAAGATGCACCACGAGAGTTTGAAGAAGAGATCAAGTCAACCATTGACGAGCTCAAGGAAATCAACTTAAGAGTCAAGATGATCCACGCCAACATACACAATTCTTTGTTGAATGAAATTAAAACCAATGGCTTAAGGCTATTGGGTGATTTTAAGGACTTCTTTGCATGGAGTTATGAAGAGATGCGGATAAGCTCCTAACATAGCAATCCATAAATAGAAATAGAGCGATTGTTATATCAAGCAAGCTCTAGGATTAGACATATAAAAATAAGTCATTTATGAAGTCAAGAAACTAATCGATGTTGGTTTAATCCGAGAAGAAAAATACCCTATCTGTTTAGCCATCATCCTAGTTAGGATTAGGGATTTAAATAAGACATGTCCAAAAGATGAATTTCCACTACCAATCTCGGAGCTGATGGTGGACATTGTCTCATCTCATGTAGTCTTCTCTTTCATGGATGGCTTATCTAGATATAACCAAATAAAGATGGCCCTAAAGATGAAAGAAACACTACTTTTAGAACCCTGATTAGAATCTATTATTATAAGTTCATGCCTTTCATCCATAAAAATGCTAGTGCTACATACCAACGAGCTATGGCTCCAATCTTCGATGAAGTTATTCATCATCAAGTCAAGTGCTATGTCGATGATCTCATGGCCGAAAGTAAAATTAACAAAAAAATAAACTAAAAAATCTAATTAAACAAAAGAAGAAATGTAATAAATTAGAATTTGTTCTCTCTTGAAAAAAGATCCAAAAAACCTAAACCCTAAACTAAAACTTGAACCCTAAACATAAAACTTAATCCATAAACCCTAGACCCTAAACCCTAAAACCCAAAACCCAAAACCCAAATCCAAAATCCTAAAGCCTAAAACCCTAAACCTCAACCTAAACCCTAAACCCTAAACCCTATTCCCAAAAAACCCTAAACCCTAAACCCTAAACCTTAAACTAACTCTAAACCCTAAACCCTCAATAGCTAAAAACCTAAACCTAAACTAATTGAAACATAAAAAAAACTAAACCAAAATAAAATTAGAAAATAAAATAAAATAAAAACATAAATAAAAACCTAAACCTAAACCTAAAAAGAAAATAAAATAAAAAATAAAAACTTAACTAAAATAAAATAAATAAAAGCCTAAACTAAACTAAAAATAAAAAAATTAAAATAAAATAAAAACTAAACGTAAAATAAAATTAAAATAAGCCTAAAATAAAATGAAATAAAAACTAATTAAAAATCTAAACCTAAAAAAAAACCTAAAAATAAAACCTAAACCCTAAACTAAAAAAAACTTAAACCTAAAAGAAAAATAAAATAAACCTAAACCTAAACTAAAATAAATAAAACCTAAAGCTAAACCTAAACCATAAACTAAAAAAATTAATTAAATTTAAAGTAAACTTAAACCTAAATTAAAAAATAAAACTTACCAAATAAACCTAAAATAGAAACCTAAACCTAAACATAATATAAAAAATAAAACCTAAACCTAATAAGTAAACTAAAAATAAAACTCAAATAAAAAATAAACCTAAACCTAAACCTAATCCAAAAAAAAAAACTAAAATAAAAATCAAAGGCTAAAATAAATAAACCTAAAATTAATAAACTAAACTAAATAAATATAAATAAACATAAATATATATATATATATATATATATATATATATATATATATATATAAAATAAACTAAAATAAATAAAAATTAAACTAATTAAATAAAAGAAATGTTGTAAATTTGAATTTGTTCTACTAAAACCAAAACCCTAAACCGTAAACTAAAACCTGAATCCTAAACCTAAAACCTAAACCCTAAAACATAAACCCAAAACCCTAAAAACCCAAAACCCTAAACCCTATACCCTAATCTGTAAACCCTAAAATGCTAAATCCTAAACACTAAACCATAAAACCTAAACCCTAAACCCTAAACCCTCAACCCAAAAAAAACCTAATACAAAACCTAAACATAAATCTAAAAAGAAAATAAAATAAAAAATAAAAACTTAAATATAAATAAATAAATAAAACCTAAACTAAACTAAAAAATAAAAAGCTTAAATAAAATAAAAACTAAACCTAAAATATAAATAAAATTAACCTAAAATAAAATAAAATAAAAACTAAATAAAAACCTAAACCTAAACAATAAACCAAAAAATAAATAAAAAATAAAATCTAAACTCTATACTAAAAAATAATACTTAAACCTAAAATAAAAATAAATTAAACCTAAACCTAAACTAAAATAAATAAAAACTAAACCTAAACCTAAACCTAAACTAAAATAAAATAATAAAAACTTAAACTAAAACTAAAACCTAAAATAAACTAAAAATAAAACCTAAACCAAAAAAAATAAAATACAAACCTAAACCTAAACCTAAAAATAAAAAAAATAAAACCTAAACCTAAAACCAAAAGAAAAAGAAAACTAAAATAAAAAATAAACCTAACCTAAAAAATAAACTAAAATAAATAAAGCTAAAATAATTAATCTAAATTAAATAGAAATAAAAAATAAACATTAAGTAAAAGTAAATAATAAATAAAAATAATTAAAAAAAACTAAATAAACTAATTAAACAAAAGAAGAAATGTGGTAAATCTGAATTTGTTCTCTGTTAAAAAAAATTAAAAACCCTAAACCCTAAACTAAACTTGAACCATAAACCTAAATCTTTAACCCTAAACCCTAAACCCTAAACCCTAAAACCCTAAACCATAAACCCTAAAATCCTAAACCCTAAGCTCTAAACCCTAAAACCTAAACCCAAAACCCAAAACCCTAAACCCTAAAAGCTAAAAACCTAAACCTAAACTAATTAAAACCTGAAAATAAAACAAATAAAAAATCTAAACCAAAATAAAATAAAAAGTTAAACTAAAACCTAAACCTCAACCTAAACCTAAAAAGAAAATAAAATAAAAAAATAAAAATTAAACTAAAGTAAAATAAATAAAAATTAAAACTAAACAAAAAACCTAAATAAAATAAAATGTAAACTTATAATAAAAATAAAATTAACCTAAAATAAAATAAAATAAAAACTAAATAAAAAATTAAACCTAAATAATAAAACTAAAAATTAAAAATAAAAATAAATAAATAATATAACCAAAACCATAAACTAAAAAAAACCTAAACCTAAAATAAAAAAATTAATAAAACCTAAACATAAATCTAAAATAAACTAAACCTAAATGAAAACCTAAACTAAATAAATAAAATCTAAACCATAAACTAAAAAAAGAAACTAAACCCAAAATAAGAATAAAATAAACCTAAACCTAAATTAAAATAAAATAAACTAAAGTAAATAAAACATAAATCTAAACCTAGCCTTATTTTAAAATAAATAAATAAACTAAAAATAATCTTCAACTGAAAAATAAAACCTAAAAATAAACCTAGAATAAGAATCTAAAACGAAAATAAAAAAACCCAAATAAAATCCAAAATTGCAACCAAAAATTAAAAAAAAATCTAAACCTAAAAAATAAAATATAAAAACTAAAATAAAAAATAAACCTAACCATAAACCTAAACCTAGAAAATAAACTAAAATAAAAATTACTAAACTCAAATAAATAAACCTAAAATAAAAAGCTAAACTAAATAAAATTAAAAATAAACTTAAATCAAAATAAAAAATAAACTAAATAATCCTAAACCTACAAGTTTACTTAATTTAAAAATTTTAAAAAAATAGGAAAAAAACCTAATGCTAAACCCTAAACCCTAAAACCCTAAACCAAAACCCTAAACCCTAAACCCTAAACCCTAAACCCTAAAACATACAAACCTAAACAATAAACCCTAAATTGCAAACCCAAAAAACCTAAACCCTAAACACTAAACCCTAATCCCTAAACCGTAAACCCTAAACCATAAAACCTAAACTAAACAAAACATAAAAATTAAATGAATAAAAAAGTCTAAACCTAAATAAAATAACTAAAATAAAATGAAATAAAATCCTAAACAAAAACCTAAACATAAACCTAAATTTAAAAAATAAAATAAAATAATAAATAAAAACTAAACTAAATAATAACCTAAACCAAAAAATAAAAGTAAAAATATAACATAAAAATAAATAAAAAATAAAACTTAAATCTAAAACTATAAAAAAACCCAAACCTAAAATAAAGAAAAGAAAATAAAACTAAAATAAAATAAAACTAAAACCTAAACCTAAACTAAACTAAACATAAACCCTAAACTATACAAAATAAAATAAACATAAACTAAACTAAAAGAACAAAATAAACCTAAGAATAAAAAAACTAAATAAAATAAAAACTAAACTTGAAATAAAAATAAAATAAACCAAAAATTAAATAAAATAAAAACTAATTAAATACCTAAACCTAAAAATAAATTAAAAATAAAACCTAAACCCTAAACTAAAAAAAAAACATAACCTAAAAGAAAAATAAAACAAACCATAACCTAAACCAAAATAAACTAAACTAAATAAATAAAACTTAAAACTAAACCAAACTAAATAAAATAAAATAAACTAAAAATAAACCTAAACTTAAACTCAAAAACTAAAACCTGTAATAAACCTCAAATAAAAACATTAAACCTAAACATAAAAAAATAAAATAAAAACCTAAAAATAAAAATAAAAAATAAAACGTAATCTTAAAAATTACAATTAAAATAAAACTAAACTAAAAAATAAACATAAACCTAAACGTGAACCTAAACCTAAAAAATAAATTAAAATAAAAAGCCTAAACTAAAATAAATAAAATTAAAATAAATCAAAGAAAGAAATAAAATAAATTAAAATAAATAATAAAATAAAATAAATAAACCTTAACTGACAGTTTACTTAATTTTTAAAAAATGTAAAAAAATTTAAAAAAATAAATAAAATTATATCCCTAAACCCTAAACCCTAAACCATAAACTTTAAACCCTAAGCCAACAACCTAAACCCTAAACGCTAAAACCATAGACCCTAAAACCCTAAACCCTAAAGTCTAATTCCTAAACCCTAAAGCCTAAAAAACCCCAATTCTTAAACCCTAAACCCTAAAGTAACCCTAAACCCTAAACCCAAAATCATAATCCCTAAACCATAAACACTAAACCCTAAAAATAATAAAAACCATAAACCCTAAAGCCTACACACTAAACACAAAACCCAAAATCGTAAACCCTAAAACCCTAAATCCTAAACCCTAAACTGTAAACCTTGAACCCTAAATATTTAAAAACCTAAACTTAAACTAAGTAAAACCTAAAAATAAAAAATAAAAAAATCTAATCCTAAATAAAATATTAAAAATAAAATAAAATAAAAACTTAAACTAAAACCTAAACCTAAACCAAAGAAAATAAAATAAACTAACTAAAATAAACAAAAATAAAATAAATAAAATAAATAAAAACCTAAATTAAAATAAAAAATAAAATAAACTTAATAGCAAAAAAACCTAAATAAAATAAAAACTAAATGTAAAGAAAATAAAATAAACCTAAAATACAATAAAATAAAAACTAAATAAAAGGCTAAAGATTAAAAGTAAACTTAAAAATAAAACCTAACTGAACTAAGAAAAACCTAATCCTAAAATGAAAATAAAATAAATAAAATAAAATGAACCTAAACCTAAACTAAAGTAAACTAAACTAAAATAAATAAAACCTAAACCTAGACCTAAACCTTAAATAAAATAAAATAAAATAAATTATAAATAAACTTCAACCTAAATAAAGAAAATAAAACTTAAAAATAAACCTAAAATAAAAACCTAAAACCTACACCTAAAAAAATAAAAATAAAAATGTAAACCTAAACCTAAAATAAAAAATAAAGCCTAAATCAAAAAAATAAAATAAAAATAAAACTCAAATAAAAAATAAACATAAACCTAAACCTAATCCAAAAAAAAAACTAAAATAAAATACCTAAACTAAAATAAAAACCTATACTAAAATAAATATACCTATAATAAATAAACTAAATTAAATAAACATAAAAAATAAACATAAAAAATAAAAAAATATAAAAAACTAAAATAAATAAATAATAAACTAAATAAATTAATTAAACAAAAGAAGAAATGTTGTAAATCTGAATTTGTTCTCTGTTAAAAACCAGAAAACATTAAACCCTAAATTAAAACTTAAACCCTAAACCCTAAACCTTAAAAACTATAAACCCAAAACCAAAAACCCAAAACACAAAACCCTAAACCCTCAACCTTAAACTCTAAGACCTAAATGCTAAACACTAAACCCTAAACCCTATACCTTAAACTAACCCTAAACTCTAAAAAGCTAAAAACCTAAACCTAAACTAATTAAAACCTAAAAATAATATAAATAAAAAAAATCTAAACCAAAATAAAAATAAAATAAAATAAAAGAATAAACTAAAACCTAAACCTAATACTAAACTTAAACCTAAACCTAAAATGAAAATAAAATAAAAAATAAAAACATAACTAAAATAAAATAAATAAAAATCTAAACTAAACTAAAAAAATAAAATACCTAAACAAAATAAAAACTAAACCTAAATTTAAAATAAAATTAACCTAAAATAAAATAAAATAAAACTAAATAAAAAACTAAATAAAACTTAAACCTAAATAATAAACCTAAAATAAATAATAAATAAAATCTAAACCTAAAAATAAAAATAAAATAATCCAAAATCTAAACTAAAATAAATAAAACCTAAACCTAAAATAAAATAAAATAAACTAAAAATAAACTTAAACTAAAAAAATAAAATCTAAAAATAAACCTAAAATGATAACCTAAAACCTACACCTAAAAAAATAAAATAAAATCCTTATCCTAAACTTAAAAATAAAAAATAAAACCTAAACCTAAAAACTAAAATAAAAAAACAAAACTAAAAAATAAACCTAAACCTAAACCTAAAAAATAAATAAAATAAAAAACATAAACTAAAATAAATAAAACTAAAATAAATAAACTAAATTAAATAAAAAAATAAACTTAAATCAAAATAAAAAATAAACTAAAGAAACCTAAACCTACCAGTTTTCTTAATTTAAAAAAAAAATAACAAAGAAAAAATTTAAAAAATAAAAAAATGAACTCTAACCCTAAATCCTAAAGCATAAAACCCTAAACCATAAACCCTAAACCCTAAACCCTAAAACATACAACCCTATACCATAAACCCTAAACATCAAACCCTAAAGCCTAAACCCTAAACACTAAACCCTAATCTCTAAATGCCAAACCCTAAACCCTAAAAACCTAAAAACCTAAATCGAAACCAAATAAAACCTAAAAATAAATTAAATAAAAAACCTAAACCTAAATAAAATAAATTAAAATAAAACTTAAACTAAAACCTAAACCTAAACCTAAACCTAAAAAAACCACTAAACTAAAATAAAATAAATAAAAACCTAAACTAAACTAAAAAATAAAATTAACCTAAAAATAAAAACTAAAGATAAAATAAAAATTAAATAAACCTAAAATAAAGTAAAATAAAAACTAAGCAAAAACCTAAACTTAAAAAATAAACGCAAAAATATTACCTAAAATAATAAATTTAAAGAAAAACCTAAACCATAAACTAAAAAGAAAAAACCTAAACCTAAAATAAAGAAAATAAATTAAACTTAATCCTAAACTAAAATAAACTAAACTAAAATAGATAAAAGCTAAACTAGGGTAAACCTAAACCCTAAATTAAATAAAATAAAATAAACTAAAAATAACCTAAACCTAAACTAAAAAATAAATCAAAAAATAAACCTAAAATTAAAACTTAAGACCTAAACCTAAAAAAATTGAATTAAAACCCAAATGTTAACTTAAAAATAAAAAATAAAACCTAAAACTAAAAATTAAAATAAAAATAAAACTAAACTAAAAAATAAAAATGAACCTAAACCTAAACCAAAAAAATAAACTAAAATAAAAAACCTAAACTCAAATAAATAAACTAATCTAAATAAAATAAAAATAAACTTAAATAAAAATAAAGAATAACATAAACTAAATGAACTTAAATCTACCCATTTACTTAATTTTAATAAAAAGAACACTAAACCCTAAACCTTAAACCCTAAACCCTAAAACTAACCTTAAACCCAAAACCCAAAACCTTAAACCCTAAACCCCAAACTAACCCTAAACCCTAAACCCTAAACCTACAACCATAAACCCAAAACCATAAACCCTAAACCTTAAACCTACAACCATAAACCCAAAACCTTAAACCTACAACCCTAAACCTTAAAAAATCTAAACCCGCTGGCTGTGGTGGCATTTTCAGAAACTTTAAAGGTAACATTATTTATGCTTTTGCCATCCACTTACTGCATGTTCTGTTATCTTTACTGAATTAATGGTTGTTAACAAAGCTATTGAGATTTTCTTACAAAAAGGTTGGCTCAATATCTAGATTGAGGTGGATGCTCTCTTGCTGATTGATATGTTGACTTCCACCCAGGTGGGAAATACAGATCTGTATTACCTCCTTAATCATACTAGAGCTCTCCTATCTCAAGTTTCTTTCAAAATCACTCATGTTTGGCGTGAAGGCAATGTGTGTGCTGATTACCATACTAATCTAGGTGCTAGATTAAATGACATAACTTTCTTTGATTAGCTTAATCTTCCTAAACATTTGTGTGGATTGGTTAATTTGGACAATAATGGATTACCCTATCTCATAGATTAGTCTCATTTTATGCTTTTTGGTCTGTTAACTGTTTTGCCTTACCTGTTTGTTCAACCTTTTGTTTTATTTCTATTGCAACTTGGTTTTTCTGATGCATTTCCCTAAAAGTACTATATCGTTATCCCATGATGGAGGCTCTTTCCTTTGTAGTCTCTATTGTTTTACTTAATTGTCCACTACTTATTTTTATTGTATTTTTCCCCATCTTGAATGGGGTTGTGCTTCTTGTTCCCTAATCTGCTAGTTTGTGCTGCCCCTTTTCCTAATCTGTAGGGATAGATTGTGTATTTTGATTTCCATCACTGTTGTTTCATTGCATGATTGAGACTGTTTCTTGCATCCCATTCCTACTATCTTTATTGATACTTTCTTTAGTCAGCCGATCTATTTTCCCTTAATTTGAAGGATTTAATGTTATATATTTTATTTCCTCTTTATTTCAATGCGAATGGTTCCGCCAACATTACCTCTATCGGGTTTAATATTTGGTTCGCTATTTTGGCTACTAGCTGAATGGTCTTTCGGGTTTTTATCTTTAGCAAGCTAACTATTGGGGTTTGTTTTCTGACTAGTCTTTTATTATGTTGTTTGCTATGTGGTTAACCATATTATCTATGCCTTTGCAATATCGGTATATATGTTGTTTCATTTCCCTCTTGGATCTTTTAGACTTGTGCAATTACTATTGTGATCATGCTATTATCAAGGTGATTGTTAACATCTGTATTTCTAACCTTGAATGGCTCTCCTTTTTACGGGCTAATTTCCTGGCCAAGAGGTTTCATTTGGGTAGGGATATTTTTACTTATATGCTGAAAGGTTTTTATGGATTACTATGTCTAGTGAATATTGTGTTTGGATTCATGCTTGGCCTTTTGTTCGATGATTGCCATGTGGTTAACCTCATTATCGGCTATGTTATATGGATTTATCCGTTGGTTGCATTTTACTCTTGGCTCTATTAGACATGTATATTTATTGTTATGATCATGTTATTAATAAGGTGGATGTGGCCAAGATGTTTCATCTGGATAGGGATGTTAATAGCTATGCATTCCCTTGCTATGTTGGCATTTGTTGGTGATACTTATCTTATATGGGATTGGTGTCATCCCTTTACCATTTTATCTATGTTGCCTTCTTTCTATAGTGTATATGGCTATATTTTGGTATGCAGGTACTATAGATAAAATGATTTTCTTCCAATGGCTACTATTCCCCCCCAGGTTTATAGTATCACTTGTGATGTAACCCTTCATTGGAAGTTTGCATGCTCATGTTTGCGGCTGCCCCAATTTTATATGACTAAGCCTGAGCCTATTCCCACACACTACTCTATAATTCTCTCATTTTATTCTAATTTTACTTTTAATTTGAGTTGTATCACTTTAATTATGCTAACTCTTTCTTCTAGATGTTTGCAGATTCTGTGCTATTTTCTTCCATGTTCCTTCTCTTGTGGAGGCATAGGCTTCTCTCATCCTCAAGATTTTTTGATGAAGGTGGTCCAATGGCTATTCTCTTTGATCATCTTATTTCTTTTGCTTTCCTGCCTTTTTTGCTTTTTTAGATTATGTTTAGATAGGAGATTTACTCTCTAGGCTATTTGTAGCACTTTGAGCAGTAGATCTTGAGTTTATCCCCTCTTAAGGACCTTGTAACCCCTTTTTTATGGCAATAAATTCCCATATATGAGGTTCCCAAAGAAAAACCCTAAAAATCCTAAACCCAACCTAAACCCTAAACCCTAAAAGCATAAACCCTAAAATTGTAAACCCCCAATCCTAAACCTTAAACCCAACCCAAACCCTAACCTAAACCCTAAACCCAAACCCTAAGCCTCAAATACTAGACCTAAACCTAAAAAAAACTAAATAAATTAAAAAATAAACCTATACCCTAAAACCTAATAAACCTAAACCTAAACCTTAAGAATGGGCAGAACCTTCAAGGCAAGAACATCACCATCAACCAGCCGCAGTCTAGATCTTATGGTGGAGGCGGGGTGTTATCTTGGTGGTGGGGATTTAGAGGTGTGGTGGATATGGAGGTGGTTGGAGGCAGGGGTGGTTATGGTGTCGGGAGGACCGGACAACTATGGTGGTGGTGAGGAGAGATTCGAGGATATGATGGTGGATCCGCTACGAAAAGGCGGGTGGTTTTGATGAAGCTGGAAAGCGAATAACGCCGATCCGATCTGCTACTTATGGAACTGTGCCATTACAATAGAAATGATTCTACTTATCTAGGGTTTTTGATTTGCTCTACGTGTGCTCATTTTTTGTCTATGCTGTCACTTGTGTTTTAGAAAACTTGGTGTGTTACATGGTTGATGAAATCGAAAAGAAAAAATGTTGAATTTGAATTTGTTCTCTGTTAAAAAAATATATATTTGAAAAACCCTAAACCATAAACTAGAACCTTAATCCTAAAAAGCTAAACCCAAACCTTGAACCCTAAACCCAAAACCTAAACTAAACCCAAACCCAAAACCCTAAACCCAAAACCTAAACCCAAAACCTTAAACCCAAACCCTAAAATAAACCTAAACAAAAAATAAAATAAACTTAAACAACTAAACTAAATAAAATATAATAAACTAAAATAAACATAACCTAAACTAAAAATAAAACCTAAAAATAAACTTAAAATAAAACCAACATAAACCTAGAAAATAAAATAAAACATAAACTTGAACAAAATAAAAAATAAAACCTAAACCTAAAATAAAATAAAATAAAACTCAACTAAAAATAAACATGATCTAAAAATAAAACAAAATAAAAGCCAAATTAAAATAAATATACCAAACTAAATAAAATAAATAAATAAAAATAAAAATTCAAATAAACTAAATAAAACTAAACCTACTGGTTTACTTAATTTAAAAAAAACCAAAAACCCTAAGTAACCCTAAACCTTGGCTAAACACTAAACTCTAAACCACAAACCCTAAAACCCCACAAATAAAACCTAAAGATAAACCTAAACTAAATAAAACCTAAAATTAAAATATATTAAAAACCTAAACCTAAAAAAAATAAAAAATAAAATAATAAAAAAACCTAAAATAAAACTTAGATCTAAAACTAAAATAAAATAAAATAAACAAATAAAAATAAAATAAATTTAATCCTAAACTAAACTTAAAAATAAAATAAACTTAAGAATAAAAAAAAATAAAATAAAAGTATAAAATAAAATGAACCTAAACCTAAAAAAAAAATAAATAAAATAAAACTAAAAAGAAAAACCTAACTAAAATAAAAATAAAATAAATAAAATAAAATAAACTAAACCTAAAATAAACTAAACTAAAATAAATAAAACCTAAACCTAAATATAAAATAAAACTAAACCTAAACCTAAACCTAAACTAAATAAATATAAAATAAAAATAAACAATCTAAACTAAAATAAAACCTAAAAAATAAGCCTAAAATAAAAGCGAAAACCTAAACCTAAAATAAACTAAAATAAATAAACCTAAAATTAATAAACTAAATTAAATAAAATAAAAAAAACTAAATATAAAATAAAAAAATAATATAAACTAAAATAAATAAAAAAATAAACTAAATAAACCTCAACTACTTAGATTAGAATTAATAAAATCCATAAACTAAATCCTAAAGCTAAACCTAAACCACAAACCCTAAATCTAAACCCCAAACCATAACCACAAAAACAAAACCCTAAAACCCTAAACCCCAAAATCTAAAAAACCAACCCAAACCTTAAACCACAACCCTAAACCCTAAACTAAACCTAAACCTGAACTAAAAATAAAGTAAACTTAAAAAAAACTAAATAAATATAATAAACTAAAATAAAATATAACCTAAACTAAAAAAATAAAACCTAAAAATAAACTTAAAATAAAACTTAAAACATAATCTAGAAAATAAAATAAAACATAAACTGAACATAAAATAAAATAAAACCTAAACCTAAAATAAAATAAAACAAAACTCAACTAAAAAATAAACTTGATCCTAAAAAATAAAATAAAATAAAGAAATGAAATAAAACTAAACTAAATTAAAATAAAATAAAAATAAATAAAATAATTAATAAAATAAATAAAATAAAATTCAAATGATAAACCTAAACCTACTTGGTTTACTTAATTAAAAAAAACCTTAAACCCTAAGTTAACCCTAAACATTAAAACTAAACACTAAACCTAAACCTAAACCCTAAACCCTACAAAATACAAACCCTAAAACCTAAAAGCATAAACTAAACTAAGTAAAACCTAAAATAAAATATATAAAAACCTAAACCTAAAAATTAAAATAATAAAATAATAAAACCTAAAATAAAACCTAGATCTAAAACTAAAATAAAAAAATTAAGAAAAAATTAAGAAAATTAAAAAAATTAAATCTAAACACTTGAAAAAATAAAATAAACTTAAGAATAAAAAAAACCTAAATAAAATAAAACTAAAGTTTAAAATAAAATAAACCTAAACCTAAAACCTAAAATAAATAAAAAATAAAACCTAAACTAAAACCCTAAAAAAACTTAAACCTAAAATAAAATAAAATAAATAAAATAAAATAAACCTAAACCTAAAGCAAAACTAAACTAAAATAAATAAACCTAAACTAAACATAAAATAAACTAAACCTAAACCTAAACCTAAAGATAAAATAAAATAAAATAAACATAAACTAAAAAAATAAAACCTAAAAATAAGCCTAAAATAAAACCTAAAACCTAAACCTAAAAAATAAAATAAAACCTAAACCTAAGCCTAAAATTAAAAAAAAACCAACACCTAAAAAAAAAACTTAACTAAAAATAAACCTAAACCTAAACCTAAACTAAAATAAACTAAAATAAATAAACCTAAAATTAATAAACTAAACTAAATAAAAACCTAAAATAAAAAATAAATTAAATAAATAAAAAATAAACTAAATAAACCTAAACTACTGATTACTTAATTAAAACCATAAACCCCAAATCCTAAACCTTAACCCTAAACCTACCTAAACCCTAAATCCTAACCCTAAACCCTAAACCCACAAAACATAAACCCTAAAACCCTAACCACAACCCAAACCCTAAACCCTAAACACTAAACCTACATAAACCCTAAACCCTAAACCTGATCTTAAACCCTAGACCACAAACCCTAAACCCCAAACCTCAAACCTAAACATAAGCCAAAAGTAACTAAATAAATTAAAAAATAAACTAAACCCTAAAACCTAATAAAACTAAACCCAGAATTGGCAAAACCTTGATGGGAACATCACACCAACCCAGCCTTAGTCTAGATCGGCGGTGGAGGAGGAGGTGGTTATCGTAGTTGAGGTGGTGGTGGATATGGAGGCGGTGGTGGAGGGTGGTAATAGAGGCAGGAGGAGTGACGGAGGTTACACTCATGGTGGTGGCGTAGAGAGAGATCGTGGATATGATGGTGGATCCCGCTACTGGAGAGGCTGGGGTTGTTTTGATGGGAACTGGAGAAATTGAAGAACGGCCGATCTGATCTGCTGCTTATGGAACTATGTCTTGATAGTAGAGATAGTTATAATTATCTAGGGTTTTTGATTTGCTCTATGCATGCTCATTTTTTATGTTTGTCATCACTTGTGTCATATAAAACTTGGTGTGTTACTTGGTTGATGAAATCAGAAAGAAGAAATGTTGAATTTGAATTGTTTCATCATTAAAAAAATAAAACCCTAAAACCCTAAACTATAAAATTGTAAACCCTAAACCCTTAACCTTAAACCCTAAACCTAAATCGTAATCTCTAAAACCTAAACCCCAAAACAAAATCCCAAACCCTAAACCTAAATCTAGCTAAACCAACAAAACCTAAAATAAAGCAATCTAAACCTAAACCTAAACTAAATAAAATAAAATAAACTAAAATAAACTAAACCTAAACTAAAATTAAAACCTAAGATAAACCTAAAATAAAACCTAAAATGTAAACTTAAAATAAAATAAAACATAAACCTATACATAAAATAAAATAAAATAAAATAAAACTTAACTAAAAAATAAACTAAAACTAAACCTAAACCTAAAAATAAAATACATAAAAACTTAACTAAAATAAATAAACTAAACTAAATAAAAATAAAAAACATAAATTAAAATTAAAATTAAACTAAATACTAAACCAATTTGCTTAATTTAAAAAAATACTAAACCTTAATGACTCTCCCTAAAGCCTAAACTAAACTCTAACCCTAAACCCTAATAACCCTAAACCCTAAACCACTAAACCCAACCTAAACCCACTAACCTAAAAAATAAAATAAAATAAATAATAAAAAAACCTAAACTAAAACCTAAGTCTAAACCTAGATAAAATAAAATAAACTAGGAAAAATAAAATAAATAAAATAAATAAAACATAAACTAAAAAAAATAAACTAAATAAAAACTATATCAAATAAAAACTAAACGTAAAATAAAAATAAAATAAACTTAAAATAAAATAAAATAAAAACTAAATAAAAACCTAAACCTAAACAAAAACCCTAAAATAAAACCTATCAAGAAATAAAAAATATCCCAAACTAAAATACTAAAATAAAATAAAATAAAATCAACATAAACCTAAACTAAAATAAACTAACCTAAAGTAAATAAAACCTAAACCTAAAATAAACTTTAAACTAAATAAAATAAAATAAAATAAAATAAACCAAAACCTAAACTAAAAAATAAAACATAAAAAATAAACTAAAATAAAACCAAAACCTAAACCTAAAGAATAAAAAATAAATAAAATAAAACATAAACATAAACTTAAACTTAAACCTATAAAATAAACTAAAATAAAATCTTAAAATAAAATAAATAAACATAAAGAACTAAACGGATAAAATAAAAATAAACCTGATTAAAATATAAACTAAATAAATAAATAAAATAAACTAAACTTATCGTTTTGCATTTAAAAAAAAACTAAACTATCTAACCCTAAAACTAAAATCCTGGGCCAAACTAAACTGGTGACCCCAGGCCCTAGCCTAACCCTGATTGTAATCTGAACACTCTTGGGCCCCAACCAGGCCACACTAAACCTACCACTGAGCCACTGAAACTGACACTGACCACAACTGACTACCACTGGCCCTAAACCCAGGCCTACCACAGGCCAAGCCACTGACCATGGGCCTGGGCCAAACCTAACTGACCACTGGGCTCTGGGCCACTAGGCCTAAACCAGGCTCTGGGCCACTAAACCTAGGCTTATGACACTCACTTAAATCCCCCAGGCCAGGCCACCCTGCTAGGCCACTAAAAGCCACTAATTCTATGGCCCAAATCATGACCACAAACCCCAGACCCTAAACTAGCCACACCCTGACAATGGGCCCTAAACCCTAAAAAAAAACCTAAAACCTAAACTAAATCCCTACAAAATAAAATAAAAGGCGTAAACTAATAAAGATAATGGATAAACTAAAACATAAACTAAACATAAACTTAAACCTAAATATAAAAGAAATAAAGAAATAAAACTAAACTAAATATAAATAAATAAAACCTAAACTAAACTAAAAATAAAATAAACCTAAACATAAAAAACTTAAAATAAAATAAAACTAAACATAAAATAAAAAATAAAACCCAAAATAAAATAAAATAAAATTAAACTAAAACCTAAAATTGAGACTTAAGAATAAAAATATAAAAATAAACCATAAACTAAAGAACTAAATTTAAAGATAATCAAATAAAATAAACATAAACTGACTAAAGATAAATAAAACCTAAAACTCTAGCAGCCTAGGACCACTACAAATAAACCCAGACCTAAAGGCTGGGCCAATGATACACCCTGGGCCCAAAGACCCCTAGAGCCAATTTCCTGAGCTACTAAATAAAACCTAAAATAAGATAAATAAAACTTACAAATAAAATGAGGAAACTTAAACTAAAGGTAAATCTAGGCTAGGCTAAAACTAAAGATAAGATAAAATAAAAGCTATCTTATAACAAAATCCTAAACCAGACTAAAGATAAAATAAACCTAAAATAAGATAAAATGGATTAAATAAAACTAAACTAATGATAAAGCTAAAATATAAAATAAAACAGGCCTTGGACAAGAAAACCAACCTTAAAGATAAACTAAACTAAGATTAATAAAACCTAGGCACTAAAGATAAAATAACATGCCTAAACTAAATAAAATAAAGATAAACTAAAATAAATGATCCTAAACTAAAAATAAGGCACAAAATAAACCTAAAGATAAAAGCTAAAACTAAACGGAAAGGTAAAATAAAACCTATAAACTTAGATATAAAAGAAATAAAATAAAAGTAGACTAAATTTAAATACATGATTCTAAACTCTCATGATTAAGACTAAAACCCAAGCTAAGATAAAAAATGAGCATAAAGATGGACCAGACAGAATACAAAGTTAACAATAAAAATAAAGATAACTAAATAAAGCTGGGCTGTGGGTTTACATGGTTTAAAAGGCCTGAGCCCAAAATCCTGGGCCATGACCTAAATCCTGAGCACTAAGGCCCTGAGCCACAAACCATGACCCTAGGCCATGACCTAAAGGGGCTGAGTCTTGGGCCACCAGGCTGCAGGCCAAGCCACTGAGGCATAGATCCTGATCCCAGGCCATCAGGCTCTGATCACTGGCCACTGAAGAGCCTTAAAATACTGAGCGGCCCAAAATGACCTGAGCCACTGACCCACTGGCCAAAGACACTGAGCCACTGAGGCTGCGCCATGAGCCTGAGCCCTGAACCTGATCAACAGGCCACTAGCTAACCCAACTAGCTGAGCCCAAACCCAAGCCAAATCCACTACAACCTGACCCACTTAAACCACAAAGATACAAGCTCCTTAAACCCTAGGCCAAAGTACCATAAACCCTGAGCTAAAACCACCTGAGCCATGAACTGAAGCTAAAATAAAATAAAGATAAAGATCCAAAACTAAACTAAACTAAACTTAAATATAAATAAAATAAAAATAAAATAAACTAATATATGGATAAAACCTCAACTAAACTAAAAATTAAAAATAACTTAAAATAAAAATAAACATAAATTAAAAAATTAGACATAAAATAAAATAAAATAAACCTAAAATAAATAAAATAAAAATAAAATAAAACCTAAACCTCAAAATAAAACAAAAAAAATAAAACTTATAAATAAAAAATAAAACTAAACCTAAACTAAGAAAACTTAAACTTAAAATAATGAAAATAAAATAAACCTAATCCTAAACTAAAATAAAATAAATAAAATAAAAAAAACCTAAACCTAAACTAAACTAAACTAAAACTTAAACTAAATAAAATAAAATAAACTAAAATAAGCCTAAACTAAAAAAAAATAAACTAAAATAAAATAGAAAAACTAAACCTAAACATAAACCTAAACTAAATAAAATAAAATATACTAAAAAATACCTAAACCAAAACTAAAAAATAAAACCTAAAATAACCTAAAATAAAAGTCTAAAACCTAAACCTAAAAATCTAAATAAAAACCAAAACCTAAAAAGAAAAAAATAAAACCTAATCCTAAAAAAGAAAATACATATAAAACTAAACTAGATAATAAACATAAACATAAACTAAACTTAAACCTAAAATAAAATAAAATGAAAACCAAAACAAAATTAAATAAACCTAAAAAAATAAACTAAACTAAATAAAATAAAAAATAAACCTAAATGAAAACAAATAAATGAAATAAACTAAAATAAATAAAAATAACTAAAGAAACCCAACCCTCGGTTTATTTAATTTTAAAATAAAAAAAATAAACAAAACCCTAATCCTAAAACTACTATCCATAAACCCTAAACTCTAAACCCTAAGCCTCCACCTAAATCCTAAACCCTAAAACCATTAAACCAAAAACTTAAACACCCTAATTCCAAAACCACCAGCCAAACCCAAAACCCAAAACCATAAACCTAAACCCTAAACCCCAAACCCTAAAAAACCCTAAACCCTAAACCCTAACCCTAAACCCTAATACCCTAAACCCTAAACCCTAAAACCTAAAGACATAAAACTAAATAAAACCTAAAAATAAAATAATTAAAAAACCTAACCCCAAAATAAAATAAAACCTAAACTAAAACCTAAACCTGAAATTAAATAAAATAAACTACTAAAATAAACAAATTAAATAATAAAACCTAAATTAAATAATAAAATAAACCTAAGAATAAAACTAAATAAAATAAAAACTAAACATAAAATAAAAATAAAATAAACCTAAAATGTAAATAAAATAAAAATTAAAATCCTAAAAAAAAAGTAAACATAGAAATAAAACTCCCTAAACTTAAAATAAAATAAAATATAAACCTAAACTAGAAAATAAACTAAACTAAAATAAATAAAACTTAAACCTAAACCTAAACCCTAAACTAAATAAAATAATAGAAATTAAAAATAAACCTAATCCTAAATAAACAAAATAAAACCTAAAATAAAAACCTAAAACTTAAACCTAAAAAATAAAATAAAACCTAAACCTAAACATATAATAAAATAAAAATAAACCTAAATAATAAAATTAAAATAAAACTCAACTAAAAAATAAACTTAAATGAAAACCTAATCCAAAAAAATAAATTAAAATAAAATAACTATACTAAAATAAAAACCTAGATTAAAATAAATACTAAAATAAATAAATTAAACTAAATAAAATAAATATAAATATAAAATAAAACAAAATAAACTAAAATTAATTAAAAAAAACTAAAACCTAAACAAAAGAAGAAATGTTGCAAATCAAAATTTGTTCTCTATTAAAAAAAAAACGCTAAACTAAACACAAAACCTAAAACCTAAACCCAAACCCTAAACCCTAAACCCTAAAACTTAAACCTAAAAAACCCTAAACCCTAACCTAATACCTAAAACCTAAACCCTAAAAAACCCTAAAACCTAAACCTACCTAAACCCAAAAACCTGGACCCTAAACCCTAAACCCAAAAAGTAAAATAAACCCCAAACGCTAAACCCTAAACATAAACCTTAATTTAACCCTAAAAACCCTAAAAGCTAAAACCTAAACTTAAAATTAAAACCTTGAAATAAAATAAATAAAAAATCTAAACAAAATTAAAATAAGAAAATAAAATAAATTAAAAAGATAAACAGAAACCTAAACCTAAACCTAGAAAGAAAATATAATAAAAAAATAAAAATTTAACAAAAATAAAATAAATAAAAAACTAAACTAAATTAATAAAAACCTAAATAAAATAAAAACTAAGCCTAAAATAAAAATAAAAAAGACTTAAAATTAAATAAACCTATAAATAAACCTAGAAGATAAACCTAAAGATAAATCCTAAACCCAAATCTCAAAAAAAACCTAAACCTAAAATAATAAAAAAATAAATAAAATAAAAGGAACCTAAACCTAAACTAAAATAAATAAAACAAAAACCTAAACCTAAACCCTAAACTAAATAAAATAAATTAAATAAAAAATAAACCTAAAAATAAATTAAAGATAAAACATAAAAATAATCCTAAAATACAAACCTAAAACCTAAACCTAAAAAAAATACAATAAAACATAAACCTAAACATAAAATAAAAAAATAAAACTTAAACCTAAAAAAATAAAATAAAAATAAAACAATTTAAAAATTAAACCTAAACCTAAACCTAATCCAAAAAAAAACTAAAATAAAATACTTAAACTAAAATAAAAAAACTAGTCTAAAATAAATAAACCTAAAATAAATAAACTAAACTAAATAAAATAAAAAATAAACATAAATAAAATTTAAATAATTAAATAAACTAAAATAAATAAAATAAACTAAATAATCTAATTAAACAAAGAAGAAATGTTGTAAATCTGATTTGTTCTCATTAAAAAAAACCAAAACCCAAACCCTAAACTAAAACATGAACCCTAAACCTACTAAACCCAAAACCCAAAACCCTAAATCATAAAACCTTAAACCCTACTAAACCCTAAACCCTAAAAGAAACCCTAAAACCTAAACCCTAAACCCTAAACCCAAAAAAAACACTAAACCCTAAACCTAAACTAACCTAAACCCTAAAATCCAAAAAAAACCTAAACCTAAACTAATTAAAACCTAAAAATAAAATAAATAAAAAATCTAAACCAAAAAAAATAAGAAAATAAAATAAAATAAAAAGCAATCCTAAACTTAAAACAAAAGGAAAATAAAATAAAAAATAAAAACATAACTATAATTAAATAAATAAAACCTAAACTAAAATAAAAATAATATAAAATAAAAATTTAACCTAAAATAAATATAAATTTACCTAAAATAAACTTAATAAAACCTAAACCTAATAATAAACCTAAAAATAAAAAAAAAATAAATAAAATAAAACCTAAAACCCTAAACTAAAATCAAACCTAAAAAAATAAAATAAAATAAACCTAAACTAAACAAAATAAATAAAACCTAAACCTAACTATAAGAACAAAATAAAATAAAACTAAAATAAACTTAAACTAAAAAATAAAACCTAAAAATAAACTTCAAATAAAAATAAAACTAAACCTTAAAAATTAAAACCTAAACCTAAAATAAAAAAAATAAAACCTAAACTTAAAAAAATAAAATAAAAAATAAAACTAAACTAAATAAACCTATATAAAATAAAATAAAATAAAATACCTAAACTAAAATAAATAAACTAAATAAAATAAAATAAAAGTAACCTAAATCAAAATAAAATAAACTATAAACCTAAACATAAGTTTACTTAATTTAAAAAAAATAAGAATATAAAAATTTTAAAAGAAACTCTAACTGTAAACCCTAAACCCTAAAATCCTAAACCCTAAGCCCTAAACCCTAAAACATATAACCCTAAACTATAAACCCTAAATCCCCAAACCATAAACCTAAATCCAAACAAAAAATCTCAAAAACACAACCCTAAAACCCTAACCTATAAACCTAAACCTAAACTAAATAAAGCATAAAATAAATTAAATAAAAACCAAAATCTAAATAGAATAAATTAAATTAAAAAATTAAAATCCTAAGCCTAAACCTAAAACCTAAAATAAAATAAAATAAAATTAAACCTAAAGTAAAATAAAATAAATAAAACCTAAACTAAATTAAAAATAAAATAAACCTAAAGTAAAAAAAACCAAAATAAAATAAAAATAAAACATAAAATAAAAATAAAATAAACCTAAAATAAAATAAAATATAAACCTAAACCTAAAAATAAAAATAATAATATTACCTAAGAAAAAACCTAAACCCTAAAAAAAAACCTAAATCTAAAATAAATAAAATAGAATAAACCTAATCCTAAACAAAAATAAACTAAAATAAATAAAACCTAAACCTAAACCTAAACCCTAAGTTAAATAAAATAAAATAAACTAAAATAAACCTAAGCTTAAACTAAAAATAAAACCTACAAATATACCTAAAATGAAAACTAAAACTTAAACCTAAGAAAATAAAATAAAACCTAAACTAAACCTAAAATAAAAAAATAAAACCTAAACCTAAATAAAATATAAAATAAAATATACTAAACTAAAATAAATTAAAACTTAAATTTGACCAAAAAAATAAACTAAAATTAATAAACTAAACTAAATAATAAAACCTAAATAAAAAAAAAAATGAAATAAACTAAATATTTAAAAGATAAACTAAATAAACTAAAACCTACTGGTTTACTTAATTTAAAAAGAACACTAAACACTAAACCCTAAATCCCAAACCCTAAATCATAACCCAAAATAGCCCTAAACCAAACCCTAAAACCACCATGAAAACCATAAACCCTAAACCAAACCCTAAACCCTAAACCATAAAAACCCTAAACCTAAAAAGAATAAACCCTAAAATGTAAACCTAAAAAGAACCCTAAATGTCAAACCTAAACCTCAAATACTAAACCTAAACCTAAAGTAACTAAGAGATTAAAAATAAACCTAAACCTACCTTATAAACTTAAACCTAAACCATAATGGGTAGAACTTGATGGTAAGAACATCACCATCAGATCTAGATCTGGCGAAGGTGGAGGCGGCGGTTATCACATGATGGTGGGGATTTAGTCGGTGGATATGGAGGTGGTGGTCAGAGTAGTTGTGGTTATAGAGGCAGGAGGAGCGATAGAGGTTACAACCGTGGTGGTGACGGAGGGAGATACAAAGGATATGATGGTGGATCAGGCTAGTGGTTTTCATGAAACGGAGAAATGAAGAACAACCGATTATATCTGCTTATGGAACTATGTCTTTATAGATACATAGTTCTAGTTATCTAGGGTTTTGATTTTCTATGCATGCTCATTTTCATCATATGTCATCACTTGTGTCTTAGAAAACTTGGTTACTTGGTTGATGAAATCAAAGTAAAAATATTGAATCTAAATTTGTTCATTGTTAACAAAAAAATCAAAACCTAAACCTGACTAAAACACGAACACTAAACCTAAAACCTAAACCCAAAACCCTAAACCATGGTGGCGGTGAGAGATAGGGGATATGATGGTGTATCCAGCTACTGGAGAGGCTGGGGTGGTTCTGATGGGAATTGGAGAAACGGAAGAATGGTCAAACCAATTTGCTACTTATGGAACTATGTCTTTATAATAGAAATGCTTGTGGTTTTCTAGGGTTTCTGATTTGCTCTATGCATGCTCATTTTTGATCTATTTCGTCACTTGTGACTTAGAAAACTTTTTGTGTTACTTGGTTGATGAAATTGAAAAGAAGAAATGTTGAATCTAAATTTGTTCTCCGTTAAAAAACTATATATATGAAAAATTAAAAACTAAACTAAAACACGAACCTAAACCTAAAACCTAAACCCTAAACCCTAAACCCTAAACTCTAAACCCTAACCCTAAACCCTAAACCATAAACCCTAAAACCTAAACCCTAAACCCTAAACCATGCTAAACCTAAATCCTAAACCCCAAGCCATAAAGTAAACCATAAATTAACCTAAAACCCTAAACCTAAACTAAATAAAGTAAACCTAAACTAAACATAAACTAAATAAAAGAAAATAAATTAAAATAAATCTAAACCTAAACTAAAAACAAAACCTAAAAAGAACTTAAAATAAAACCTAAAACCTAAACCTAAAAAAATAAATAAAACATGCTAAACATAAAACTAAAAAATAAAATCTAAACCTAAAAAAAATACAAATAACTTAGAAATTAAACCTAAAAATAAAATAAAATAAAACCTAAATTATAAAAAAAAAAATAATAAAAAAATAAAATAAACTAAATAAACCTAAACTACTAGTTTGCTTAATTTAAAAAAAACTTTAAGCCCTAAGCTAACTCTAAACTTAAGCCTGACCTAAACTCACAAATCTAATAACCTTAAACCATAAAATCCTAAACCATAAAACCCTAAACCTAAACCTAAACCTAAAAACTTAAAATTTAAACTAAACTAAATAAAACCTAAAAATAAATATAAAAAAAAAAACCTAAACCTAAATAAAATAAAATAAAACATAAACTGAAATGAAGATCTAAAAATAAAAATAAAATAAAATAAACAAATAAAATTAAATTAAAATAAATAAAACCTAAACTAAAATTTAAAAATAAAATAAACCTAAGAATAAATAATCTAAATAAAATAAAAAATTAAAGTAAAATAAAACTAAAATTAACCTAAAATAAAATAAAATAAAAATAAATAAAACTAAAAAAAATAAACCTAAAATAAAACCTAAAAATAAATAAAAAATAAAACCTAAAATAAACTAAGAAAAACTAAAACTAAAACAAAATAAAATAAACAAAATAAAATAAACCTAAACTAAACTATAATAAACTAAACTAAAATAAATATAAACCTAAACCTAAAAAATAAAATAAAATAAGAAATAAACCTAAACCTAAACTAACAAATAAAACCTAAAATAAACTTAAAATAAAAAAACCTAAAGCCTAAACCTAAAAATAAGATAAAAAACCTAAACTAAAAAAATAAAAAAAAATAAACCTACTCCTAAACATGAAATAAAAAATAAAATCAACAAAAAAATAAACATAAACCTAAAAATAAACTAAAATAAAAAACTTAAACTAAAATAAATAAACCTAAAATAAATAAACTAAACTAAATAAAAAATCAAAATAAAAATAAAAAATAAAATAAACAAAAATAAATAAAAAATAAACTAAATAATCTAAGTAAACCTAAACCTAACGGTTTAGTTAATTTAACTAAAAATATAAACCCAAATCCTAAACCTTAACTCTGAAAACCTATCAACCCTAAAATGACCCTAATGACTAAACTCCTAAAACTCCTAACTCTAAACTCCTAAACTCCTACCATAACTACTAAACCTACAACATAAACCTTCTAAACCCTACATACCTCCCTACAACCTATAACACTCTAAACCAAATTTAAATATCCTAAACTACCTAAACCTAAATAAACCTTCTAAACCCTAAACCTACCTACCTAATAACTATAAAATAAATTATAAACCTAAACCTAAATAAAAATAAATAACCTAAACTAAACTAAAAAAAAACTAAAATAAAAATAAAATATAAAATAAATAAAACCTAAAATTAAATAAGATAAATACCTCATAAAAACCTAAATCAACTAAGAATAAAATCTAAAATACCTCTAATCCAGATATAAAGAAATATCTGGGTCTAAAATAATGAAAGAAATAAATTAAAACTAAATAAAGGTGGGTGGAAAACCCTTATGACCTAAAGACCTCCTAGATCTAGGCTCTAAGGCTGATAAGAAAGAGAGATCTAAATAGGCCACTAATAACTAAATAAAGATAAGAAGCTACTAACACTAAATTGATCTACTTTTCTGCTCACAAGCCATGTCCTACTGACTATTGTTGTTTGAATCATAAAATCTAACTGAGTTCACCAAAAAAACACCCTAACCACCTAAACCTAAACCACTAAACCCTAAACTAAATCCTAAACCCTAAAACTAAACCACAAAATAAACCTAAACTAACCATAAACCCTAAACCATACCTTAAAACCCAAATCAAACCTAAACCCTAAAACCATATCTAACCCTAACCAAAACTAAACCTAAACCAACCCCAAAATAAGCTTTAACCTAAACTAAAGCTAAAAAAAAAGATAATAAAAAGTAAACCTAACTAAATAAAAATAAAAAAAAAATAAAGCTAAACCTAAACTAAAATAAACTTAAAATAAATAAAATAAAAAAAATCATAAAAATAAAATATAAATAAATAAAACAAAATAAACTAAAAATAAAATAAATAAAACTAAATAAAATAAAACCTAAAAAAACTAAAAAAACCTAAACCTAAACTTAAAAAAAAAAATAAATAAAACCCAAATAAAATACATAAATAAATCTAAATACTACTGATAAACTACCCTTTCAAAACCACACCCACTCTAAACCCTCCAGCCAAATCCTAAACCCTAAACCCTACCCTAAACTAACCCAAATAACTTAACAATTAAAACCAAAACCTAAAATAAATAAAAAAATCAATAATAAAAAATAAAATAAAAATAAACCTACTGACCTAAAATAATAATTAAAATAAACTACTAATAAATAATAACCTAAAAAAAAATCTCCTATAGATATATTAATAAATAGCCATATAAAAATAAAAAACAGTAAGAAAACAATGAGCCTACCATATAAAAAACCAAAATAACTAAATAAAAGATATTAGATAAATACTAAACTATCTAATAAAATAAAGATAAATAAAAATATTAAATAAAATAATTAAAACTAAACTAAATAAAATGAAAATAAGAAATAAAACCTAAAATATATAAAAACTCTAAAAATAAATAAAAATAAAATTTAAAGATAAAAAATAAAATAATCAAAATAAAATAAAACCAAAAAACATAATCATATAACCATAAACTCTATAAACCAAAAAAATTAAAAAACCTAAAACTGACCCTAAACATTAACCTAAACCAAACCAAAAAACTGATACTAATACTGACCACAAACCACCAAACCCTGATTTCTACCACCACTGACCCTGGCCTGACCTGAGCCTAAACCCTGAGCTTAAACCTGACTGACCCAAAACCCCTAAATTAAACCCAAAATCTAAAAAACCTAAACTGAGAATCTAATCTAAATCCAGGTTAGTCACAAACTCAAAACCCTGAGCCACACTCAGACCCTAGGCCCCAATCTGAGCTCAAACCTAACCAACCCAAGCCTCAACTCCACCTAAAAACTAATCCCAAACCCCTGAGACATAAAAACTTAATCAAGACTAAATAAACATAAAATAAAATAAATAAAAAACCTAAACTAAAAATAAAATAAAATAAAACTAAAAATAAATAGATCAGTAAAACTAAATAAAACTAAAGGAAAATGAACCTAAAAAAACCTAAATAAAATAAAACTAAACATAAAATAAAAATAAAATAAACTAAAAATAAAATAAAATAAAAAATTAAATAAAAACTTATACTTAAAAAATAAATACAATAAATAAAAATAAAACCAAAACCCTAAACTAAAAAACCTAAACCTAAATAAATAATAAAATAAACATAAACTAAAATTAAAATAAATAAAACCTAAATGTTAATAAACTAAACCAAATAAAACCTAAAACCACAAACCCCAAATACAAAACTAAACCTAAACCTTAAAACTAAACCCTAAATGCTAAACTAAACCCTTAACCCAAAACTTAAACCTAAATAACCCTAAAACCTAAACCCTAAAAACCTAACCCCAAACCTTAAACCACAGACATTAAATTGGTGGAACAAGCATGTTTTAAAATCATTTTAAAATCTTAAATGAAAATAAGTGGTTTGTTCTCTTGAAGAGGCTATCTTATGATAAGCTTGATGAGTTGAGCATTGCCAAGATAGTTTGATTAATTTTCAAAATATGGAAAAATCAAAAAACCTAAATATATTCGATGGTAAAAATATTTCCATACTATTTGTAATAAATAGAAAGCTCTAAACTCGATTAAGAAAATTAAAAACCCTAATGATGGCTGGATAATTGATAACACTAAAATTAAGGAATCTTTCATTCATCACTTTTAAAATTTATTAAATTCTAATCCTTCATTAGACACCCTCATAACCATATCGTCCCTAAAGATTAGTAGTACTCTCATAGCATGAACACATTGGCCATGGTTTTACAACTCATTTCTTTCATTATTGGCCTTATTAAATCGATCTTGTTAATGTTGTTATTGATTTCTTTAATGGCCTATTCCCATATTTTTCAAGTACTTCATTATCCTTATTCCCAAAACCATCAATCTTGAATCTTGGGGACTTTAGACCTATTAGTCACCTTTTCTCAAAACTCATTTCTAAATTAATTAATAATAGGATTAGCCCTGCTCCATAAAATCATCTCCCACATCAAAGCGGTTTTAGTTAAAAATAGAGCCATATCGATAATATTCTTCAAAATTCATGACATTGATGTTTTCTTAGGGGTAATATGCTTTTCAAACGGACATCTCTAAAAGCTTTGACAACCTCTCATGGGATTTCCTCTTTCAAATCTTACATTTGTTTGGTTTCTCGATAATTTTATCGACTTTCAAAAGTTGTATCACTAATACGGTTTTTGTTATCTTAAATTGTGAGTCCCTTGGTTTCTTTTCTTGAGCCATGGTTTGCATCAGGTGACCCTCTTTCTCCTTCTCTTTTTATCATTCTTGAATATCTTTTTGAAAGCCTCAATGATCTTTTCATTAAAAAACCTAACATGGTTTTTAAAACCCATAGTGGTTTCCCTTTTTCTCATCTTAGCTTTGCTGATGATTTTATAATCTTCTGTAATGCCTCCCTTCAACATGTTAAAACTATTAAGAATCTCTTAAATGATTTTGTCAAAGTTAGTGGTCTCTTCCGAGAAAATGTTTATTCCCTGTTAAGATTCCTACCAATAGACTCAATCAAATCTCAGAATTACTAATTTTAAGCAAAGTCAACTTCCCATTAATTATCTGGGCTCTAAAGGCAGAAAAGATCTCATCTTTTGATGACCTTATTCAAAAAATTTCTAATAAAATTTCAATTTAGAATTTCATTTACTATCTTTTGGTGGTAGGCTTACCTTGATTAAGAGCACTCTTAATTCCATGCCTTTATATCTCATCCAAACCATTATGACCATTTTAGCATCCAGTAGTCTCTAAATAAATTTTTGCTCAATACCTCTTCTAAAAAATGCCTTGGACCTCTTGGTTTAAAAGTTGTGGCACTTTTGATGAAGGTGGTCTTGGTTGTAAATCCATAAAGAAGCTATCAATGCCTTTTCCTATAAACTCGTGGAACTTTAGGAGTAATCATAGTCTTTGGGCTAATTTCATGTCTAAATATTGCGGGTAAGCACCCTCATTTGTCCCTTTAAGCGGGTGACTCTCACATGTGGAAAAGACTTTATTCTATCAAATGGGATCAGAATCCTTAATTTTTTGGGGCATTAACTCGGCCTCTTTCTTTTGGCAAGATAAGCGGAGTGGATGTGGATCCATTGATGACTTACTCTCCACCATTCCACTTACTATTAGAGTAAACTCTTTCACGGCATAACAATAAGTGGAACAATAGTCTTGCTAATTTTATCCCTTTTACTTTCTTGAATATGATTGCTACTATTCCTATCACTCCACAATCAAGATCGGATTCTCTTTAAGCTCTCTCATAATGGTGATTTCACCTCAAAATGTGTGGCTCCACATTAAAGATACTCATGATTCCTCCTATGTAGTCTCCAAACTTTGGAATAACAATATCCCTACTTCTTATTCTATTCTTACTTGGTGTATTTCAAAAAATTTTGTCCACTGTTGGTTCCTTGTTTGTCAATGTTGTTTCCATATTGAGAATGTTAATCATGTTTTTTGTTAATGGGGTCATTGCTTCTAAACTTTGGATTTGGTATGATGATCTTTTAACATCAATTTCAATGGCTCTCTTACTTTATATCAACTTCTCGAAATCTATTTTGATAATACTATTAAAGGTCACATTAAAGTAATCATTGCTATCACTCTTATCTGGTTCATATGGATGGATCGTAATGATGCAAAACACCGTGGGATCCCTATGAACCACGGGAGGATTATTGCTAGAACTAAAAACAAAATTCATGACTTGTTTAAAGCCAATCTCATTCATTACAGACAATTCAAAGGTTATAAATTTGTTAAAGCGGCATTAACCTATCGATCAACCTTGTCGAAATGACAAGATTGTCTATTGGAAAAAACTCTTGACCATATTATTAAAATCAATATTGATGGCTCTCTCATAATGGCTTTGGTTATGGTGGCATTTTTAGGAACTCTAAGGGTATAGTACTATGTGCTTTTGCTTATCCCCTTATTTCTTGCACTGTCCCATTTTTTGAGCTTATGGCAGTCTTCAAAGCTCTTGAGATTTGCCTCCAAAATGGCTGGCTCAATATTTGGATTGAGGTGGATGTTGTTCTGCTGATTGATCTTTTGACCTCCACTAAGATGAGCAGTGCTGAATTGTACTACCTCCTCAAGCAAACTAGAGCTCTTCTTTCCAACTAAATTTTAACATCACTCATGTTTTGCGTGAAGGAAATGCCTGTGATGACTACCTTGCCAATCTGGGTGCTAGATCCGATGGTATCATCTACCCAAACACTTGCGTGGCTGGTTAACTTGGACAACTCTAGGTTTCCTTATCTCAGAACTTAATCTACCTTTTTGTTGTTTACTGTCCATTCATCCTTTTACTGTATGCCTCTTTACTTTATGGTTTTTTGTTCCTTTTTGGGTCTTTTGTGGATGTTTCACATGAATATTATTTGTTATCTTGATTTTTGTGGCTCACTAATTTTGGCATTTACAGGAAAGGGCTATTGTTGAGCTATGTGCACTAATATCTACATTGGAATTTTGTTGAGCTACGTGTGATTACTATTGGTTTTATAACAATCATTCTTTGGAGGGAGATATTTATCATGATGGGTTTAGCGCCATTATTTTACAATTTCTCAAAGATATTACTTGGAGCATCTTAGTTACCTATGTTGTTTTTTATGCATTATATTAGTATTCTGTGGTTGCAATATTTATTTTGAAGATTTACTGTTAGGTTGTTGGATTTTAGCTGATAATGATTGGTGGCTGGATTTTGAAATGCTGCTTATCTCCCCTATTAGATCATGGGCTGCTGCTGATATTCTCTTTGTCTCTAACTTTGAGCTGACATTTTCCTTTTATTTCTGGGAGTTATCTTTTATTTTATTTTTCTGCATGAAGAGGTTTTGGGGTCTTGATATTTCTGCCTCTCCTATGCTTCATAACCTTACCTTCACATCCTGTAATAATAATAGATGCAACATCATGGTTAAAATCTTTCTCTATAGATTTGGAATTATTTCCTGATTTTTAATATTCCTGATGCTATGGGTCTTGCTACTGGTCTATTTCTTTGTGCTCCTTTGCTCTTTAATGGCTTATCCTATGTTTGGAATTGTTTATTAATTTTCACTCAATATGATTTCTCTGAGGATGATATTTTTATTGCTATCCTGCTCTTTTTTGTCCTATAGGATCTCATTGATGAGATTCTTTTGAACCCCTATGGTGGCTTTGTTGCCCCAATTCTTTTTATTGGATTACCCTATGGTTGTAATCATTATAGTGTTGTTTTAAGCTATATTTGTTGGATTTGATTCTTGTCCTACAGCTAATCTTGCTTTAATCTATGGCTGTTGGATTTTAGGCTATTCTGTCTGCGGTTTGGATCATCTGCCTTTATATAATGTTTGTGGTACTAACAATTGGGATGATGCTATTTTCACTCTATTATTTATTTCGGTTCACTAGTCTTGGCGGACCACTTCATTAAATATCGGGAATTTACTTATGCATATATAATTTGAATGGTTGGTTTTATGCCCAACTTGTTGTTTTTTATTTCTTGGTTGTTGGATGTGCAGTTCTTGTCTTATATCCAAGCTATTCTTTGGGGTTGTTTATCTATTTCGGTAGGGTGATTTTGGTGTTGTCTCTTGCTATTTGTCTTTCCCAACCTTTTTTAAAGTGAGATTTTGTTATTTCCTATTCTATTTTATTATTTCCTTGCGTTTGGATTCCCTTAATTGCTTCTCTCCTTTTTGTGGTTGTATGTTTTTTTACCGATCCTTTATGGAAGGTTTTTCTTTTATTATCCTTTGAATCCTTTTGCTACCATTGTTGGCTTTTGGTCTTTAGGGCCCTTTGACTGTTGGTGGACTTTGTGTAATATCTATTCCTATTTTGATTCTCGACTATTTTTGCTTTTATCAATTGTGGTACCTCTTTTCCTTCTTTCCCACTTGGTTCTATTTACATCGTAGATCTGATTTTCCATCGATTATTTGGATCTTTACATATGTTTTGGGTGGACTCTTGGCTTGTTGGTTTTAACCTTGGTTGTTGGTATGCATTAATACTCTACATGATGTCTCTAGGGTTTTGGTTTGTTTTGCTCAACTCTCTCTATTGTAGTTGTTGATTGCTTGGTGGATTTTTCCTTGATCCCCCTTAATGGTTTATTATATGCATATCAGCTTAATTCATTGGTTTACTTTATCTGCAGTTGTTTTCTCCATCTTCTTTCAGTTAAACCTATTTCTATTGCAATGTTTATCCTAGATGGGTGGCTTTATGGCAAGCTAGCTGGTTTCTATTCTCTAGCTAGTTGTTTCTTATCTTGGCTTTTCAGGGCTCCTATGTTGGCTCCATCCTGGTTGGCTGTAGGACTTCTGGGTCCTATCTTCGGTATTTGTTCTAACATTGATGTTCGATGGTTTTGGTGATTCTCGTTCTTGCCTTCCAGATACCTATTTTTTTGCTCTATCTACTTGGTTATTAAATATGGCAATGTCTTCTCTGATGGAGAAGTTTTATGGCCAACTTGCGTCCCTTCCTATCTTGGATGTTGCCTTAAGTGTTGCTCTTGGCTAGTTTTGCCTTGTTTTTGATCTTGCTTTTCTAGATTCTAATGTTAATATTCATTTGAATCCATTTTTGATTTTTCTTCGTGGTTCCAATGTTGCATTAACTTCTTTCTTTTTGGGGTTGGGTTTTGGAATGCTTGTCTTTATTTACATCCAGCTCTTGTTCATCTCTCTTGATTCTATGATCTACACTATCTGCGTTGTCTCTATTCCCATCTTCGATTAGGTTAGGTTGGTGCGCTATGCACTATCTCTGGGTGGTACTATGACGATTCTTGTCTTTCGCCTTTCTCTCTTGGTTGTTTGTAGATCGATTATCCAATTTTGGTTGATTGTTTGCTGTAGCTGTGTGGTTGTAGGTTTTACTGTTACCCTGATCTATTTTATCTGGAAGGTTTTTTCTTTTTATTATACTTTGAACCCTTTTGCTATCATTGTTGGCTTTTGGACATTAGGGCCCTTTGTCCAGCTGGTGGACTTTATGATTATTATATGTTCCCTACTTTTTGATTTTCTGACTATTTTTGCTGTTATCAATTGGGCTACTATTGTGTTTTCCTGCTTTTGTATTTTCCCACTTGGTTCTTTTAACATCGGGTAGATCCCTGTGATTTTCCATCTGATTATTTGGATCTTTATCTATGCTTATGGGTGGACTCTTGGCCGCTTGTCGATGTCTTGCTTTGGTTGTTGGTGACTGGATTAATACTACATGTTGTCTCTAGGGTTTTGGTTTATTTTCTCTCTATTAAAGTTGTTGATTGCTTGGTGGACTTTTCCTTGAACCCCTTAATGGTTTATTATATGCATATCACCTTAATTCAGTGGTTATCTACTGCTATTTTCTCCAACTTCATTTAGTTAAATTTGTATCTATTGCAATGTTTATCCTGGATGGGTGGCTTTATGGCAAGCTTGCTGGTTTTTGTTCTCTAGCTGGTTGTTTCTTGTCTTGGATATTTTCTATCTTGGTTATTTTGGACTCCTATGTTGGCTCCATGGTTGTTGTAGGATTTAGGTCCTATGTTGACTACATTTTCGACATTCTTGTTCGATGGTTTTGGTGATTGCCTCGTTGCTACCTTCAGACCTAGTTTTATGCTCTACCGTAATTAATGATGTCAATGTCTACTCTGATGGAGAGAGGTTTTATGGCCAACTTGTTGTCCCTTCCTGACTTATGCATCTGTGGTCAATTGGGCTGGGGGTTTGTTGACTTTCTGGTTTCCTGCAGATTACTTAATTCTCTAGTGCAATGTGTTGATTCTCTATTTTTTTGTTGCTTATGGGCTTTGTAGCCATCCGAAAACCATTTTAATTCTTGCCCTCTTATCTTTTTTCTTATTAGACTAATGCGACCACTATTAAGATGATCTTAACTAATTCATATTCCAACCATATCATGCTCTATCGAATGGGTTGTCTTATAATGAGCTTCTTTGCTTGTATCGATGAACTTCTTATATTGGTGCTAGGCTTTCTTTGACATGGTGTCTTATATCGGGTCTTACTTCCAGGATGGGAACCTCTTTCTCATTCTGACATTTGTTGGTTTTCTATCTACCCTGTATTTGATTAAAATTGCAGGTACTAAGGATATCAAGACTTTTATCAAATGGATGCAATACAGGTTTGTTGGCTATGATGGCTGTGATGTTTTCACTCCCTTTTGGTTTTGTAGTATCTCTTGTGATCTAACCCTTCTGCTGATGTGTGGATGCTCATATTTCCATCTGCCCTAACTTGGTGTGACTGAGCCCGAGCCTTCTCTATCACATCTCTTTACTATCATTCTCAGATTTTGCAGTTTTCTGTTATCATTTTGTCTGTATTACCTTAACTGCTCTAACTTTTTTCTGTTTACATTCTTGCAGGTGCTTCTCTCTTGTCCTCTTGTAGGTTTGCACCAGAGTGTCATGCATTCTCCCATCCCGTAGAGCATTGGCCTAATCTTCCACTAGCTTATTATGTTAATCAATTTGTATCTTTTGATTGCTTTATTGTTTTCTTTTGCTTTTGGCTGTACTTAGATAGGGGATTTACTCCTTAGGCTGATTGTAGCTCTTTGAGCAATCATTTTGGAGTTTATCCCCTTTAAGGATCTTGTAACCCTCTTTTTGTGGCAATAAAATTCCCCTACATGGGGTTCCCCAAAAAAAAACCCTGAACCCTAAACCCTAAACCTAAACCCCAAACCTAAACCTTCCTAACCAACCTAAACCCTAAATCCTAAACCCTAAACCTAAACCCTAACCATAACATTTCTTCATTTATTTATTTAGTTTATTTTTATTTATTTTATTTTATTTTTTTATGTTTATTTTTTATTTTTTTAATTTAGTTTATCTATTTTAGGTTTATTTATTTTAGTTTAGGTTTTTTTATTTTATTTTTTAGTTTTAAGTTTAGGTTTATGTTTATTTTTAATTGATTTTTATTTTTATTTTCTTTTTTAGGTTTATGTTTTATTTTTTATTTTTAGGTTTTGATTTAGGTTTTTATTTTATTTTCTAGGTTTAGGTTTATTCTTTATTTTTATGTTTTGGTTTAGGTTTTTATTTTATTTTCTTAGGTTTAGGTTTTAGGTTTTTATTTCAGGTTTATTTTTAGGTTTTATTTTTTAGTTTAGGTTTAGGTTTATTTTTAATTTATTATATTTTATTTAGGTTAGGTTTAGGTTTAGGTTTAGTTTATTTTAGGGTTAGGTTTAGGTTTTATTCTTTTAGTTTAATTTTTTTTTAGGTTTAGGTTTACTTTATTTTAATTTTAGTTTTTTGTTTAGTTTAATGTTTAGGTTTTATTTTTTATTTATTTGTACGTTTTTTTAGGTTTTTATTTTATTTTAGTTTAGGTTTGTTTTATTTTTATTTTAGGTTTATTTTTTATTTTAGTTAGGTTTTTATTTTTTTATTTAGCTTGGGTTTTTATTTATTTTATTTTTGTTTAGATTTTATTTTTTCTTTTTTTCTTTTTAGGTTTAGGTTTAGGTTTTAGGTTTTAGGTTTTAGTTTATATTTTTAATTTATTTTGGTTTAGATTTTTTATTAATTTTATTTTTAAGCTTTATTTTATTTAGGATTAGGTTTTTAGCTTTTCAGGGTTAGGTTTTAGGGTTAGTTTAAGGTTTATGGTTTGGGTTTTAGGATTTAGATTTCATGGATTTCTTTTTTGGTTTAGGGTTTAGGGTTTAGACCTTAGGGTTAAGGGTTTAGGGTTTATGGTTTTAGGGTTTAGGGTTTATGGTTTAGAGTTTAGGGTTTAGGGTTTAGGGTTTAAGTTTTAGGTTTAGGTTTCAGGTATTAGTTCGGGGTTTAGGGATTAGGTCTATTTATTTATTTATTTTAAGTCTATTTATTTTACTTTTGGATTTTTATTTCATTTTATATTTTTTTTAGGTTTAGGTTTTTATTTTATTTGAGATTTATTTTATTTTATTTTTTAGGTTTAGAATTTTTAAAATTTTATGTTTAGGTCTCGGTTTTATTTTATTTTTTATGAATTGATTTTAGGTTTTTATTTTAGGATTATTTTAAGATTTTATTTTTTAGTTTAAGATTAAGTTTATTTTTGGGTTTATTTTATTTTATTTAGTTTAGGTTTAGGTTTAGGTTTGCTTTATTTTAGGATTAGGCTTCAGTTTTATTTATTTTAGTTTAGTTTATTTTAGTTTAGGTTGGGTTTATTTTATTTTGTTTATTTTATTTTATTTTAGGTTTAGGTTTTTTTCTTTAGGGTTTAGGTTTTATTTTTATTTATTTTAGGTTTTCTTAGGTTTTGGTTTTATTTAGTTTTATTTTAATTTTTTAGGTATATTTTATTTTTATTTTACATTTAGTTTTTATTTTCATAGGTTTATTTTTTTTTATTTTAATTTATTTGATTTTATTTTTAAGTTTAGGTTTAGGTTTTAATTTATGCTTTTATTTTATTTTATTTTTTTATTTAGGTTTAAGTTTTTTTATTTATTTTATAATTAGGTTTTATTTAGTTTAGGTTTAGGTTTTTAGGGTCTAGGGTTCAGGGTTTAGGATTTAGGGTTTACTGTTTTAGGGTTTAGGGTTTAGAGTTTTTAGGTTTTAGGATTTAGGGTTGTCGATTTAGGGTTAGCTTAGTGTTTAGGGTTTAGGGTTTAGATTTTGATTTAAGGTTCACGTTTTAGTTTAGGTTTATTTTTAAATTAAGTATACCGGGTTTAAGTTTTTTATTTTACTTTTAAGGTTTATGGTTTAGGGTTAGCTTAGGGTTTAAGTTTTTTTAAAATTAAGTAAACCAATAGGTTAGGGTTATTTAGTGTATTTAGTTTATTTTTTATTTACTTTAATTTATTTTATTTTTTAATTATATTTATTTTATTTTTTTTAACTAGTTTAATTTATTTATTATAGGTATATTTATTTTAGTTTAGGATTTTTATTTTAGTTTATTTTTTTTAAGTTTAGGTTTAGGTTTAGGTTCACTTTTTAGTGGAGATTTATTTTTATTTTATTTTTTATTTTAGGTTTATGTTTAGGTTTTTATTTTATCTTTTTATGTTTATAGTTTAGATTTTTATTTTACATTAACTTTTAGATTTTATATTTTAGGTTAGGATTAAATTTATTTTTAGTTTATTTTATTTTATTTTATTTAGTTAGAGGTTTAGGTTTAGTTTATTTTAGGTTTAAGCTTAGGTTTTATTTATTTTAGTTTAGATTTAGGTTTATTTTATTTTATTTTTATTTTAGGTTTAGGGTTTTTTTTCTTTAGGGTTTAGGTTTTATTTTTTATTTATTTTTAGGTGTTTTTAGGTTTAGTTTCTTATTTAGTTTTAATTTTATTTTTTCAGGTATATTTTGTCTTCATTTTACATTTATTTTTTATTTTCTTTAGGTTTTTTATTCTAAGGTTTATTTTTTTTAGTTTAGTTTAGGATAGTAATTATTTTATTTTAGTTTATTTGATATTATTTTTAGGTTTAGGTTTAGATTTTAATTTATCTTTTTATTTTATTTTATTTTTATATTTTATTTAAGTTTAGGTTTATTTATTTATTTTATTTTTAGGTTTTATTTTGTTTAGGTTTAGGTTTTTAGGGTTTAGGGTTTAGGTTTTATGGTTAAGGGTTTAGGGTTTTTGGGTTTAGGGCTAAGGGTTTTTATTTTTTAGGGTTTAGGGTTGTAGATTTAGGGATAGCTTAGGGTTTAGGGTTTTTTAGGGTTTAGGGTTTAGGGTTTAAAGTTGTAGGTTTATGGTTTATGGTTAGTTATAGGGTTTAGGGTTTAAGGTTTAGGATTTAGGGTTTAGGTTTTAGTGTTTAGGGTTTAGGGTTTTTTTTTAATTAAGTAAACTGATAGGTTTAGGTTTATTTAGTTTATTTTTTTATTTATTTTAGTTTGTTTTATTTTTTTATTTTGGTTTATATTTTATTTTTATTTAGTTTAGCTTATTTATTTTAGGTTCATTTATTTTATTACATTTTTTGGTTAAGGTTTATGTTTATGTTTATTTTTTAGTTTAGTTTTATTTTTATTATATTTTAAGATTAGGCTTTATTTTTTTATTTTTATGTTTAGGTGTAGGTTTAGGTTTTATTTTACTTTTTTAGTTTTAGGTTTATAGTTTATATTTTAGGTTTTATTTTTTAGTTTAGGTTTAGGTTTATTTTTAATTTATTTTATTTTATTTAGTTTAGAGTTTAGCTTTAGTTTATTTTAGGTTTAGGTTTAGGTTTTCTTTATTTTAGTTTAAGTTTAGGTTTATTTTATTTTATTTATTTTAGGTTTAGTTTTTTTAAGTTTTGGTTTTGTTTTATTTTTATTTATTTTAGGGTTTTATGTTTTGGTTTTTTATTTAGTTTTATTTTATTTTAAGTTTATTTTAGTTTTATTTTACATTTGTTTTTTATTAATTTATTTATTTTTAGGTTTATTTTATTTTTTTTAGTTTACTAGGTTTTCTTTATTTTATTTTATTTTGTTTTATTTTTTTATTTTATTTTATTTTAAGTTTAGGTTTAAGTTTTGGTTTAGGCTTATCTTTAGGTTTTAGTTTAATTTTTATTAATTTTATTTTTTTAATTAATTTAACTTCAGTTTTTTTTTAATTTTTTTTTAATTTTTAGGCTTTGTTTAGGTTTTTAGGTTTTCGAGGTTTACGGTTTAGGGTTTAGGGTTTAGAGTTTGGGGTTTAGGCTTTACATTTAGGGTTTGGGGTTTAGGGGGATTTAGGGTTGTGTTTTTGTTTAGGTAGGGTTCAAGGTTTAGGATTTAGGGTTTATGGTTTCTTTTGGGGGGATTAGGGTTTATGATTTTGGATTTATAATTTAGGGTTTAGGGTTATTGGTTGGACTAAGGTTAGTTAGGGTTTTAGAGGGTTTTTTTATTTTTCATTTTTTATTATTTTTAAATTAAGTAAACTCATCTTTATTTTATTTAGTTTATTTTTATTTATTTTAGTTGATTTTATGTTTTATTTATATTTAGTTTAGTTTATTTATTTTAGGTGTATATTTATTTTAGTTTAGAGTTTTATTTTAGTTTATTTTTTATGTTTAGGTTTAGGATTTGGTTTATTTTAGTTTAGTTTTATTTATATTTTATTTTAAGGTTTTTTTTTATTTTATGTTTAGTTTAGGTTTTATTTTACTTTTTTAGGTTTAGGTGTTAGGTTTTTATTTTAGGTTTTATTTTATTGTTTAGGTTTATTTTTAGTTTATTATATTTTATTTAGTTTAGGTTTAGGTTTAGTTTAGTTTATTTTAGATTTAGGTATTTTTGGTTTATTTTAGTTTAGGTTTAGTTTATATTATTTTATTTTAGGTTTAGGTTTTGATTTAGTTTAGGGTTTAGGTTTTATTTTATGTTTATTGTTTAAGGGTTTTACTTTTTTTTTATTTTTTTTTATTTTAGGTTGTTTTTTATTATTTCAAGTGTAGTTTTGATTTTATTTAAGTTTTTATTTTTATTAGTTTAGTTTATGTTTTTTTTAAATTTTTTTATTTATTTTAGGTTTAGGTATAGGTTTAAATTTTAGTATGTTTTTATTTATTTTATTTTATTTTATTTTATTATTTTATTTTGGTTTAAATTTTAATTTAATTTATTTTAGGTTTATTTAGTTTAGATTTTGGTTTATATCTTTGTGGGTTTAGGGTAGTTTACTAATTTAGGGTGGGTGAGTGGGGTGGTTAGGCTAGCTTTTTATTTTAGGGTAGGGTTTGAGCCTGGGTTTGGTTTAGGTTTTAGGGTTAGGGTTTAGGGTTTAGGAGGTTTGATTAGGGTTTAGGTTTAGGGTTTGGTTTAGGTTTTGGTTTATTGATTTTATTTTTTTAGGTTTTGGTTTTTCTTTAAATGAGAACAAATTCATATTCAAGATTTCTTCTTATTTATTTAGTTTATTTTATTTATTTTAGTTTATTTTATTTTATTTATTTATTTTATTTTTATTTTTTATAGTCTAGTTTATCTATTTTAGGTTTATTTATTTTAGTTTAGGTTTTTTATTTTAGTTTATTTTAGTTTAGGTTTAGGTTTATGTTTATTTTACTTGAGTTTTATTTTATTTTCTTTTAGGTTTAAGTTTTTTATTTTATTTTAGGTTTAGGTTTAGGTTTTATTTTATTTTAAGTTTAGGTTTAATTTTTTTATTTTAGGTTTAGGTTTCTTATTTATTCTTAGGTTTAGGTTTTTCTTTATTTTATTTAGGTTTAGGTTTTAGGTTTTATTTCAGGTTTATTTTTAGGTTTTATTTTTAGTTTAGTTTAGTTTATTTTAATTTATTATATTTTATTTAGGTTAGGTTTAGGTTTAGGTTTCATTTATTTTAGTTTACTTTTTTAGTTTAGTTTAGGTTTATTTTATTTTTATTTAGGTTTATTTTTTTTATGGTTTAGGTTTATTTTTATTTATTTTAGGTTTTTTTTGGTAGTTTTTATTTAGTTTTATTTATTTTATTTTAGGTTTATTTTATTTTTTATTTTAGGTTTATTTTTTATCCATTTTAGGTTTTTTATTTTTTTTTAGTTTAGTTTGGGTTTTATCTATTTTATTTTAGTATAGTTTTATTTTTATTTCTTTCTTTAGGTTTAGGTTTAGGTTTAGGTTTTAGGTCTTTAATATGTTCTATTTTATCTTTAGATTTTTATTAATTTTATCTCTCAGCTTTATTTTATTTAGTTTAGGTTTTAGCTTGGGTGTCAGGTTATAAGGTAGGGTTATTCATGGTTTAGGGTCAGGATTTAGGTTTATGGTTTTGGGTTTAGGGTAGGCCCATGGTTTAGGGTTTATGGTTTAGCTGGTAGGGTATTTGGGTTAGGGTTTAGGGCCTGGGTAAGTTTTAGGTTAGATCTTGTTCCGTGGTTAGGGTTTTATGTTTTTAACGATGAACAAATAAGATCAACATTTCTACACTCTTTAGTTTTAGATCTTTTTATGTTTATTTTATTTTATGTAGTTTATGTTTATATCTTTATTTTAGGTATTTTATTAATTTTATTTTATCTTTGGTTTAGTTTAGGTTTAGTTTAGGTTTTATTTTAAATTAATTTTATTTTATTTTAGGTTTATTTAGTTTAGGTTTTAGGTGTGGTTTAGGGTTTTAGGATTTAGGGTTTAGGGTTTAGTGTTTAGGATTTAAGGTTGTTTAGCTTTAGGGTTTAGGGTTCTAGGGTTTAGGGATCTTAGGGTTTGTTTAGGATTTGGGGTTCTTAGTTTAGGGTTATTTAGGTTTTAGGTTTAAGGTTAATGTTTAGGGTTTTGGGTTTGGTTTTGCTTTAGGGTTGGTTTAGGTTTAAGGTTTTGGGTTTTAGGGTTGAGGGTTGAGTGTCTAGGGTTTAGGGTTATGGTTAAGGTTTAGGATTTAGGGTTTAGAGTAGCCGGCTCTGCCCTTATTCAACCTTGAATAAGAAAGAATAATTATAATTGTATTAAATGCTATGGGGCCTAAACCCTAAACTAACCCTAAACCCTAAACCTTATACTCTAAGCCCTAAATCCTAAACCCTAAACCCTAAACTCTAAAACTTAAACCCTAAACCCTTAAACTAACCCTAAACCCTAAACCCTAAAACCAAAAAACCCTAAACCCTAAAGCCTAAACTTTAAAATAACCCTAAACCCTAAACCTTAAACCCTACAAACCCCAAACCCTAAAGCCTAAACACTCAAACTTAGAAAGTTTAGCCTAAGTTATGCATATACAACACCCTTGTCTTATACAAAGAGATGAGGAAATCTCTAATCAAGGCCTTAATTGACGAGATATGCATAGCTTAGCTAACCAAGTACTAAAGAGGAGGCATGCCACTCAAGGATATCTTAGCATTAGATTCAACATGAAGACTTACTCTTAGATGACAGTAGAACCACCTCTTTACATTATAGTGGAGGCGGATACATGCTATCCAGTTTTGGTTGACCGTGTATCAATGAACATTATGAGTCTAAGAACCCTTGCCTCCTTGAGGATCGACATATCCAAACTCCAAAAGAAAGGATGATGTTGAGAGGATTCAATAAATAAGGTGAGAGGGTTTTGTGTGTTTATTTTGGATGTAAGTGGGGGAGGTACTTTTTGAGGTGATCAAGTACAACATTGAGGTATGATATACTATCTTGAAAGATAGAGACATCACCCTACAATGGACCTAATCACATAATAAAGACTCCTAAGGCATGATGGGTCTTCGAATGTATGAGAGATTTTTTTCCTACTTATATGGATGAATAAAATTGGGTTTATACTAAACTAGGTTCTTAAGTTCCAATTGGAGGCAAGCCTCCATAGTTAATTACATCTTAGGAAATAAAATTTTCTAAGAATACGATTAAAGTAGACAATTATCATCTCCAAAAAATTTCAAGGTTACTATTAAAATATTGGTTTTATTTGGAAAATCAATTAGAAAATCTCAAGGAGAAGACTTAATTTTGGAATCCAAATGAAAAGTAAGAAATGCTCATGATACTAGGAAGCCTAGTGAGCATTCCAATCTATCCTATGGTTAGGCTTTATAATTTTGAATTGAGGAGATTTATATATTTTGAGTTGAAATTTAATTAGATTACTAGTTTATAATCAACCAACACAAGGTTGTGGGAATGCTTAAGAGGTGAGGATTTATGCTCATAGTCAAGGAAATAGCTAACTATCCTAAATATAGGAGCCTTAATGACCTAAATCTAAGTGTGTGGACATAAGGGTTTAACTCTACAAGTGAGAATAAATTGTCTGAATTTTTTGGACTTAAAACTTCCTAAGTGGTACTAACTCCTCCTATTATTTTAAAATCATGTATTTCAGTCTTATGAATTGCAAGATAGCTAAGGTACTATGGTGAAAATTTTTCAATTTCTTTAAAATAAATGTGTACTTCCATCTTCACTCTATACAGATAAAATGAAGATATACTTTCTTTTTTTATGCATGAGATCCAATGATGTTCTTATTAAATTTATGACAGGAGAAGTGTACTATCTTGAAAGATAGAAGTCACTACCCTACAATGGACCTAATCACCTGAACAAGGACTCCTAACTACAATGGGTCTGTATGTGTACTAGGTTTCTTCGCCTACTTTACAACAAAAAGTAAAGCAGGGTTTATTTTAAACTGGGTTCATTAAGTTCACTACAGGGAAAAGCCCTCATAGTTAATTACATCCTAATGTAGGGGATTCCTTTAGAATACTCTCGATTAAGGTAAATGATCGTTATCTCTAAAGATTGAAATAGGTAGGACTATTAATCTATTAGTTTATTTTGGAAGATCAAATGGGATTGGTCAAAGAGGGAGATTATCAAAGCCAAATGAAGATAAGTAAGAGATTCTCACGTGATAGGAAACCTAGCAAGCATCTCAAACTATCCTATGGTTGGGCTTTACATTTTGAAATTGATTTAATTTATTTGAATTTTTCATTTAAAATTTAGGGCTTATGATTCCACAACACAAGATTATGAAAATGCTAGGAGGTGAGGATTTATACTTATGGCCCACAAAAGGGAGAAGCAACCTCTAACCTAAATCCATGGATCTTTGGCGAGGGAAAAAAGCATAACCTAAATCTAAGGCAAAATTGGGTATATGGTTTACCTCCATAAGAGAGAGTAAACCACTCGACTGCTTGGACTTAAAATCGCATAGGGGTGGTCGCTAATTAACTCCTCCTACAATTTTAAATTCATGTAGGCAAGTCATATGCTTTATGCAAGATAGCTAGGCTATTATTTATTTAGAAAGAGATAGTCCTTAAACTCACTCCCTAAGAGACTAGATTATGTAAATGCATGAAAATGACCTAGATCTAATGCAAAACATATTACATATTATTTTAATTTTGAGATCATCTTGACTGAGGCTTATAGGATTCATATACCTAATGTGAGAAGTAAGATTATTGGCCAAAATCAATGAGAAGTGAAGAGGTGTGGTTCCACCATGGCTCTCAAAGGTCAAGCCAAGTATATCTGGCGAAGGTGGAAGCCCTCCAATCAAGAGTGAAACAAGATGCTTTTGTGCATGATATTATAAAATAAATACTCATCCAACTAAGGGGTTGCTAATTCTTTTATCTTGATTTTTAACTTAGGCTTTAAGTGAGGTTATGAGTTGTTTATTTTTACTTTTGATTTGATTAATTTGGTAAAAGATTTATTTTCCCCTAAGAACCTAATAGTCATCTAGGCCATACATCAAGCAAGAAAGAAACTAGGAAAAGGATGCCATCTTAATGCACAAGCTAATCAAATAATCAATCAATTTATAAAGCTAATGTAAAAGAATACCATTTGTGGTTGGGCACCACCGCAAAACCCGAAAACAAATTGTGAGCTCTACCCTTATACAACCCATTACAAATGAATTAATTTACAATCAAGTAAGGAAATTCATGTTATGGGGCCTTCAAGCTTCATTTCTCCAATTTTCATTCTTTCTTCTTTCTTCTTCTTTATTCTTTGATTCCTTCTTTTGGATGGTTGGAATGTGGATGCTCCAAAGGCTTCACATGATGATGAGATCTTATGACCAATGCTCATACTAATCCACATAACAATCATTCTAAAATCCTAATTGCCAAAAATTACATGAAAAGGCTAACACCTACAAAATAGAGATTAGATAAAACAAACCATACAAATCCCAAGAATGTATATTGGACTTAAACTTAACACCCCACACATGGGTGACTAAGTCCACCTGGCCTATTGGATTATTCTTAGGGGTATAAGCACCTGCAAAGCAAAAAGATTTATATTTTTATTTATTACACCACCCCTTGAGCACAATCCCCAGCAGAAGACAATGGTTAGACTAAGATCACCCTACCATTCAGTCTATGCACATACACCCTAACATCCAGACTATAACAAAACATCAAAAAATAAAAGCAAACATCAAACCATGCACCACCCTAATCTAAAGCTAGAAGTGGTGACTTAGCCTAATGTGTGTGCTTTAAAGGTTTATGTGGTATGCTTAACTATGGCTTTAAGTTAGAAAGTTTGAAGAGTGTTCAACTTAGAGGGGTTTCATTTAAGTTGTTTAGTTGTCTTGGGTTGATTTTATTTTTTGTTTGATTAGGTTCAATTGAATCCTATAATTAATTACTAGGTTATAAAGAGAGGGAAAGAGAAGAAAAAAACTACTCTTTCCTTCCTGCCTTAAGAAATGTCAAAAGTAGATTCATATTTTAGTTTTGAATATTTTATTATTATTTTTAATTAATCTTAAGTTTAGATCAACTCTAAACAAGCCTATTCAAAAGAAAGGCATTTTAAGATTAAGTAAAGTGAATTAATATCACAAAACACACATCACTTGATTTCTTTCCCAACATGTATAACATGCACATGGATGAATCCTAAGCATATCTATACACATCAAATGGAATGTTTACCATACTTTATGATGAATGCTAAATAAATTACTTAAGAAAATTTGAATGCTTATGATG
>CM038214.1:97694563-97957497 GCA_021442155.1 Cymbidium sinense | reverse complement strand
GTTTAGGTTTTGAAATTATTCTTTTAGGTTTAAGTTTAGGTTTTTTATTTTAGGTTTATTTTTGTATTTATTTTTTAGGTTTTATTTTTTTAGTTTAGGTTTAGGTAAAAGTTTTATTTATTTTAATTTAGGTTTAGGGTTATTTTATTTTATTTATTTTAGGTTTAGGTTTTTTTTAGTTTAAAGTTTAGGTTTAAATTTTTATTCATTTTTAGTTTTTATTTTTAGGTTTAGGTTTTTATTTAGTTTTTGTTTTATTTATTTTAGTTTTATTTTTCATTTAATTTTTATTTTATTAAGGTTTTTTTTAATTTTGGGTTTATTATATTTTTTTAGTTTAGGTTTTTATTTATTTATTTTTAGTTTAATTTTTAATTTTTATTTTATTTTATTTTATTTTTAAGTTTAAGGTTATGGTTAGGTTTAGGTTTAGGTTTATGTTTTAGTTTAGGTTTTTATTTTATTTTATTTTTTATTTTATTTAGGTTTAGGTTTTTTATTTATTTTATTTTTAGGTTTTATTTAGTTTAGATTTAGGTTTTTAGGTTTTTAGGGTTTAGGGATTAGGGTTTAGTGTATAGGGTTTAGGGTTTGGGGTTCATGGTTTAGGGTTTAGGGTTGTAAGTTTTAGGGTTTAGGGTTTAGGGTTTAGGCTTTAGGGTTTAAGGTTTAGGGTTAAGGTTTAGGGTGTAGTGTTTTAAGGTTTATGCTTTTAGGGTTTAGTGTTTAGGGTTAGGGTTTATGGTTTAGTGTTTAGGGTTAGGGTTTGGGGTTTAGGGTTTAGGGTTAGGGTTTATTGATTAGGGTTTAGGGTTAGGGTTTTTGGTTTAGGTTTTAGGGTTTAGGGTTAGGGTTTGGGGTTTAGAGTTTATGGTTAGGGTTTAGGCTTTAGGGTTTAAGGGTTAGGATTTTTTAGGTTTTAGGGTTGAAGGTTTAGTATTATATGTTTAGGGTTTAGGGTTTAGGATTTAGGGTTTAGGTTTTAGGGTTGTAGGTTTAGTATTATATGTTTAGAGTTAGTTTTAAGGTTTTGGGTTTTGTGTTTAGGGTTTACGATTTAGGATTTATGGTTATTTTTTTAAAAAACAAAAATTAAGTAAACCGGTAGTTTAGGTTTATTTAGTTAACTTAGTTTATTTTTTATTTAATTTAATTTATTTTATTTCTTTTTTTAATTTAGGTTTATTATTTTAATTTTATTTAGTTTAGTTTATTTATTTTAGAATTATTTATTTTAGTTTAGGTTTTTTATTTTAGTTTAATTATTAAGTTTAGGTTTATTTTTATTTTATTTTTTAGGTTTAGGTTTTTAAGTTCTTAGGGTTTAGGGTTTAGGGTTTAGGGTTTTGGGTTTCTGGTTAATTTATAGCTTAAGGTTTAGGGATTTAGGATTTAGGGTTTAGGCTTTAGGGTTTAGGATTGTAGATTTAGGGTTCGAGGTTTAGGGTTTAGGGTTTACGACTAATTTTAGGGTTTAGTGTTTAGGATTTAATGTTTAGGGTTTAGGGTTTAGGTTTTTTTAATTTAAAAAAATAATGAAATTAGTAGGTTGAGGTTTATTTAGTTTATTTCATTTATTTTATATTTTAATTTAGTTTAGTTTAGTTTATTTATTTTATGTTTATTTATTTTAGTTTAGGTTTTCTATTTTAGTTTATTTTTTAGGTTTAGGTTTAGGTTTATGTTTCTTTTTTAGTTTAGTTTTATTTTTATTTTCATTTTTAGGTTCAGGTTTTATTATTCATTATTAGGTTTAGGGTTTAAGTTTTATTTATGTTTAGGTTTATTTTTTATTTTATTTTTTTAGGTTTAGGTTTTGGGTTTTTATTTTAGGTTTATTCTTAGGATTTATTTTTTAGTTTAGGTTTAGGTTTTTTTAGTTTATTTTATTTTATTTTATTTAGTTTACTGTTTAGGTTTAGTTTATGTTAGGTTTTATTTATTTTAGTTTAGGTTTAGGTTTATTTTATTTATTTTATGGTTAGGTTTTTTTTTTAGTTTAGGGTATAAGTTTTATTTTTTATTTATTTTTAGGTTTATTTTTAAGGTTTAGGTTTTATTTAGATTTTTTTTATTTTTTTTTTATTTTACATTAGGTTTTATTTTATTTGAGTTTTATTTTATTTTCAAACTTATTTTATTTTTTTGAGTTTAGTTTAGGTTTTTATTTATTTTATTTTAGTTTAGTTTTGATTTTTTATTTATTTATTTTTAGGTTTAGGTTTTAGTTATGGTTTTATTTTATTTTATTTTTTATTTTATTTAGGTTAAGGTTTTTTATTTATTTTATTTTTAGGTTTTATTTAGTTTAGGTTTAGGCTTTTAGGTTTTCAAGGTTTAGGGTTTAGGGTTTAGTGTTTGAGGCTTAGGGTTTAGGGTTTAGGGTTGTAGGTTTTAGGGTTGTAGGTTTAGGTTTTAGTTATGGTTTTATTTTATTTTATTTTATTTTTATTTTATTTAGGTTTAGGTTTTTTATTTATTTTATTTTTAGGTTTTATTTAGTTTAGGTTTAGGCTTTTAGGTTTGCAGGGTTTAGGGTTTAGGGTTTAGGGTTTAAGGTTTAGGGTCTTAGGGTTTAGGGTTTAGGGTTTAGGGTTTGTTTTAGGTTTTAGGGTATAGGGTTAGGGTTTATTTATTTATTTATTTCTTTTTTTAAAATTAAGTAAAATGGTAGGTTTATGTTCATTTAGTTTATTTTTTATTTATTTTATTTTATTTTATTTTATTTTATTTTTATTTTTATTTAGGTTTATTTTTATTTTTATTTAGGTTAGTTTATTTATTTAGGTTTATTATTTTAGTTTATGATTTTTATTTTTGTTTGTTTTTCAGGTTTAGGTTTAGGTTTACCTTTTAGTTTAGTTATATTTTTATTTAATTTTTTTAGGATTAGGTTTTATTTTAAATTTTTAGGTTTAGGTTTTTATTTTATTCTTTTAGGTTTAGGTTTTAGATTTTTATTTTAGGTTTACTTTAGGATTTATTTTTAGATTTTATTTTTTAGTTTAGGTAAAGGTATAGGTTTTATTTTATTTAGTTTAGGTTTAGGGTTATTTTAGTTTATTTATTTTAGGTTTAAGTTTTTTTTTTTAGTCTAAAGTTTAGGTTTTTTATTCATTTTTAGGTTTTATTTTTAGGTTTATATTTTAGGTTTATATTTTAGGTTTAGGTTTTTATATAGTTTTTATTTTTATTTTATTTATTTTAGTTTTATTTTTCATTTAATTTTTATTTTATTAAGATTTTTTTATTTTTAGGTTTATTATATATTTTTTAGTTTAGGTTTCTATTTATTTTATTTTAGTTTAATTTTAATTTTTATTTTATTTTATTTTAATTTTAAGTTTAGGGTTTTGTTTAGGTTTAGGTTTAAGTTTAGGTTTTAGTTTAGGTTTTTATTTTATTTTATTTTTTATTTTATTTAGGTTTTGGTTTTTTTATTTATTTTATTTTTAGGTTTTACTTAGTTTAGGTTTAGGTTTTCAGGTTTTTAGGGTTTAGGATTAGGGTTTAGGGTATGGGGTTTAGGGTTTCGGGTTCATGGTTTAGGGTTTAAGGTTGTAGGTTTTGGGTTTAGGGTTTAGGCTTTAGGCTTTAGGGTTTAAGGTTTAGGGTTTAGTGTTTTAAAGTTTATGCTTTTAGTGTTTAGTGTTTAGGGTTAGGGTTTGGGGTTAGGGTTTGGGGTTCAGGGTTCAGGGTTTAAGGGTTAGGATTTTTTAGGTTTTAGGGTTATAGGTTTAGTATTATAGGTTTAGGGTTTAGGGTTTAGGATTTAGGTTTTAGGTTTTAGGGTTGTAGGTTTAGTATTATAGGTTTATGGTTTGTTTTAGGGTTTTAGGTTTTATGTTTAGGGTTTAAGATTTAGGATTTATGGTTTTAAACAAAATTAAATTAAACTAGTAAATTTAGGTTTATTTAGTTAACAATTTATTTTTATTTAATTTAGTTTATTTTATTTCTTATTTTAATTTAGGTTTTATTTTAATTTAATTTAGTTTTATTTATTTTATATTTATTTATTTATTTTAGTTTTGGTTTTTTATTTTAGTGCATTTATTAGGTTTAGGTTTATTTTTTAGTTTAGTTTTATTTTTTAGTTTATTTTTTTTAGGTTTAGGTTTTAAGTTCTTAGGGTTTAGGGTTAGGGTTTAGGATTTAGAGTTTTGAGTTTAGGGTTTTACAGTTTGTAGTTTAGCATTAGTGTTTAGGGTTTAAGGTTTATCATTTAAGCTTTAGGGTTTAGGGTTTAGAGATTAGTGTTTAGGGTTTAGGGTTTAGGATTTTGGCTTCGGATTTTTAAGGTTTAGGGTTAGGGTTTAGGGTTTAGGGTTTAGGTTTTAGGTTCAGGGTTTAGGTTTTAGTTTAGGGTTTTTTAGGTTTTAGGGTTTAGGGTTTAAGGTTCAGGGTTTACATTTAGTATTTAGGATTTAGGGTTTTCTTTTAAATTAAGTGCGGTAGGGTTTAGGGTTTAGGGTTTAGGGTTTAGGGTTAGCTTAGGGTTTAGGGTTTAGGTTTTTTAAATTATTTAGGTTTGATAGATAATCCACTTTTATAAAGTCCTTCGGGAAGAATGATACCCAATTTTTTTAGCCACAAATTTATAACCTCTAAAATGAATACTACTAATAAGATTGGCATTAAAAGACCATGAATTTTTCTTTTATTCTAGCGGGATCCTTTTATGGTTCATAAATACCATAATATTTAGCATCATTTCTATCCATCAGATGAACGAGATAAGGGTAATAGCAATTAAAACTTTAATTTAACCTTTCTATATTTTGAAATAGACTTCAAGAAGTCGATATAAAGAAAGAGAACCATGATAATAGTTGGTATTAAATAAATCATCATACCAAAACCATAATTTAGAACAATAGCTCCACGACAAAACATGATTTACATTTTCAATATGAAAGCAATAATAGCACTTTGAAGGTAATTAGAACCCTTTAGTCTAGCGAAGATTCCACGAGAATAAAGTTATTCAAAATCTTCAAGCTAAAATCAAAAGGAAATCGAATGATATTTTTCCAAACTTTAATAAATAAGTACAAAGTCACCATTATAAGAAAGCTTTAAAAGAATTTGGCTAGGTTTGTTAGAAGAAATGGGGATATTTCTAAAGTTGTCAAAAAGATAAATAGTGATATAATTCTTAAGTTTGCTTTCATTCCAATTATTTTTTAAAAAGGAATTAACTTTGATAGCGTAGTAGAGTGGGTAGGTAAAGGGTGTCAATATAGATGTTGTTAATCTAATTGTCTTGTCAAAAGATGGAAGAATGAATACCCCAAGATATTAATGATTGGTAACCCATTTAATGGAGCAAAACCTTTTCCAAACTAGAGAGTCACCAACTTTATAATCACAGTTATGGGGAGTTTACCTTAATATTTTTCCATCATAAAATGAGACCAAGGCTATCATTCTATCTAAAATTCCACTAGAGCTTATAAGAAAAGGCAGTGATAGCTTCACGAATTGGCTTGCAACCAAGAGCACCTTCTCCCAAAGGAGCACAACATTTATGTCAATATGTCCAATGCATTCTTTTGGTAGAATTATTGGAGCAAAAAACTTTGTTAAGAAAATGATCAATTCGATAATTGTAGCATTAGTGGGGATAATAGTTTGAATAAAATAAAAGGCATTGAGTTAAGAGTGCTTTTAAGAATAGTGAGCCTACAACTAAAGAAAAGTAAATGGAATTCCCAAATAAAATTTTATTTGAAATTTTTGAATTAGCTCATCAAAGAAATGGGAACGTTTTGGGCCTTTAAAGCGGGGACCCAAGTACTCAAGAGGTAACTATTGATGTTTAAAATTAGAGATATGCATTATTTGATAGATTTTTTATTATTGGACACTAGAGGAAGTGATAAAATAGCTTTTATTATCATTAATAGAAATGCCACTTTCTCCACCAAATTTATTTTAAAAAGACTTGAGATGCTTGATGTGATGAATAGAAGCATTGCAAAAAAATAATGAAATCATCTACATAACTTAAATGGGAAACAGGAAGACTACTAAGAGTTCTATACATACTAGGATTGTTTAAGAATAATCATTCATGTTCCTAGATAAGTACTCAGCATTAATAATAAATAAAGTAGATAAAGGATCCCCTTAATGTAAGCCATGGGAAGAGGGAAAGAAACACAATGCTTCACCATTAAGCAAAATCAGAACCATGCATTATTAATACAATTTGTAATAAGAAAAATAAATTTATCATAAAACCCAAATAAATTTAGAATATGGAAAAGGAAATCCCAAGAGATTTTATCAAAGTCTTTGGAAATATCTAATTTGAAAAGAATGTTGCCACCTTTAGTCTTGGCATTAAGATCATGAATTAATTCTTAGGCAAGTAAATATATTATCGAAATGGATCTACCTCTAACAAAACCAATTTGGTTGAGAGAGATAATTATATTAAGTAAAGGAGTAAGTTTGTTGGTAAGAAATTTTTGAAATCAGCTTATTGAAGAAGGTGTAAGGACTAATAGGTCTAAAATCACTCTAATAGTTTATTTTAAGTATAGAATAATAAAATACTAGAAACATATTTAGGTAAAGTAGGTTAGGGATAGTTAGGTTTAGGGTTTAGTTTGGGTTTGGTTAGGTTAAGTTATGTTAGCAGGTTGGAGTTAGGATTAGAGCTAAAGTAATAGGGATTGTTAGGGTTATTAAATTGGAGTTAGAAATTGGAATTAGGTTTAGTTAAGGTTAGTTAGTTAGAATTAAGATTAGATTAGGGTTTAGGAAGGTTAAAGATTGGATTTTAAGGTAGATTATTAGGTTAAGTTAAGATTAAGATTAGGAGTTTATAGTTAAGGTAAGGTATTTATAGTTATAGTTTATAGATTTAGGTTAAGTTTAAGGTTTTAGGATTAAGGTTAGGTTAGTTAATTTATAGATTAGGTTATAATTAGGTTTAAGATTAAGGTTAGATTAATAGATTTAAATTAGGTGGATTTCGTTTTAAATTAGGAATTTATTTAAAGTTTAAAGATAAATTAAAGAGATTAGAGATTAAAGATAGATTAGAATTAAAGATTTAAGATTAGTTAAATTTAAAGGTTAGAATTAAAGATTGGAGATTAGTTTAGGTAGGATTAAATTGGAATTAAATTAAGATTAAATTTAGATTAAAGGTCAGGGTTAAGGATTTAGATTAGGTTTTTTAAATAGATTTAGATTTTAGGTGGTCAGTAATTAAATTTTAAATTTAAGGTGATTATTAAATTTAAAGGTTTAAAGTTAAATTATAGTTAAGATTGGAGATTAGGAGTTTAAGGTTTATAGTTTTAGGATTAAGTTTAAATTAGATTCGTTAAAGGATTTAGTTAAATTTATTTATTAGGTTCGATTTAGGAGTTAAAGGATTTAAGTTAAGGTTTAAGATTAAAAGAGTTATAGTTAGGAGTTAAGATTAAGTAAGGATTTAGTTAAGGTTAGGGTTAAGAGTTAAAGTAATTTAGTTAAAGGTTAGATTAGGATTAGGTTAGTTTAGTTAGGTAGGGTTTTGGTTAGGGACATGGTTCAGGTTAGTTTAGGTTTAGGGTTTGGGGTTTAAAGTTTAGGGTTTAGGGTTTAAGGTTTACGGTTTTGGGTTTAGGGATCAAGTTTTATGGTTTAGGGTTTAGGGTTAGTTTTAGGGTTTAGGGTTTATGGTTAGGGTGTTTTTTATTTTAATTTTTTATTATTTTAAATTAAGTAAACTAGTAGGTTTAACTTTATTTAGTTTGATTTTCATTTATTTTAGTTTATTTTATTTTTTTATTTTTAGTTAGGTTTAATTTAAATTTTATTTTTATTTAAGTTTTTATTTAGTTTTATTTTATTTTATTTTAGGTTTATTTTCTTTTTATTTTAGGTTTAGTTTATTTTATTTAGGTTTTATATTTTCTTAGTTTAGTTTTGGTTTTTTTATTTATTTATTTTAGTTTAGTTTTTCTTTTTTATTTTATTTTCTTTTTAGGTTCAGTTTTAGGTTTGGGTTTAGGTTTAGGTTTTAGTTTATGTTTTATTTTATTTTATTTTCTATTTTCTTTTGATTTAATTTATTTATTTATTTTTTTGAGGTTTTATTAAGGTTAGGTTTAGCTTTTTTAGCTTTATATAGTGTAGGGTTAGTTTCGGGTTTAGGGTATTGGTTTTAGGGTGTACAATTTAGGGTTTAGGGTTATAGGTTTTAGGGTTTATTATTTAGGGTTTAAGGTTTAGGGCTTAGGGTTTTGGGATTTAGGGTTTAGGGTTTAGGGTTTAGGGTTTAGGGTTTATGGTTTAGGGTTAGATTTTGGGTTTAGGGTTTAGGGTTTAGCGTTAGGGTTTTTATTTTATTTTTTTATTCAGGGTTTAGGGTTTAGCTTTATTTAGTTTATTTTTAATTTAATTTAGTTTATTTTTTTATTTTTATTTAGGTTTATTATTAATTTAGATTTAGTTTAGTTTATTTATTTTAGGTTTATTTATTTTAGTTTAGGATTTTTATTTTAGTTTATTTTTTAGGTTTAGGTTTAGGTTTAGGTTTATTTTTTTTTTAGTTTTATTTTTTTATTGTATTTTTTAGGTTTAGGTTTTATTTTTTATTTTTAGGCTTTGGTTTAGGATTTTATTTTATTTTTTTTTGGTTTAGGTTTCAGGTTAGATTTATTTTTTGGTTTTCTTTTTTAATTTAGGATTGTGTTTAGTTTTATTTTATTTTGATTTATTTAGTTTAGGGTTTAGGTTTAAGTTTAGGTTTTTTTTATTTTAGTTTATTTGAGTTTAGGTTTACATTTATTTTATTTTGTTTATTTTAGGTTTAGGTTTTTTTTAGTTTATGGTTTAGGTTTCATTTTGTTATTTACTTTAAGGTTTTATTTTTAGGTTTATTTTTTAGGTTTAGATTTTTATTTAGTGTTTATTTTATTTTGTTTTAGGTTTATTTTATTTTTATTTTAAGTTTAGTTTTATTTTATTTAGGTTTCTTATTTTTAGGTTTATTTAATTTTTTTAGTTTATTTTTGGTTTTTATTTATTTTATTTTAGTTAAGTTTTTATTTTTTTATATTATTTTATTTTTTAGGTTTTGGTTTAGCTTGGAATTGGGAAAGATATAAAGTGGCTGTAGAGATTCTATGAAAGCAATATATGATGCAAAAAATCTAGCTTTTAGTGATTTATACAATAGATTAGATACCAAAGAAGGTGAAAGATGTATGTATAAGTTAGCCAACCAAAGAGATAGGAGAAGTAAAAACCTAGTTCAAGTGAGGTGTATTGAAGATGAAGATAATAAAGTTCTTTTCTTAGAAAAGGATATTGAAAATAGGTGGATGAGATATTTTGATAAACTTTTCAATGAATTATCTGAATGTACAACTGATTTTAGCAACCTTAATACCCTAAACAAAAATAGAGAATTTTATTTTTATCGTCGTATTAGTAAATCAGAAGTTAGAGAAGCTTTAAGGAAAATGAAATGTGGAAAAGCAGTAGGACCTGATGATATTCCAATAGAATTATGGAAATGTTTAGGAGATCAAGGAATTTCTTGGCTTACAAATCTTTTTAATGTTATTTTAAAGACTAAAAAGATGCCGGATGGGTGGAGAAAGAGTTTGTTGGTTCTTATATTTAAGAATAAAGGTGATGTACAATAGTGTGCAAATTATAGTGGAATTAAGTTAATGTCATACATTAAAATTATGGGAGAGATTAATTGAGCATAGCTTATGATGTGATACAGAAGTTTCTCACAATCGGTTTGGTTTCATGCCAGGTAGATCTACTATGGATGCTATACATTTGTTAAGAGGTTTGATGGAGAAGTATAGAGAAAGTAAGGAGGATTTACATATGATATTTATTGATTTAGGGAAAGCTTATGATAAAGTTTCAAGAGATGTTCTTTGGAGAGTTCTAGAACAGAAAGGAGTTAATATTGTTATATTCAAGTCATTAAGGATACGTATACTAGACTTGTTACTTGTGTCCAAACACAAGGAGGATTGACAAAATATTTTCTCATTTCAATTAGATTACATCAAGGATCAGCTTTAAGCCCTTATCTTTTTTGCTTTAGTTATGGATGTTCTTACTTGGCATTTACAAGAAGATGTACCTTGGTGTATGCTTTTTGCTGATGACATTCTTCTTGTTGATAAGACTAGCGAGGGAGTTCAAGAGAAACTTTAATTATGGAGGTCAACATTAGAGTCTAAAGGTTTTCATTTAAGTATATCTAAAACTGAATATATGAAGTGCAATTTTAGTTGTAGAAGTTCTAATTGTAGTGTTGTGACATTAGGTGAACAAGTCATTAATAAGAGTGAGCGATTCGGATATTTAGGCTTTATTGTTCAAAATGATGGTGAAAGATAAAGATGTTATTACTAGAATTCAAGTTAGATGGTTGAAGTGGAGGAATGCATCCGTTATTGATAGAAAAGTTCCACTTAAACTTAAGAGAAAATTTTATAAGATGGTGGTAAGACCTACAATGACTTATGGTGCGAGAATGTTGGCTAAGAAAAGAAGCATAAGACTAAGTTAAGTGTTATAGAGATGAGGATGCTCAGGTGGATGAGTGGATTTACTCTTAGAGATAAAATGTGAAATGATTATGTTCGAGAAAAAGTTAGAGTAGCTCCTTTGGCAGATAAGATTAGAGAGAGTCACATTAAATGGTTTGGCGGATAAAGTGATCGTCCTGACGATTAGGAGAGTAGATGCATTAGATTTTCCTTATGTTAAGAAAGGTAGAGGTAGACCTAAAAGACTTGGTTAAGATGTAAAAAATGACCTTAGTATACTTGAATTAAATGAGAATTTGACACATAATAGGGCACAATGGAGATGAAGGATTCATGTAGCCAACCCCACTTAGTGGGATAAAGGCTTGTTGTTGTTGTTGTTGTTTAGCTTTAGGTTTAGGTTTAGGTTTTAGTTTAGGATTTTATTTTATTTTATTTTATTTTTTATTTAGGTTTACATTTTTCTATTTATTTATTTTATTTTACATTTAGTTTTTATTTTATTTAGGTTTCTTATCTTTAGGTTTATTTTATTTTTTAGTGTAGTTTAGGTTTTTATTTATTTTATTTTAGTTTAGTTTTTATTCATTATATTATTTTATTTTTAGGTTTTGGTTTAACATTAAATTTAGGTTTAGGTTTTAGTTTAGGTTTTTATTTTATTTTTTATTTTTATTTTATTTAGGTTTAGGTTTTTCTATTTATTTTGTTTTTTATTTTATTTATTTTAGGTTTAGGTATTTAGGTTTTTAGGGTTTAGGTTTTAGGGTTTAGGTTTTAGGGTTGAGGTTTTAAGGTTTAAGGTTTGTTTGTTTTGTTTTTTTTTTTTTTTTTTTTTTTTTTTTGGAAGCCCCATGAGGGTATTTTATTACCACAATAAGAGGGTTACAAGGTCCTTAAAGGGATAAACTCAGATCTGCTCAAAGGGCTACAAGAGTAAATCCCAGTCTAAATCTGAGCAAAAGCAAGAACACTTTAAAACAATCAAAAGATCTCTGATTAGCATAATAAACCAAAAGTAAATTGTGATATACTCTGAGAACTTGAGAATGGCCCTGTGCAAACACCAAGAGGAAAAGGAAGGAGGTCTGCAATAATTTAGGCCGACAAAATTAGAAGCGTTATAGTAGACAATATGATGACTGAAAAATGCAAAGTTTGCAAAATTTAGAAAAGAGAAAAGATAGAGAAGGCTCAGGCTCAGGCTCAGTCACACCAGGATGGGGAAGATGCAAAAGTGTTCATCCAAACTTCAGGAGAAGGGTTACTTCACAAGAGCTACTACCAAACCAAAATGGAGTGAAAACATCACGACCATAGCCAACAAACTGTTAGGAGATAGCAATTGTAGAAGGTCATTAAGTGGATTACAAACACACCTAATACAATATCATCACCATATCAAGAGAATCTGAAGCAAATGTGATGGGGCCAACATTGAAGAATCGTAATAGGATCAGGCGGATGGGGGACCATAACAAATGAAGTGAAGCATCTGGGAACCAAAGCAACCTGCAACCTCATGCATTCAGGTTAAGAAACTATCGGTGAAAGGTAAATCAGAAAGTCCTAAGTTACCACAAAATTATAGCGAGATTAAAGTACAACGTGATTAAGAGATAAAAGATAATGTCCAAGAGACAAATCTGATCAGTGAAAATCAGAAAAGCTACCACATAAGGAACATTCATAACAGCAGTAACAATATCCCAATTCAACCCACAATCCTTGCAGAAATACCCCATAGGCTTGCAATAATAACAATCATTGAGAGTATAAAAACCATAGGTTAAGATCAAGTAGAACAGTTGATTAGGCAAGTGATCTGCACAATACTAGCAGCACTAAAAGGGATACTATAGCAGGTTAAGATAGTAGCCTAGAGACAACTAATCAGATAAACCAAATCCACAAACATCCAAAGTCTTAAAAAAACGGGTAACATCGGACTATAGTACCTCTCAAAGCGAAATGACACTCAATCCAAGAAGGTACGACAAACCCAATAGATGCAGGATTACAATATAAACAATGACTGTAAATATGATTCACAGCCACCCTGAAATGAGAAGCAACCCAGCTAGAAATAATCCAGGCAATTAGAAAGTCACTCCCATCAGAGCAACTAATGCAACATTGTAAGCCACTAGAATATAAAATAAGAAGATGATTCCAAGTAGAGACATCATTACCAAGCAGGACTTTTAAGACAATAAAGGTCCAAAACCGAACTTCTAAAGCAGTAGCAGCAAGATGGAAAAAATAGCGGGAGGAAAAGCGGGAGAAGTAGCGGAGAAAAAATCAGCGACAGAACCAAAGGGATTAAAAAATCAATCAAAACAAATCAACAAACAACCATGGCAAACCTCCAAAACCCAAAAGTAATTAAACCCAATCCATTCCAGTACAAGGATTTCGGACCAAAATAACCATTAAAAGAGACCAAGGTATTACAATTTCTTCCCTTGGGAAAGCATCGAGGTTAGGCATTATATAAGCAAGGAATGACCTGAAAGTCTGAAGCGACATCCAACCAAAATCCTTTTAGCATAAGTGTTGAAACCTTTATGAATTAGGCCTTTAAGGAGGAAAGAGTCCCAAGGAATGTAAGCATCGACCAAAGAAATACTATAATCATCAAAATAAAAGCGCAAAAATGACATAATGCTAATCCATTTTAGAAGCAACATAGGTAGTATGATGCTCCAAAACCATATTGTCGGTGAGAAAAATTGGTTAAAGAAGTTAGTACTAAAATTTAAGCCCATCAAAGCAGAGATAACTTCCTCCAATGGTTAATTCTCTCGGGTTTAGAAATGAATGTATCAATGAAATTAAATTCCCAAGTGGGATTGCGGTTATAAAACCGATGCAAGAGGCTCAGGGGTTCCAATTCAAGAGATTGATGTGCATATAGTTCAACATCCATAATATTGTAAATGCCAAAAATAGAAATCTTCCAACTAAATGAGAAGGGGTCATGGCAAGAGCACACAATGATATCTATGAGGTATCCATAAAGAACAGGCAGAAAAGGAAGAGAATTAGATTTTGAGGTAAGAAGCCCAATTGTCCAAGTTAGGACCATAAGTATTTGGATAATGTAAATTGATCAAAGAAGATGATGTCTAATCTACTTGATTAGCAAGGTAATCGGCATAGGCATTACCTTCCATGACATGAGTGATGGTAAAATTCAGTTGAGAGAGAAGAGCCCTAGTTTGCTTGAGGAGGTAGTACAAACAAGCATTGCTCATATTGGTAGAAGTCAAAAGGTCAATTAGTAGAAGAGCATCCACCTCTATCCAAATATTGAGCCAACCGTTTTGAAGACAAATTTCTAGAGCTTTATGGGACGCCATAAGCTCAAATTATAAGGGACGATCTAGAAATAAGGGGATAAGCAAATGCACATATTACTATACCCTTAGAATCCTTGAAAATGCCTCCACAACCGAGCCATTATGAGACGAGCCATCGGTATTAATTTTAATAATATGATCAAGAGGTTTTCCAAAAAACCATTCTATCATTTCAATAGTAAGAGTGGTCTTGAAGGTTGAGGCCAGGTTTAGCTCTGATTCTGACCTTTAAAATGTTTATGATGAATTAAATTGGCTTTAAACAAGTCATAAATTTTGTTTTAGTTCTATCAATAATCTTCATGTGATTCATACAAATCCCGATGTTTAGCTTCATTTTGGTCCATCCATATGAACCAAATAAGAGTAATGGCGATTATGATTTTAATATGACCTTTAATTGCATTGTCAAAGTAAACTTCAAGAAGTTGATATAAAGTAAAAGAACAATTAAAATTGACAGTGTTGAATAGATCGTCATACCAATCCAAATTTTAGAGGCAATAGCCCTATTAACAAAAACATGGTTAACATTCTCAATATGAGAACAACATTGACATTTAGAGGGTAAATAAAACAAAGAGTCCAAGAATATAGTTTTTTAGGATATGCCAAGTTAGAGCAGTAAGAAGGGGATATTATTATTCCAAATTTTGGAGAACACAATAGAAGAATCACAGTGTCTTTAGTGTGAAGCCACACATTTTTAAGGTTGAAATCCCCATTATGAGATAGCTTAAAGATAATTTGATCATGATTGTTAGGAGTGATAGGAATATTAGTAATCATATTTAAGAAAGTGGAAGGAATAGAATCAGTAATCTTACTAGTGTTCCACTTATGGTTTTCGAATGAATTAACTCTAATAGCAGAAGTGGTGTGAGTGTAGAGTAAGTCATCAATGGATCCACAACCACTCAGGTTGTCTTGCCAAGAAGGAATTGCCGAGTTTATGCCCCAAAAATTAAGGATTACGCATCCCATTTGAGAACAAAGTCTTCTCCACACAGGAGAATCACCCGATTTAAAGGGGCAAATGAGAGGATGTTTACCCTGGCAATATTTAGAAGTCATGAAATTCGCCCAAAGACTATTTTTGCTCCTAAAATTCCACCAAAGTTTGTAGGAGAAGGCATTGATAACTTCTTTGATGGATTTACATCCCAGACCTCCCTCTTCAAGAGTACCACAACTTTTAGACCAAGATGACTAGTGCATTCTTTTAGAGGAGGTATTGGTTCCCCAGAAAACTTTGTTTAAGAGACGTTCAATTCTATTGATGGTAGAGTTAGTAGGTACAGTGGTTTGAAGAAGGTATATAGGCATGGAATTTAGAGTGCTCTTGATCAAGGTAAACTACCAGAAGAGAGTAAATGAAATTCCCAAATCAAAATTTTGTTAGAAATTTTCTGAATTAGATCATCAAAAAGGTGTAATCTTTTTTGGCCTTTAAAAAGTGGAGCCCTAAGGTAATTAAGAGGGAGTTGATTTTGCTTAAAATTAGTAATTCTGGATATTTGGTTAAGTCTATTAGGAGGAATCTTAGTTGAAGAAATAAAACTGCATTTTCCTTCATTAAGAAAAAGACCACTAACTTTACCAAAATCATTTAGGAGGTTCTTAATGGTTTTAACATGTTGAAGGGAGCCGTTGCAGAAGATAATGAAATCATCTACAAAGCTAAGATGAGAAATAGGGAAACCTCCATGAGTTTTAAAAGACATATTAGGATTATTAGCGAAAAGATCATTAAGGCTCCTAGACAGGTATTCAATAGTGATGATAAAAAGAGAAGGTGATAGTGGGTCACCTTGCCTCAAACCATGGCTAGAAGGGAAGAAACCTATGGACTCACCATTCATGATAACTGAAAACTAGACATTCGTGATACACCTTTGTATAATCTGGATAAAACTATCAAAAAAACCAAACAAATTCAGGATTTGAAAGAGAAAATCCCAAGAAAGATTGTCAAAGGCTTTAGCGATGTCTAGTTTGAATAAGATGTTGCCTCCTCTAGAAGGGACATCAATGTCATGAACCAGCTCTTGAACAAGAAGAATATTATCCGATATTGCTCTTTGTTTAACAAAAATAGTTTGATTTGGGGAGATGATTTTAGGAAGCAAAGGGCTAAGCCTATTATTTATTAATTTAGCAATGAGTTTTTGAAAAAAGGTGCAAAGACTAGTGAAACCAATGTCGATCAGATTGCAATCAAGGATCATATTTGAGAAGTCCTCCATGGAATGAAGGTTAGGAGAACATCCTCCCCTTCTTTCTGAACTAGCTATGATAGTATTGAAATCACCTCCAACCAATCAGGGAAGGTTAGCGAGAAAGTTAAAGTGATTCCAAAGGATGTTCCTACCGCTCTACATTAAGCATAGATAAAAGAGCCAAAACCGATAAGTCACCTAAGGAGATTTTGACATTAACCAATTGGTCAAGATCATCAATGATGGAAATGGTGATGGAGTTGTGCCAAAAGCACCAAATTTTATTATTAAGATTGAAGAAGAAATTATGAAAACCAAGGGATCTAGCAAAAGCAATCTTAGAAGAATTAATGAAAGGTTCAATAAGAACAAGTAACTTGATATTATGAACACGACAAAGACTCAGAACACGATTGCGGACGGAAGAGACCCACAATCCGGATATTCCAAATAAGAAAATTAATCATAAGGGGACAACAAAGGAAAAGGAAAAAGAAAAGAAAGAGAGGAGAAATGATGACACATTACTTGTGTGGGTGAAAGAAGAGTGGTTCTAGTGAAGTTATTATTAGAAAATTTTGCTTTGTAGGGTTTTGTTTTAACAATTTGAAAGGGTCTATCGAGTCCAAATTATCTCCATCGAAAGGGATTGATTTTTGGGTTTGAAATAGTAGAAGAATCTATCAATGTTTTAGAAGAGGGATTTCACCTTCTTAGTATCGAATAGAGTGTGAGAAATTGGGTTCAATTGATTATCATTCTGAAGGGAAATAGATGGGGAAGTTCAGGAACCATTCATAATACAAATATCTTTCTCAATATATTCTGAAGCCATAGGGTCATCATTGTTTTGGTCCATTATATGATTCCCATTCAAATTGTTTAATTGGGTGTCCAATATAAGGCTACCATTCAGATTTTCAATAGAATTTAAATGAAGCAAAGAACTATCGTGTGTAACCAGATTATTACAAGTAGGGGTGAGGTTAGGTAAATTGCCATTGGTATCGTCACACCCCTCAATGGCTATTTTAGCACCAAGGTCAGAGTGTTTTCTACTAGACAGATCAGTAGGAGGTGAAGGGAGGAGAGGTTCTTTTTGAGTATCTTTAGGCACATATGCTAGAGTATTGGTTTTCCCAGTTCCTTCAGTGATATTCATATTCTATGGTAAATTTTTTAGAGATTAGGATGAAGCATAAAGCATTACAGTGATCGTGCCCATGAATCTTGTAGTGAGTGCAAAAGACAAGAAAATTTTTGAAATTGACTTTTTGACTATATCCAAATTTTTCGTAGCCAATCAAACCTCTTTGGGATATTTTTTATGATGTCTATCTCAATGAGAATCAGTGATAGATGGCCTAGATCTAGTGGCGTTGCTTGGTCTATTTGGAGGCCTACCAAAAGGCCAACAAAGAACTTGATGAGTGACATAATGTATTCGCATGTTAGGAAAAGCAAGCCAAAGAGGGATAATGGGAGATTCCTCTTTGACATCAAAGAGGGGCGACCGTTTCAATAACCTCATTTGATAATTATTCACAAAGTAAGAATGTGGCGAAAACCCGTGAATAATCTAAATCATTTGAGAGTTGAATAAGAATGTGACGGGATCGATCAGATAAAGAGAAAGTGCAGATAATTTTAAACTATGAAAAAAAAAGAATATTATCAAGATTGGCGTCTAGGGAGAATTTACCCACCAAAGCAAACTCGAAGGGCTTAGCAAGTTTCTCAACATCGATCGAACACATTCGCCGATCCACGATAAGATGTCAAAATTAGATTAAGCATTGAGCTAGGGATCTTACCGGATAAAGCATCTTTGAATGATTTAACAATAGGTGCAGTGCAATCAATCTAGAAAACCTATTGAGTTGGACAAGCAGTCGCTCGAGAGGCGAGTAGGGATCCTTGAGACGAGCCTCTGCCATAGCTCTAATCAAGGGCGTCACACGGGGCAGATATGCGTTCTCAGTGAAAACCACAAAAGCGCCAAAATCAGAAGGCCAATCCAAGGGAGCATAAAATTGAGAGGCCTTGACCAAGAGGTGTTGGGTTTGGATTTAGAATTAGTTTTAGAGTTTAAGGTTTAGGATTTAAGGTTTAGGGTTTAGGGTTTAAGGTTTTGGGTTTTAGGGTTTAGTGTTTAGTGTTTATGGTTAGATTTTTAAATTTTTTTTTTAAATTATGTAAACTATAGGATTAGGTTTATTAAGCTTATTTTTTATTTAGTTTTTATTTTATTTTATTTTATTTTAGGTATATTTTAGTTTATTTTAGGTTTAGTTTTTATTTTATTTAGGCTTTTAATTTTGTTTTAGTTTAGTTCAATTTTTTATTTATTTTATTTTATTTTAATTTTATTATTTTTTTATTTTTTTGGTATAGGTTTAGGTTTAGGTTTTGGTTTTAGTTTATGTTTTAATTTTTATTTTTATCTTCTTTTGTATAAGTTTTATTTATTTATTTTATTTTAGGTTTTATTTTATTTAGGTTTAGCTTTTTAGCTTTTAGCTTTTAGTGTTTAGGGTTTAGGGTTAGTTTAGGGTTTAAGGTTTATGGTTTAGGGTGTATGTTTAGGGTTTAGTGTTTAAGGTTTAGAGTTTAGGGTGAAGAATTTAGGGTTTAGGGTTTAGGGTTTAAGTTTAGGGTTTTTAGGGTTTAAGGTTATTTTTTAAAAATAAGTAAATTGGTAGGTTTAGGTTTATTTAGTGTATTTTCTATTTTTATTTATGTTTATTTTTTATTTAGCTTAGTTTATTTATTTATGGTTTTTTTATTTTAGTTTAGGTTTTTTATTTTAATTTATTTTTTAGGTTTAAGTTTAGGTTTATGCTTATTTTTTATTTTAGTTTTATTTTTATTTTAGTTTTATTTTTATTTTATATTTTAGGTTTAAGTTTTATTTTTTATTTTAAGGTTTAGGTTTAGGTTTTTATTTTATTTTTTTAAGTTTAAGTTTTAGGTTTTTATTTTAGGTTTTATTTTTTAGTTTAGGTTTAGGTGTTTTTTTAATTTGTTTTGTTTTATTGAGTTTAGGTTTAGGTTTAGGTTTAGTTTCTTTTAGGTTTAGTTTTATCTATTTTAAGTTAGTTTTTATTAGTTTAGGTTTAGGTTTATTATATTTTTATTTTAGGTTTTGGTTTTTTTTAGTTTAGGGTTTAGGTTTTATTTATAGGTTTATTATTTAGGTTTAGGTTTTTATTTAGTTTATATTTTATTTTATTTTATTTTTATTTTACATTTAGGTTTTATTTTATTTAGGTTTTTTATTTTTAAGTTCATTTTATGTTTTAGTTTAGTTTTTATTTTTATTTACTTTATTTTAGTTTAGTTTTATTTTAATTTTAAGCTTAGGTTTAGATTTTTTTTTTAGGTTTAGGTTTAGGTTTTAATTTAGGTTTTGTTTTATTTTTATTATTTTTATTTTATTTTGGTTTAGGTTTTTTTATTTATTTTATTTTTATGTTTTATTTAGTTTAGGTTCAGGTATTTAGGATTTAAGGGTTTATGGTATATGGTTTAGGGTTTAGGGTTTAGGCTTAGGGTTTGGGGTTTAGTGCTTAAGTTTAGAGTTGTAGGTTTTATGGTTTAGGGTTTAGAGTTTAGGGTTTGGGTTCAGAATTTTAGGGTTTAGGGTTCAGGGTTTACAGTTTAGGGTTTCAGGGTTTAGGTTTAGGGTTGTAGGGTTTTAGGGTTTAGGGCTTAAGGTTTAGTGTTTAGGGTTTAGGGTTTAGGCTTTAGGGTTCAGGGTTTAGGGTTTAGGGTTTAGGGTTTGTTTAGGGTTTAGGGTTTAGGGTTTAGGGTTTGCATTTAGGGATAAGGGTTTAAGGTTTAAGGTTTAGGGTATAAGGTTTTAGGGTTTAGGGTTTTGGGTTTTGGGTTTTGGGTTTTGGGTTTAGGGTTTAGGGTTTTTAGGGTTTAAGGTTTATGGTTTATGGTTTAGGTTTTAGGTTTAGGGTTTTGGTTTTTTTAACAGGGGCAAATTCAGAGTCAACATTTCTTATTTTTGATTTCATCAACCAAGTAACACACCAAATTTTCTAAGAGACAAGTGACGACATAGATAAAAATGAGCATGCATAGAGCAAATCAAAAACCCAGCATAACTAGAAACATCTCTACTATGAAGACATAATTCCATAAGTAGTAGACCGGATAGGTCATTCTTCAGTTTCTATAGTTCCCATCAGAACCACCCTGGCCTCTCGAGTAGTGGGAAGCACCATCATATTCCTGATCTCTCCTCTACTTCCAACACGGCTATAACCTCCGTCACTCTTCCCATCTCCATAACCACTACTCGACCACCACATCCATTGACACCGCCTCCGGATCCCCACCACCACCTATGATAATATTCACCTTCACCTATGTCGCGGATCTAGGCGAGCACGGTTGACGGTGATCTTCCTACCGTCAAGGTTCTGCCCATTCTTAAGGTTCAGGATTAGGTTTAGGTTTATTAGGTTTTACGGTTTAGGTTTATTTTTTAATTTATTTAGTTACTTTAGATTTAGGTTTGGGGTTTAGGTTTGGGGTTTAGGGTTTAGGGTTTAGGGTTTATGGTTTGGGTTTATGGTTTAAGGTTTAGGGTTTAGGGTTTAGGGTTTATGCTTTTAGGGTTTAGGGTTTAGGGTTATAGGTTTAGGATTTAGGGTTTATGGTTTTTTTTTTTAAATTAAGTAAACCAGTAGGTTTATGTTTATTTCGTTTATTTTTAATTTATTTTATTTTATTTTATTTTTTATTTTTATTTAGGTTTAATTTTCATTTTTATTTACTTCAGTTTATTTATTCTAAATTTATTTATTTTTGTTTAGGTTTTTTATTTTAGTTTATTTTCTAGGTTTAGGTTTAGGTTTATTTTTTAGTTTAGTTTTATTTTTATTTTATTTTTTAGATTTTGGTTTTATTTTTTACTTTTAGGTTTAGGTTTAGGTTTTTATTTTATTTTTTTAGTTTTAAGTTTTAGGTTTTTTTGTTTATTATTTTAGGTTTTATTTTTTTGTTTAGGTTTTCATTTAATTTTAGTTTATTTTATTTTATTTTATTTAGTTAGGTTTTAGGTTTACATTTAGTTTATTTTAGGTTTCGATTTTGGTTGTATTTATTTTGGTTCAGTTTATTTTAGTTAAGGTTTACTTTATTCTGATTTTAAGTTTAGTTTTTTTTTAGTTTAGGGTTTAGGTTTTATTTTTTATTTATTTTTAGGTTTATTTTTTAGGTTTAAGTATTTATTTGTTTTTTATTTTATCTTATTTTATGTTTATTTTATTTTTATTTTAGGTTTAGTATTTATTTTATTTAGGTATTTCATTTTTTATTTTAATTTAGGTTTTTATTTATTTTATTTTAATTTAGTTTTTATTTTTATTTTATTTTCTTTTTAGGTTTTGGTTTAGGTTTTAGTTTTATTTTATTTTATTTTTTTATTTTATTTTAGTTTAGGGTTTAGGTTTTATTTATTTATTTTACTTTTAGGTTCTATTTAGTTTAGGTTTACATTTTTAGCCTTTTAGGGTTTAGGGTTTAGGGTTTAGGGTTTAGGTTTTAGGGTTTAGGGTTTAGGGTTTAGGTTTAGGGTTTAGGTTTTAGGTTTATGGTTCAAGTTTTAGTTTAGGGTTTTGGTTTTTTTTAATAGAAAACAAATTCATATTCAACATTTATTCTTTTTGATTTCATCAATCAAGTAACACACCAAGTTTTCTAAGACATAAGAGACAACATAAATAAAAAATGAGCACACATTGAGAAAATGAAAAACCCTACTTAACTAGAACCATCTCTACTGTAAAGACACAGTTCCATAAGTAGCAGATTTGATCGACTGCTCTTCAACATTTCCAGTTTCCATCAGAACCACCCCAACCTTTCGATTAGCAGGATCCACAATCATATCCCTGATCTTTCCCTCCGTCGGTCCTCCTGCTTCCACCATACCGTCGACCACCACCTTCATATCCACACCTCAGATCCCACACTATGATAAATGTGCCGCCTTCACCTCCATCGCTAGATCTAGAGTGCGTTGTGATGCGTTCACATCAAGGTTCTATCCATTCTTAGGGTTTAGGTTTATTTTCTAATTTATTTAGTTACTTTAGGTTTAGGTATATGGTTTGTGGTTTAGGGTTTAGGGTTAGGGTTTAGGGTTTAGGGTTTAGGGTTTTATGTTTTATGCTTTTAGGGTTTAGGGATAGGGTTTAGGTTTTAGTGTTTAGCCTTTAGGGTTTAGGGTTAGTTTAGGGTTTAGGGTTTATGGTTTAGGGTTTAGGTTTTTAGAGTTTAGGGTTTAGGGTTTAGGGTTTAAGGTTTAGTGTTTAGGCTTTTAGGGTTTAGGGTTTAGGATTTACGATTTAGGATTTTAGGTTTTAGGGTTTAGGGTTTAGGGTTTAGAGTTTTGGGTTTAGGGTTTTAAGGTTTAGGGTTTAGGGTTGTAGATTTAGGGTTTAGGATTTATGGTTAGTTTTAGGGTTTAGGGTTTATGGTTAAGGTTTTTATTTTTTACTTATTTTTTATTTCTTTATTTTTTTTATTTTTTTAAATTAAGTAAATTGGTAAGTTTAGGTTTAATTGGTTTATTTAGTTTATTTTATATTTATTTTAATTTATTTTATTTTTTATTTTTTTAGCTTATATTTTAAACAATGGCTAGTATTTTAAAATAAATTTTTTATTTCAGCACAATAATTTCAGCACAATTATTTTAGCACAATGGCTAGTAAGCCTTCCATATTTTATTATTTTATTTTTTAGGTTTAGTTTTAGGTTCACCTTTAGGTCTAGGTTTTAGTTTATGTTTTCATTTTATTTTATTTTTCTATATTATTGTTGGTTTAGGTTTTTCCATTTATTTTATTTTTTAGGTTTTATTTAGTTTAGGTTTAGGTTTTTAGCCTTTTAAGGTTTAAGGTTTAGAGTTTAGGGTTTGGGGTTTAGGGTTTAGGGTTTAGGTTTTTTTTTTGGGTTTAAGGTTTAGGGTTTAGGGTTTATAGTTTAGAGTCTAGGGTTTTTTAAGTTTTAAGGTTTAGGGATTAGGGTTTAGTGTTGTTGGTTTAGGGTTGTAGGTTTATGGTTTAGGGTTTAGGGTTTAGGATTTAGGGTTTAGGGTTTAGGGATTCTTTTTAATTTAAGTGGGTTTAGGTTTATTTAGTTTATTTTTTATTTAGTTTAGTTTATTTTTTATTTATTTTTGTTTATTTTATTTTTGTTTAATTTTATCTTTATTTAGATTAGTTTATTTATTTTAGGTTTATTTAATTTAGTTTAGGTTTTTATTTTATTTTATTTTTTTATTTAGGTTTATGTTTATCTCTATTTTTTAGGTTAGTTTTATTATTATTGTATTTTCTAGGTTCAAGTTTTATTTTATGTTTTTAAGGTTAGGGTTTTTATTTTATTTTTTAGGTTTAAATTTTAGGTTTTTATTTGGGGTTTACTTTTTGGTTTTATTTTTTAGTTTAGATTTATGTTTATTTTTAGTTTATTTTATTTTATTTAGTTTAGGGTTTAGGTTTAGTTTGTTTTATGCTTAGGTTTAGGTTTAGGTTTTATTTATTTTAGTTTAGGTTTAGGTTTATTTTTTTTTTATTTCGGTTTAGGTTTTTTTTAATTTATGGTTCAGGTTTAGTTTTAGGGTTTAGGGTTGAGAGTTTAGGGTTTAGGGTTTAGTGTTTAGGATCGAGGGTTTAGGGTTTGGGGTTTTTTTTAATTAAGTAAACAAGTAGGTTTAGGTTTATTTAGTTTATTTAGTTTATTTTGTTTATTTTTGTTTATTTTTTTATTTTTATTTATGTTTACTTTTTTATTTTTATTTAGCTTAGTTTATTAATTTCAGGTTTATTTATTTTAGTTTAGGTTTTTTATTTTAGTTTATTTTTAGGTTTAGGTTTAGGTTTAGGTTTATTTTTTAGGTTTAGGTTTAAGTTTTTATTTTATTTTTTTAGGTTTAGGTTTTAGGTTTTTATTTTAGGTTTAATTTTAGGTCTTATTTTTTAGTTTAGGTTAGGTTTATTTTTAGTTTATTATATTTTATTTAGTTTAGGCTCTGGTTTAGGTTTACTTTACTTTAGCTTTAGGATTAGGTTTTATTTATTTTAGTTTAGTTTATTTTAGTTTAGGTTTAGGTTTATTTTAATTTTATTTTAGGTTTAGATTTTTTTTTTAGTTTAGGGTTTAGGTTTTATTTATTTATTTTTAGGTTTTTTTAGGTTTATTTTTTATATTTAGGTTTTATTTAGTTTATATTCTATTTTATTTTAGGTTTATTTTTTTATTTTAGGTTTAGTTTGTATTTTATTTAAGTTTTTTATTTTTTAGTTTAGTCTAGGTTTTTATTTATTATATTTTAGTTTAGTGTTTAGTTTTTATTTTATTTTCTTTGTTTGGTTTAGGTTTAGATTTAGGTTTAGGTTTAGGTTTTAGTTTAGGTTTTTATTTTATTTATATATTTATTTTATTTTATTTTATTTTGGTTTAGGTTTTTCATTTATTTTAGTTTTAAGCTTTATTTAGTTTAGGTTTAGATTTTTAGCCTTTTAGGGTTTAGGTTTTAGGATTGGGGGTTTGGGGTTTAGAGTTTAGGGTTCTTTTTTTGGGTTTAAGGTTTAGGGTTTAGGGTCTTTTATTTAGAGTTTAGGGTTTAGGGTTAGTTTAGGGTTTAGGGTTTATGATTTAGGGCCTAGGGTTTTTTAGGGTTGTAGGTTTAGGGTTAGTTTTAGGATTTAGGGTTTAGGGTTTAGGATATTGGGTTTAAGGTTTCGGGGATTTTTTTTAAATTAAGTAAACTATTAGGTTTATGTTCATTTAGTTTATTTTTTATTTATTTTAGTTTATTTTTTATTTAGTTTAGTTTCTTTATTTTAGGTTTGTTTAATTCAGTTTAGGTTTTTTATTTTACTTTATTTTTTTGGTTTAGGTTTAGGTTTAGGTTTCATTTTTAGTTTAGTTTTATTTTTATTTTATTTTTTAAGTTTAGGTTTTTTTTTTAAAGTTTTTGGCTTAGGTTTTTATTTTATTTTTTAGGTTTAGGTTTTAGGTTTTTATTTGAGGTTTACTTTTAGACTTTATTTTTTAGTTTAGGTTTAGGTATATTTTTAGTTTATTTTATTTTATTTGGTTTAGGGTTTAGGTTAAGTTTATTTTAGGTTTAGGTTTAGGTTTTATTTATTTTTTGTTTAGTTTATTTTAGTTTAGGTTTAGGTTTATTTTATTTTTTGTATTTTTGGTTTAGGGTTTGTTTTAAGTTCAATGTTTAGGTTTTATTTTTTTTATTTATTAATAGGTTCTATTTTTAGGTATATTTTTAGGTTTAGGTTTTTTTTAGTTTTTATTTTATTTTATTTTATTTTACATTTAGGTCTTATTTTATTTAGGTTTTTTAATTTTTTTGGTTTATTTTATTTTTTAATTTAGTTTATATTTTTATTTATTTTATTTGAGTTTAGTTTTTAGTTTTTATTTTATTTTATCTTTATTTTCATGTTTTGGTTTACGTTTTAGTTTAGGTTCTTATATTTATTTTATTTTTAGGTTTTATTTTATTTAGGTTTAGGTTTTTATGGTTTTACGGTTTAGGGTTTAGGGTTTAGGGTTTAGTGTTTAATGTTTAGGCTTTATGGTTTAGTGTTTTTAGGGCTTAGTGTTTGGGTAGGTTTTAGGGTTTAGGGTTGTATTTTTTAAGGTTTAGGGTGTAGGGTTTAGGGTGTAGGGTTTAGGGTGTAGGGTTTAGTGTTCAAGTTTTAGTTTGTGGTTTATGGTTTTTTTTAATAGAGAACAAATTTAGATTCAACATTTCTTCTTTTCGATTTTATCAACCAAGTCACAAACCAGGGAGGTAATCGAATGACCTCCTTGAGGCTAGCAAAAGCCTCATGTTCTCGGGATGTCCAGACTATATACCCATTACCATTCAATCTTATATAAATCAACACATGAATAGAGGAAAGAGAACTCAACATTCATACACGTAAGCTATAGCAATACGCATTTCTTATGTATTTATAACTAGCATCATAACACATATTATAATTTATAAGCTTTTGAAAAATACATTTAGATTTAATAGTGATAATAGCCACACATATATTAAATTAAATAAACATGCAAGCTTACATAAAGGAAATCCATTTTATTTTACTTGATTTTTAAATCATGGATGCATGAATTCAAATGACATACCAAATTTAACATGATTGGTAAGAGAACAATCAGATATAAGCACATGATTCATTCAACCAAACTAGTTCTTAAGGACAATCAAATCAAATAAGATTATTTAAAGCAAATAAAAGCTTCTTTATTAATTAAGTTTTGGATTTGATTCGATTTAAGAAAGAGAACAGAAATCATCATTTATTGTTTTAAACCCATTCCCACATTAGTGATTTGATTTAATTTAAGGAAATATAATTAAGTTGATTTTATCATTTAATTTAGTTGAACTCTTAATTAGATGAATTAACTAACCTTACCTATGTCACCTTAAAGTAATTAACTAAATAATTATGAGCTATCGTGATATGCATAGAAAATAAACTAGCAATGATCCTAGAAAATAAAAGGGTGTAATGCAATTGGCTCATGCTTAATAGTTAATTAGATTAAAGGACTTAATTAATTACTCTTATGGTTTTCCTACACATGTGGACTAACCATAATTTCATTACACTCTTTTAGCGTGATATAATGTCACGAGTGAGGGAGAATGGAGTTCGTCTACCATTGCTCATTTGATTTGAGCTTACCCGAGCTCTGATCAACTCTAAAAGGATCTCACACCTTCATGACATCAATTAGAAGGGATCCAATGATCAAGATCACACGAGATGCAAGTTTTGTTCAAAATCTTCTATAAATTTTTTCCTAAGGATTGGTTTTGAAAGCATACCTCATCGGAGCTTAAGATTGGCAGCTCGAACGATTGAGAAGTTAGCTCAGAAATGGGTGTGTCCTACTTTGTGACAGACGGGAATGGCTTTTTTTGATCAAGGAACAAGATTGGGAGCTTAGGGTATGGCTCTAGCGGGTCATCTTGGGTAGCTAGGGCTCAGTGGGATTATTTTTTTGTGTGTTTGAGTCGAAACGAGGGGGTGTTTCCCCCCTTTCATCTTGATCGAATGATTAGATCAAATTTGTCTTCTAGTGGCCGATCGACCATCTCGAGGAGTCGGTGGGGAGAGTAGTGGCTTGGTTGGTTGAAGGTGTGGAGCTGGCTTCTAAGGAGGAATCATGAGCATTTTATGGGTTTCAAATGCTCTATTGGGGAGGGTGAGGTTATTTTACCTCCCATGGGTCATGGCCAACCCAAACACTCCTTAGGTTAGGATGGGAAGTGTCCTTGGTGCCTAAGTGGACTATTGGGAGAGTTCCAAGTGGCCAAAGAATATAAATAACTACTTACATGGGTGATTTGTCTCATGTGAAGCCCTTGACCTAAGGGTAGAATGATTATTTAGCATTGAATTTGATTTGGACAGATTTGAAATACATATGGATAGGATGATCTCTCCACTGGAAGAAGAGGCCGGTTTAGAGGTTGTCCTGGGGTGGAAAACCTCATTATTGTCCACCCAATAGAAGATATGTCCTAGCTACAAAAAGTACACCTACTATCCATATAAACTTAGAATCTAATTCATAAAATGAGTCTTATATGGTTAGCACACCAGCAAGCTCTTCTCAGTAGTAGATTCCCTTGGAGGTGACACTTGAGCTAGATAGTGATGAACACAGGGCTCTAAAACAAAGCATAAATATATCCAAGTCTATATGTGAAATAGTCAGGGATCAATTGAAAACCTTAGCTCTAGCCCAACTTTCCTCTCAAAAAGCTGATGGTTTGGTAGTTAAGGAAGCCCCTAAGTCATCCATAGGTGTGAAGACTTAGAGGTTCTTTTTGGGAGCATCATCCTTAAGTCAAGAAGTTGATGCAGAACTTGAGGATGATTCATATAAAAATTTAATCGAATTACCTTCTGATTGGTACTTTCCTTGTGTTCATAATTTAATAAAGAAAGGGTTAATCCCACATACTTGGCCAAAGCACAAGTCAGACTACTTTGAAAGAATATGGAAGAACAAATGCAAAAGCTCTCACCAGGACTAGGATTCGGTATAGTGGGTCAAGTCGATGACGATTATTGCTTAATCCTCACTAATCATTTGAAATTTGATAGGTTCTTTTCAAATCACATTAACTTATATGAGGAGTTGTGCTTAGAAACTTGATGATCTAGATAATTTTGAAGTCAAAGATGCACCTATAGTTTGAAGAAGAGATCAAGTAAACCAATGATGAACTCAAGGAAATCAACTTAAGAATTGGAGAAGATCCATGCCTGACATACATCGGTTCTTTGTTGAATGAAATTGAAACTAATGACTTAGTTAGGCTATTGACTAAGTTTAAGGATTGCTTTGCATGGAGTTATGAAGAGATGCCTAGATTGGCTCCTAATGTAGCAGTCCATAAACTTGTAATAGAGCTTCCTGCTAACCCTATCAAGCAAGCTCCTAGACGCATGTGATTAGACATAGAACAACAGGTCATTTATGAAGTAAAAAAAACTTATTGATGTTGGCTTCATCCGAGAAGAAAAATACCCTACTTGGTTAGTTAGTCATCCCAATTAAGAAAAGTACCAAATTCACATATGCGTTGATTTTATGGATTTAAATAAGGCATGTCCAAAAGATGAATTTCCCTACCAATCTCTGATGATGGTGGACATTGCCTCACCATGCGTTTCTATTTTATGGATGGAACATATATATATAACGAAATAAAAATGACCCCTAAAGATGAAAGGAACACTACTTTTAGAACCCCGATCAAAATCTATTGCTATAAGGTCATGCCTTTCAGCCTTAAAAATGCTAGTGCTACATAACAGCGGGCTATAACTCAAATCTTCGATGAACTCATTCATCATCAAGTCAAGTGCTATGTCGATGATCTTGTGGTCAAAAGTAGGGAAAAGGAAGACCTTCTCTTTGATTTGAGAGTATTTTTTGAACAGTTCAGACAATTTAACCTCAAAATGAAACCCCTGAAATGTGCATTCGGAGTAGCTTCAGGGAAATTCCTTGTGTTATTTGTTCGACACCAGGGAATCAAAATCGATTTGGAGATGATCAAGGTGATATTAGAAATGAACCTAAAAGTTTAACTCAACTCAAATCATTCCAAGGGCGGTTGGCATATCTAAGATGCTTTATATCCAACCTATAAGGAAGATGTCAGCCATTCTCAATAGTTGTAAAAAAGGATGCCAAGTTCAAGTGGGATGATAAGTGTGAGCATGCCGAAGACATTAAAGCATTACCGATGATGTTGCCAGTTCTAGCAACCCTATCCTAGGCAAGCCACTCATACTTTACACTATTACATTAGATGACTCCCCTGGTGCTTTTTTGACCCACGCCATCTACCACTGGGGCTACTCCAACTTTTTCCCTAATATACTCATTTTTCATTCTATCTCTAAGAGTAAAGCCACTCATCCACCTAAGTATCCTCATCTCAATACACTTAGTCTTATGCTTCTTTATTGGCCAACATTTTGCACCATAAGTCATTTATATTTCTATCATCTTTTTATATGGAGATGAATTTCTTCACCATCTTGAATTAATATTCTGACATTAACATTTATATTTAATTAAATACTACTATAATTTATGTTCAATATAGTTTGTTGGACTAAAATTTTATCAACAAGAACAATATCATTAGAAAAGCATACACCTTTGTAAATGCCTAGTAAGAACATCCATAACTAAAGTAAAAAAAAAAGATAAGGGCTTAAAGCAGATCCTTGATGTAATCTGACTGAAATAGGATGTTCTTACTAGGCATTTACAAGAAGATGTACCTTGGTGTATGCTTTTTTCTAATGATATTCTTCTTGTTGATAAGACTAGAGAGGGAGTCCAACATAAACTTGAATTGTGGATGTCAACGCTAGAGTCTAAAGGTTTTCGTTTAAGTAGATCTAAAATTGAATATATGGAGTGTAATTTTAGTTGTAGAAGTTATAGTGGTAGTTGTGACATTAGGTTAACAAGTCAATAATAAGAGTGAGCTTTAGATATTTAGGCTCTATTGTTCAAAATGATGGTGAAATAGATGGAGATGTTATTATTAGAATTCAAGTTGGATGGTTGAGGTGGAGGAATTCATCTGGCCTATTATGTGATAGAAAAGCTCCACTTAAACTTATGGGAAATATTATAAGATGGTGGTACATCTTCTTGTAAATGCCTAGTAAGAACATCCATAACTAAAGTAAAAAAAGATAAGGGCTTAAAGCTGATCCTTGATGTAATCTGACTGAAATAGGAAAATATTTTGTCAATCCTCCTTATGTTTGGACACAAGTAACAACTATAGTATACATATCCTTAATGACTTGAATATAACCAATATTAACTCCTTTCTCGTTTCTAGAACTCTCCAAATAACATCTCTTGAAACTTTATCATAAGCTTTCTATAAATCAATACATATCATATGTAGATCCTCCTTACTTTCTCTATGCTTCTCCATCAAACCCTTAACAAATGTATAGTATCCATAGTAGATCTACGGCATGAAACCAAACATTGTAAACTTCAGTATCACATTGGAACCTATGCTCACTCTCTCCCATAATTTTAATGTATGACACATTAACTTAATTCCTCTATAATTTGCACACTCTTGTACATCACCTTTATTCTTAAATATAGGAACCAAAAAACCCTTTCTCCAATCATCTAGCATCATTTTAGTCTTTAAAATGACATTAAAAAGATTTGTAAGCCAAGAAATTCCTTGATCTCCTAAACATTTCCACACTTCTATTGCAATATTATTAGGTCCTACTGCTTTTCCACATTTCATTTTATTTAAAGCTTCAATAACTTCAGATTCACTAATACGATGATAAAAATGAAATTCTTTATTTTTATTTAGGGTATTAAGGTTGCTAAAATCAATCGTACTTTCAGATCCTTCATTGAAAAGTTTATCAAAATACCTCATCCACCTATTTTCAATACCCTTTTATAAAAAAAGCATTTTATTATTTTCATCCTTAATACACCTCACTTGAACTAAGTCTTTACTTCTCCTATCTCTTTGGTTCGTTAACTTATACATACATCTTTCACCTTCTTTGGTACCTAATCTATTGTATAAATCACTAAAAGCCAAAATTTTTGCATCATATATTGCTTTCTTAGAATCTCTACAGTCATTTTATATCTTTCCCAATTCTCCAAGTTTTTACATCTAAACCAAGTTTTATAACAATACTTTTCATAAAAAATAAAATAAACAAAAACATAAAAATAAACTAAATAAACCTAAACTTATTGGTTTACTTAATTTAAAAAAAACCCTAAACACTGGACCCTAAACCCTAAACACTAAATCTTAAACCCTAAACCCAAAACCTTAAATGTAAAATTGTTAACCCTAAACCTTAAACACTAAACCCCAAACCCCAAAAAGCCCTAAACCCAAAACCCTAAAACTAACCATAAAACATAAACCCTAAACCCCGAGCCCTAAACTCTAAAACCCTAAATCTTAAACCCTAAACCTTAAACCCAAAATCCCTAAACCTTAAACGCTATGCCTTAAACCCTAAACCATAAACCCTACAACCCTAAACCCTATAACCCTAAACCCTAAACCCTAAACTCCAAACCCTAAATCCTAAACCCTAAACCCTAAAAACCTAAACCAAAAATAAATAAAACCAAAAAATAAAATAAATAAAAAAACCTAAACCTAAATAATATAGAAAATAAAATAAAATAAAAACATAAACAAAAACCTAAACCTAAACCTCTACCTAAACCTAAAAAAAAAAAATAAAAAAATAAATAAAAAAATAAAATAAATAAAACCTAAACCAAACTAAAAAATAAATAAAATAAAATAATAAACCTAAATGAACTAAAACTCAAATGTAAAATAAAAATAAAATAAACTTAAAATAAAGTAAAATAAAAATGAAATAAATCCCCAAACCTAAAAAATAAACCTAAAAATAAAACTTAAAATAAATAAAAAATAAAACCTAAACCCTAAACTAAAAAAACTTTAACATAAAATAAACAAAATATAATCAACCTAAACCTAAACTAAAATAAACTAAACTAAAATAAATAAAACCAAAACCAAAACGTAAAATAAACTAAACCTAAACTAAAAACCCAAAACCATAAGCTAACCCTAAACCATAAACCCTAAACCATAAAAACCTTAAACCCTAAAGCCCAAAGACTAAACCCAAAACCCTAAACCCAAAACCCGAACCCAAAACCTTGAACCCTAAAATCATAAACTCTAAAATCCTAAACCCTAAACCCAAAATTCTAAATCCTAAAAACCTAAAAACCTAAACCTAAACTAAATAAAACTTGAAAATAAAATACATAATAAAACTTAAACCTAAATATAATAAAAGAATAAAATAAAATAAAAACCTATACTAAAACCTAAACCTAAACTGAAAAATAAAATAAAATATAATAATAAAACTAAACTAAAATAAAATAAATAAAAACTTAAACTAAACTAAAAAATAAACTCAACCTAAGAATAAATAAATAAATAAAATAAAAACAAAACTTAAAATAGAAATATAATAAACTAAACCTCAAATAAAATAAAAATCTAAAAAAAACATAAACCTAAAAATAAAACCTAAAAATAAATACAAAATAAAACCTAAAACCTAAACAAAAAAAAACTAAACATAAAATAAAAATAAAATAAACAAAATAAAATAAACCTAAAACTAAACTAAAATAAACTAAACATAAATAAATAAAACCTAAACCTAATCCTAAAATAAACTAAACCTCAACCTAAACCTAAACTAAATGAAATAGAATAAACTAAAAAAAACTTAAATCTAAAATAATATAAATAAAACAAGAAATTAAACCTTAAATAAAAACCTAAGACATAAACTTAAAAAAAATAAATAAAAACCTAAACCTAAAAATAAAAAATAAAACCTAAACCTAAAAACTAAAATAAAAATTTAACTAAACTAAAAAATAAACTTAAAGCTAAACCTAAACAAAACTAAAATAAAAAACCTAAATAAAAATAAATAAATTAAACCACAACAATAATAACAACAAGCCTTTATCCCATTAAGTAGGTCGGCTACATAATTCTTTCGTCTCCATTGTGTCCTTTTATGTGTCTAATGATCACTTAATTCAAGTATGCTAAGGTCATTTTTTATACATCTTAACCATGTCTTTTTAGGTCTACATATACCTCTCTTAACATAAGGCAAACCAAATATCCTCCTAATCGGGTCATTGACGACCGACGCTTTATGTGGCCAAACCATCTAAAGCCACTCTCTAATTTTATCTAAAGCTACTCCAACTTTTTCTAACATTCTAAATTTTATCTCTAAGAGTAAAACCAATCATCCACCTGAGCATCCTCACCTCTACAACACTTAACTTAGTCTCATGCTTCTCTTCTATTGGCCAACATTTTCCACCATAAATCATTGTAGGTCTTACCACCATCTTATAAAATATTCCCTTAAGTTTAAGCGGTACTTTTCTGTCACACAAGAGGCAAGATACATTCCTCCACTTCAACCATTCAACTTGAATTCTACTAATAAAATCTCCATCTATTTCACCATCATTTTGAGTAATATAGCCTAAATATCTGAATCACTCACTCTTTTTTAATGACTTGTTCATCTAATGTCACAAACACTACCACTATCACTTCAACAAGTAAAATTACACTCCATAAATAAACTAAACTAAATAGAAATAAAAATGAACCTAAATAAAAATAAATAATAAATAATAAAATAAATTAAAATAAATAAAAAATAAACTAAATAAACATAAATCGACTAGTTTACTTAATTTTTTAAAAAAAAACTCTTACCCTATACCCTAGTGTCTAAAACTAAGCCAAAACCCTAAACCCTAAACTCTAAACCTACAACCCTAAACCCTAAACCCTAAACCATAAACCCTAAACCCTAAACCCTAAACCTTAAGTCCTAAATCCTAAAACCCTAAACCCTAAACCCTAAACCCTAAACACTAAACCCTAAAACTTATAACCATAAACTCTAAACCCTAAACCCCGAACCCTAAATGCTAAACCCTAAACCCTAAACTTTACGAACCTAAAAACCTAAACTTAAACTTAAAAAAAACCCTAAAAAAATAAAATAAAAACCTAAACCAAGATAAAATAAAAAACTAAACCTAAACCTAAACTTAAATATAAAATAAAAAAAATAAAACTAAACTAAAATAAAATAATTAAAACCTAAACTAAACTAAAATAAAATAAAATAAAACCTAACTAAAATAAAATAAAATAAACCAAAAAATAAAAACTAAATAAAATAAAAAATAAACGAAATAAAATAAAAAAAAATAAATAAATATAAAATAAAATAAAAGCTAAATAAAAACTTAAACCTAAAAAAATAAACCTAAAAATAAATAAATAAATAAACCTAAACCCTAAACTAAAAAAAACCCCTAAACCTAAAATAAACAAAATAAAATAAACCTAATCCTAAACTAAAATAAATAAAACCTAAACCTAAACCTAAAATAAACTAAACCTAAACCCTAAACTAAAAAAAATAAAATAAACTAAAAATTTACCTATACCTAAACTAAAAAATAAAACCTAAAAATAAACCTAAAATAAAAATCTAAAACCTGAACCTAAAAAAGTAAAATTAAAACCAAAACTTAAAGCTAAAAATAAAATAAAAAATATAACCTAAACCCAAAAAATAATATAAAAATAAAACTAAACTAAAAAATAAACATAAACCTAAACTAAAATAAATAAACCTAAAATAAATAAAATAAACTAAATGAAAATAAAAAATGTACCTAAATATAAATAAAAATAAAATAAACTAAAAGAAATAAAAAATAAACTAAATAAACTTAAACCTACTAGTTTACTAAATTTTTTTTGCAAAAAAAAATGTGGAGGCGGGAGGAGTGATAGAGGTTACAACCATGGTGGTGGTGAAGGGAGAGATGGTGGATATGATGGTAGACACTTCTACTCGAGAGGCCGGGGTGGTTCTGATGGGAATTGGAGAAGCTAAAGAGCGCCTCGATTTGTCGCTATGGAACCTTTATAAAAGACTATTCTAAGTTTTTGATTTTTTTAAGTGCTGCTCATTTTTTATCTATGTCATTGCTTGTGTCTTAGAAAACTTTGTATGTTACTTGGTCGATGAAATCAAAAAGAAGAAATATTGAATTTGAATTTTTCTCAGTTAAAAAAAAAATAAAAATCGTAAATCCTAAACTAAAACCTGAACCCTAGACCTAAAATCTAAAACTTAAACCCTCAACCCTAAACCCAAAGTCTTAAACCTAAAAACCTTAAACCCTAAACCCTAAACCCAAAAACCATAAACCCTAAAACTGAAACCCTAAAACATAAACCCTAAACCTTAAACCCTAAACCCTAGACCCCAAACCCTAAACCCTAAACCCTAAACTTAAACCTCAACTAAATAAAACTTAAAAATAAAACAAATAAATAACCTAAACCAAAATAAAATAAAAAATACAATAAAATATATAGATAAACTAAAACCTAAACCTAAACCTAAACCTAAAAAGAAAATGAAATAAAAAATAATTAAACTAAGATAAAATAGATAAGAACCTAAACTAAACTACAAAAATAAAGAACCTAAATAAAATTAAAACTTAAGTTAAAATAAAATAAAATAAAAACTAAATAAAAACCTAAACCCTAAAATAAACTTAAATATAAATAAATAATAAAACCTAAACCCTAAACTAAAAAGAAACTAAACCTAAAATAAAAATAAAATAAACTTAAACGTAAACCTAAACCCAAAATAAAATAAAATAAGCCAAAAATTAACCTAAACCTAAACTAAAAAATAAAACCAAAGAATAAACCTTAAATAAAAACATGAAACCTAAATTAAAAAAATAAAATAAAAATATAAAAATGAACTTAAAATTAAAAAATTAAAACCTAAACCTAAAAAATAAAATAAAAATAAAGCAAAACTAAAAAATAAACCTAAACATAAACCAAAAAAATAAACTAAAATAAAAAACCTAAACTAAAATAAATAAACCTAAAATAAAAAACTAAACTAAATAAAAAATAAAAATAAACCTAAATAAAAATAATAAAATAAAATAAGCTAAAATAAATAAAAAATAAACTGAATAAACCTTAACCTACTAGCTTACTTAATTTAAAAAAAATAAAAAAATAAAGTATAATAAAATTAAAATAACCCTAATCATAAACCATAAACCCTAAAACTAACCCTAAACCCTGAACCCTAAACCCTAAACCTACAACCCTAAACTATAATCCATGAACCCTAAACCCAAACCCTAAACTCCAATTAAACTCTAAACTAATACAACCTTAAACTATAATCCATGAACTCAAACCTAAAACTTAATCTCCTAAACCCATTAACTCTAAACTCTAAAACCCTAAACCTTAACCCTAAATACCTAAAACCTAACAACCTAAATCCTAATCTCTAAACTCCTAAACCCTAAACACTAAAACCTAAACTTAAACTCTAAACTTAAACCCTTAAAGCCTAAACTACCTAAAACCTAAACTAACCTAAACCTCTTATACCTACCCAAAACTCAAAAAAACTAAACCCTAAAAACCTAAACCCTAAACCTAAACTAAACTAAAGTAAACTAATCACTAAACCCTAAACCCTAACCATAAACCTTAAATTATAAAACCCTAAACTCAAAAACCCTAAACTCTGAACCCTAAACCCTAAACCCTAAAAACCTAAATACTTAAGCCTTAACTAAATAAAACCTAAAAATAAAATAAATAAAAAACATAAACCAAAATAAAATAATATAAGGAAATAAAATAAAAATCTAAACTAGAATTTAAACCTAAACCTAAAAATAAAATAAAATATAAGATAAATAGAAACCTAAACTAAACTAAAAAAATAAACCTAAGAATAAAAAAGCTAAATAAAATTAAAAGTAAAAAATGAAATAAACCTAAAATAAAATAAATAAAAAACTAAAAAAACCTCTAAAAAATAAACTTAAAAAAGAAAACCTAAAAAGAAATAAAACATAAAACCTAAATCCTAAACTAAAAAAAAAATCTAAACCTATAATAATAATTAAAAAATCAAAATAAAATAAACCTAAACTTAAACTAAAATAAACTAAACTAAAATAAATAAAACCTAAACCTAAACCCAAAGTAAACTAAACCTAAACAAAGACCTAAACTAAATAAAATAAAATAAAATAAAACTAAACCTAAACCTAAACTAAAAAATAAAATCTAAAAATAAACCTAAAATAAAAACTTAAAACATAAAGTAAAAAGAAATAAAATAGAAACATAACCTAAACTTAAAAATAAAAAATAAAACTTAAAACTAAAAAATAAAATAAAAATAAAACTCAACCAAAAAATAAACCTAAACATAAAGAAAAACTAAAATAAAAAACCTAAACTAAAATAAATAAACCTAAAATAAATAAACTAAACTAATTAAAAATAAAAAAACCTAAATAAAATTTTAAAAAAATAAACTCAAATTAATAAAAAATAAACTAAATAAGCTAAATAAACTTAAACCTATCAATTTAGTTAATTCAAAAAAAAAACCTAAACCTTAAATTATAAAACTAACCCTAAACCCTAAACCTACAACCCTAAACCCTAAACTCTAAAACCTAAACCCTAAACCCTAAACCCTAAACCCTAAAACCTGAGCCCTAAACCTTAAAACATATAACCCTAAACCTTATACCCTAAAACCTAAACCTTAAACTAACCATAAACCCTAAACTAACCCTAAACTCTAAGAATAGTGAACCTGATGGCGTGAACATCACCACCAACCAGCTCAAGATAGATCGGGCAGGGAGGCAAAGGCAAATGGGCTGAGGTGGAATGGAGAGGTGGTGGTCAAACTAGTGGTGGTTATGGAGGTGGGAGGAGCGAAGGAGGTTATGGCTGTGTTAATGGAAAAGGAAGAGATCGAGGATACGATGGAGGATCCCGCTACTCGAGAGGCATGGGTGGTTCTGATGGGAACTACAGAAACTAAAGAATGGTCAGTTTGATCTGCTGCTTATGGAATAGTGTCTTTATAGTAAAGATGGTTCTACTTATGTAGGGTTTTTTATTTTCTTTATGGGTGCTTATTTTTGATCTATGTCATCGCTTGTGTCTTAGAAAGCTTGGGGTTCTACTTGGTTGATGAAATCAAAAAAAAGAAATATTGAATTTGAATTTGTTATCTATTAAAAAAATCCTTAAACCCTAAACCCTAAACTAAAACTTAAACCCTAAACCTAAAAATTAAACACTAACCCCAAAACCCTAAACCCTAAAATATACAATCCCTAAACCTTAAACACTAAACCCTAAACCCTAAACCATAAACCCTAAACTTTAAACCTTAAATCTTAAACCTTAAACCCTAAACCTTAAACCCTAAAACCCTAAACCCTAAACCCTAAACCATAAACTCTAAAACCCTAAACCCTGAAACCTATAACCCTAAACCCTAAACCCTAAACCCCAAATCCCAGACCCTAAACCCTAAGCCCTAAACAATTCCTAAACCCTAAACCCTAAATAACCCTAAACCCTAAACCTTAAATAAAGATGTCATTAGAGATCTAAAGAATGACCTAATCCCAAGCATAGCTAAAGAAAATGTCTTCAAGTGACTTTTCATCGACTATTAGAGATTTGAATACCCTAAACCCTAACCCTAAATCATATTATAATACCATATAATAAAGTATAATGTAGCATCATATATTTGAGCATGTAGTGATGTTTTTTGGAAGTTATAAGACGTTTTGAAATGTTTTAGTATATTATGGTATTGTGTCCTATTGTCAATATTAATATAAATTATTAAAATATTAATTTAATAAATAAGATGATGAAATTTGTTAAATTTGAAGTGGGAATTAGGTTGTAGTACCAAAGGTGTGCCATGCCACTTGTAGTAAAAAAAGTAAGATTTTATGTTCAAAAAAAATATTACATGTTGTAGCATAGTATAACATCATATATCATATATCATAAAAAAGTAAGATTTTCTACGCATTTTAAATTGTTTTAGTATTTTACAATCATACAGTCAAGCCTACACTAGCGTTATTTATAAAAATGTTGAGTTAGCCTTTAAAATGGTGGAATTTAGCCAAATTAATAATAGGTAGGTTATGGCATCATAATGCATTATTTCACCTAAAATTATGTAAGTGATGCGATTAAAATATATAGTTTTTTATTGTTTAGCCTAATTTTATAATTTTTTATCTTAACCAATCCCTTGTGATGTGATATGCAATATAATATAATATAACATGTTATAGTTTATTATAATATAGGATGACATAACATAGTGTAGCATCATGCATTATAGCATACTATTGTGTATTACTACTTTTTATTTAGCATATTTTAGTTTGTTATAGTATGATGTAGTAGAGTTCGTATTTGTATAATTCATAAAAAATACTAATTTATAGATGAGATGATCGAATTTGGAGAAATTTAAGGTAAGCTTTAGGGAACATCATTCGAGGTGTGCTAAGGTGTGTCATTTAATCAAAAAAATGGAATTTTGCATAAAAGAGGTCATTTCTCAATCAAATTTTATAAATTCTTTACTTAAAGTGATTCATTTTAAAGTGTAATGTAAAATAATATATTATATAAAAGCATATTAAAATATAATGTACATAATAATATAACTTCACATATATATGAATGTGGTGGTGTGTTACTAAATGTTATTGTATATTTTAGTATGTTTTATTTCTGTTATAATACATTGGGTCAAAACTCATAAAAATAATAATTTGAAGGTTGAGATGGAAGAATTTGGCCAAATTGATGGCACACACCAAGAAGGAACACCAAATTATGCTATTTTGTAACATTTCTAATAGAAAAATAATAATTTTTCATCCAAAATGAACATTATTCATATTTTGAGAAAATTTTGTTATTTGAACCTTTTAAGTGATTCTAATGAGGTGTAATGTTAGACAATATATAATATAATAATAAATTATAATATAACATCATATATTATAATATAATATAGTGTGTTAATTTATAATATAATATTTTTAGCAAGATATTATATAGTTTGAGCTTTGCATCACAAATCATAAAATGTTGATTACAATGTTAAGATGATGTAATTTGAATGAATACATTGTTAGCTTTTGGTTGAAGTATTAAAGGTGCATAGAGAATAAAATAAGATTTGATGAGAATTCCATGTCAAGGACATGGAGGGAGATCTTCTTGGGGATCACACATGCACATGACATGTGAGGTGTCTATATCGAGGGCATAGAAGAAGAAAATTTGTTGGTGATAAGATTTGAATTAGATTTGATTATATGATTTATGGAAAGAAGTGCTAGGGATAAGAATCTATAATCCACCAGAGATTAAGATTGAATCAACTTTATTTTGTTTTATTTTAATTGATGTGGAGGAATATATGCTAAAGATATGGGCTCGAGTCCATTGGGGATCGAGTATTTGAACCTTCCACTAAGGAAATTAGTTCAGGCTATCCGATGGGGTTTGGGATTTGAGTTTCATTTTATATATTTGTTTGGGGATGTATCCACTATGAATAAGAGTTTGGTTGGATTTCTTTGATTTAGACTTTATTGGGAGAGTTGGTTTAATTTAGCTCCATTGGGGAGATTGGTTTTGAATTTGATTTGTATTCTTGACTTGTTTATATATGATTTGGGCTCCACTAGAGAAGGTGTGATTTAACTACACTGGGAAAAGATTGGTTTAATTTAATGAGTTAATGTATGGACTTTGTGGTGTGTGGACCCATGAGAAGGGGATATATTAGCCTTGACCCCTCAAGTTTACAAATCAAAAGGGATAGTCTACCAGCTGTGGGGTAGAGCTAGCCAACTTAAGGGGTTGCCTTTCAGTTTGCAAGTACCATGTTAGGCAGAAGGCATAGCTAACATACATCTTCCAAAGTAAGGAACAATTACTTGGGTGACCTGCTGGATGCATAAAAAATCGAACCTGACCTAGAGCAACTACTAAGTGAATGTTGCTAGGGACTTATGTCAACTCAAAAGTAGTCAAGATTAATTTTATCTTAATTTCATGTGATTTTGATAAGATATGTTTGGTTTAGTTTGATTTTGAATTGAGGGAATATTCCGGGATGTGAGCTTCAAATTTGATATATTTAATTTATGGACCATGTCAATGTGTGATGTACCCACTAAGGGTTATATCAACTTGTCCTATCAGATTTACTAATCCAAAGGGATAGTCTACTAGTCAGAAAACTAGCCAACCTAAGGGTTGCCTTCTGTGCAATGATGCTAGGAAGAAGGTGTAGCACTTACATCTTCTAAAGTAGGAACAATCACTGCAACTGTGGTAGCACAACAAATCAAACTTAGGGGCTACTGAAAGTGAATGTCATTTGGACTTATATCAACTTAAGAGCAATGACGATTCTTATATGGAGTTTTGCACCCTAAAGATAGGATTCCTTGGGAAATGCTAAGGGTGTCCTCCTAATCCACAAGTGAACATATATTTTATTTATATGTTTACGTGAACCTTGTTGGTGTACGAGGGACCACACTGAGAAGGGTAATGTCGACCTTGACCTATCTCAAATTTACTAGACCAAGGGAGAATCTTCAAACTACGTGATTCTCCAACTGGTGGTTACTATGAAAGGGAACTACAACTGATAGTAACCTAGGTAGTGTCTAAATGGGGTTGCAAAGGATGTGATTAAAATATAGTGCCCATAGAAGAGGTCCCGCTAGAGGTGTTATCTTGAGCCTTGGAAAAGAAAGCTTATAGGCGTATGGTGGCCAACTCAAGGAGAAAGTGTAGCAGACTTACATCTGCCATGAGTGGTGCATCCTAAGGTGCGAGAACCAACCAACCTATGGTGTATCCGTCAGTATGACTAGTGTATCCATCAACATAGTGAGAACAAACCAACCAATGGTGCCCGTCAGTGTGCAATGATCAATCTGGAAAGAAAGCATGTAAGCTTATAACTTTTCAAGTGAAACTAATCATCAAAATAGCCTATCGTCAGCGGGATAGATGCTATCTGACCTAGAACGACAATTAAGCGGGGAGCCCCGAGAAAGAATTGAACCCAGACTTGAAGCATTCAGGAGGGAAGGAGCTGCTAGGGGACTTATCCAAAACTTTAAATATACTTGACCCTATCAGATCACGAAGGCTAATCCAAGAAGAAAGCATAGCAGACTCCCATCCTCTTAAATGAAGCCAACATGAGGTATTTACCCAAGAACACAATAAGCCTACCAAACTAACAGGTGCTCATCAAAGTAAAGCAAAAAAAGGAAAGCATAACAAACTTACATCTTCCAAAGTAAGAAGACCACTAAGGTGACACACTAGTAGGGTAGCACGTCAGCCTAACCTAGAGCAGCTACTGAGTGGGTTTCACTGGGGCATTATCTCAACTCAAAGTAGCCCAAGATAAAAGATATTTGTTTATTTTATATATTTGTGTGTAGTTTGTGTTTGTGTTTGTCGATGAAGGATAGGATGCCACTCGGGTTCTTTACACCTACCCTAAACACATCATTTAATTCACAACAAGAATACTTTCAACATGGAAGAGATTGAATCCAAAATAGAATTCTCATTGATGATAATTATTTTTAGACATGATTTATAATATTTCTCTAAGTAGAGTCCACTAAATGGATGCATGGGGTGCTCTATCTTATCATTAATAAGGTGATAAGATCCTCCTAGGTAGGCCTTCTTTAAGGTAAAAGGGCCTTCCCAAGTGGTTTCAAACTTGCCTCCCATCTTATGAAGAGCAATAATCAATCTCCTTAAAATAAAAAATAAGCTCTCCAACTTGAAAATCAATTGGGTGGACCAACTTATTATGATCTTGAATCATTTTAGCTTTGTATAACTCAAGGTTTTGGCATGACTGTAAGCTTCTCTTCTCCAAACCTTTGAGATCTTCTAACTACAACTTGACGTTCTTCTTTGTTATGATCTTTCTACTCACAGCTATCCTTAGTGATGAGAGTTGAACTTTTAATGGTAGAACGACTTCGGGCCCATACACTAAGGAAAGAGTGAGAGTTGAGTTCTATATGTAGAGCACAAGGCTTCAACTAATGCTCATGCCGCTATTATGTTGTTATCAGTATCTTCTTCAAGATTTTGGATGAGAGTTTTGTTGAAGGCGCAAGCCATTTTCCTCGTAGTTGATGGTAGAATATTTCAATATGTGTCTTCAAAAAGTTTTAATCTCTCTTGAATGCAATACTATTATCGATATAATTCATCGAGGCACTCAACCTATATAGATATGATTTCTAAAAAAGAGTACATCGAGTGACCTATTTGAGATAATCATCTCTCCCATTTGAAAAAATAATGTAGCTAAGATGAATTGATGACCCTTGAAGAATAAGGATCATCAACCCACTATGTCGGCTAACACTCAAATGGCCATGAGGCCAATGTTGGATGTAGAATGTTGGGTGGTTGGTGTAGGACCACATCATATATTTGACATTTGTGGCATCGCCTAGCTGTATCCATGCAATCTTTGATCATCGATGGCCAATAATATCCTAGTTTCTTGATCTTGGCTTTCATCTTCAGACTAGATTGGTTGGCTCCACATAATCCTAAGTGTAACTCGATCATGATCTTATGGGCTTCGTGCTTATCTAAACAACGTAATGACAAATGATCGAAAGACCACTGGCATAACCCACCATCCACAACAACATAGGAAAGTTCTCTTTGCTTCATCTGATGGGCTTGGGACTTCTCTTGAGGTACTTTTCCTTTATTTAGGTAATCCATGAATGGTTGCTAATTTTAACTCCTCATCCTTGGTAATGGCAACCCGCCCTTCAAGAGAGTTCTTTTTATGAGTTCAACAATAAGAGATAAGACTTGTCTATTTTGGACCTTTATTGATATGGACTCATCCGATATGCCAACTGATAAGCGGCTAAAATATATGCTACAATATTCTCTCTTAAGGAATCTTATAAATGGTAACCTCTAATATTTGGCCAACAATTATGGTGTACTGTGATGGAGCTTGGGCTTTATAACTTTAGAGGACCCAAGATTTGGTTGATAACAAAGAATCAAAGATGTTGATCTGATGCTTAGTAACTAATTAACCCAGACCCACAATCGAGCCATATTTCTTCATTGTTGTTACATGGATTGGATGATGATATGAGAATCTCATCACATCATCTAGAGTTAAGAGAACTATTCCTACCCCCCTTTCTTGAATGGTAGATTTTGGTTCTTCTCTTTGAGAGAAGCACCATCAAAGTACATCTCCTGGGTGAATGCTAGTATCCCCTAAGTTCATGATTTGTTCATCAGACCATCACTAAGAGAGAGGAAGTGAGTGTGTTAAGAAATCGCTAGCTTGTCCTACCAAGGAGTAAGTAATGTCAAACTAAGAGGATCATGGACCATCATGCCAACCATCTGATAGCGTGGCATGAGATACTATATTGAACTTAAAGAAGTTCACCTTATGAGGAATTATATTATGTTATAGCTTTTAGGATGCAAAGATTAAAGATATGCAATGCTTCTCAATGGTGGATAATTATCCTTAGAAGGGATTAGACAATGGTTGAGGTAGTAAAGTACATTTTTCTTTGCTTTGTCATTGGATTTGGCCAACAATGCACCAAGGGAGTCATCATGCGTAGTAAAGTATGAGCGGCTTTCCTAGATAGCTACTAAGGGTGTTATCAATGCTTGATGTCTTTGAAGGCATGCTCACACTTGTTATCTTAATTGAACTTTCCATTCTTTTTGACAAGTGCTGAGAATGGCTGACATCTTTCCGATAAGTTGGATACAAAATATCTTAGATATGCTAACCTCCCTTGGAATGATTTGAGTTGAGTTAAACTTTTTACGGTGGAATTCCTAATATTATCATGATCTTCTCCGGATCTATTTTTATTCCCTAGTGATGGACAAAAAAGCTAAGGAATTTCCCTGAAGCTAATGCATACTCTAGAGGGTTTATTTTTGCTAACTATTTGAAAACTACTCTCAAGTCAAAGATATGGTCTTTCTTTTCTCTACTTTTGACCACGAGATCATCGACATAGCACTTAACTTGATGATGAATGAGTTCATCAAAGATTCAAGTCATAGCCACGTATACCACCATCATTTTAAGGAGCATGACCAAGTAAAAGAATCCAATCGATAAAAAAGTAGTGTTTATTTCATCTTGGGCCATCTTTATTTGGTTATATCTAGATGAGCCATCCATGAAAGAGAAGACCGCATGAGATGAAATGTCCACCATCAACTCTAAGATTAGTAGGAAATTCATCTTTTGGGCATGCCTTATTTAAATCCCTAAAATTGATGTATATGTAAATTTCTTTTCTTAATTGGGATGATGTAATAATGAAGGGTATTACTCTTCAATGAAGCCAAAGATCATCAATTCTTGACTTTAAATGACATATTCTAAATGCATCTAGGAGCTTGCTTGATAGGGTTACACGTAGGCTCTATTACTAGATTTTGGACAACTACATCATGAGCAAATCTAAGCATCTCTTCATAACTCCATGCAAAGTAGTCCTTAAACTAAGTCAATAGCCTAACTAAGTCATTGGTTTCAATTTCATTCAACAAAGAACTGATGTATGTTGGGCGTGGATCTTCTTCAGTTCCTAAGTTGATTTCCTTGAGCTTGTCGATGGTTGACTTGATATCTTTTCAAACTCTGGTGGTCCATCTATGACTTCAAAATCATAAAGTTTCTAAGCATCATATGAGTTAATGTGATTTGAAAAGAGCCTATCACCCAAATGATTGGTAATAACTAAGCAGAATCATCATCATCACACTCTAATCAATCGTAGTCGATCATGATTGAGAGCTTTTGCATTAGTTCTTCCATATTCTTCTGAAGTTGTCAAACTTGTGCTTTGACCAAGTATGTGGGATTACTCATTTCTTTGCTAAATTATGAACACAAGGAAAGTACTAATCGAAAGGGTATTCTATTAAATCTTTATATGAATCATCCTCAAGTTCTACATCAACTTCTTGACTTGAGGATGATGCTCCCAAAAAGAACCTTGAGTCTTCACATCATGGATGACTTAGGGCTTCCTTAACCACCAAACCCTTAGATTTTGAGATGAAAGTGGGTTAGAGCTAAGGTTCAACCATGCCTAACTGTTTTACATATAGACTTGGATACACTTATGCTTTTCTTTGGAGCCCAGTCTTCATTATCATCTAGCTCAAGTGTCACCTCCAAGGGAATCTACTATTGAGAAGAGCTGGTTGGTGAGCTAACCATATAATTCTCATCCTATGATTTAGATTCTAAGTCTATATGGATAGTAGGTGTACTCCTGCTAGCTGAGACATATCTTCTATTGGGTGGCAAATAAGGATGTTTTGCACCTCTGGGACTACCTCTGAACTAGCCTCTTCCTTTGTCTAGTGGAGGTCAGCTTATCCTACCCATATGTTCGAATGGAGTAACAAACAGTGGGTGGAATCTAATGTCAAGCTCCACTTCCTCCTCCAAGTCTATTTTCATTCCCTTTTATTTTTTTTCATTTTCTCTTTTCTTTTCTTTTTCTTTTTCTCTTCTTTTTTCCTTTTCTTTGAATTTTTAAAATTTTATTTTTAAACTTTGGCCAAGTTCATGAGAATAGACTTATTAATTATGAGGGAGGTAGTAAGTCATCCTCATATGCAATTGAACTATAAATGGCTTGAGATCTCCTTTGACATAGAAAATGATCCCACCTCTCAACTTCATACACTATGTAGAGATGGAACTATGTTGTTCTCATGTATCCATGGTCTCCCAAGAAAAACGTTGAAAGATGTATCCAAGTCAATAATGTGAAACTTGGCTTCGATCTTGCAATCATCTATCTCCAAAGACAACACTATGGAGCTTAAGGCCTATTGACCTCACTTTTGGAGTGTGGATTCAATCTTCCCATCTTAGAAAGTCTTGTAGACACTAAACTTCCTAGTCATAAGACACTTAACACCAAAACACTTAACCTGCCAAAAGACTAATGGTTAACCATGGATTAGGTTATGCCTTGATTAGGATAATCCACCTACCCTACAACCCAAATCCAATCCATGATCAAACCATTCTTAAGTTAAAACTTCAAATTCAAATAAATTAAAACCCAAATTTCAAAACCAAATGATTAAGCTCAAATCAAAAAACTTGAAAACCTCTATATGACCCAACCCAAGACTTAGAAATCTTAATCCAAATTAATCCAAAATCAATTGACTCATAATAATTTAAACTAATCATCTTCCTAAATATAAATCAAATCTACATATGATCAAAACTAAATCAAATTAAATAAACCCTAAACCATAAATCCCATGGACTAAAAAATAAATAAACTCTAATAAATAATCAAAGTTTCAATCATCTAAAATTTAAATGAAATATAAAATCATCTAAACTAAATCAAACCAAATAAAATAAAACTTAAGCCACATGACCCAACTACTTAAAATAAAAACCTAATAATTGAAATGAATCACTAATAAAAAAATATAAATAAATATAAATCATAAGAAATAAAATAACCTATAAATAACTAAACTAAATGTTCAAATAAACAAACCCATAAATAAAAATAAAATTTATATAAACCAAAATCCATATATAAACTAACTAAATCAAACTAACCCAAAATAAAACTAAACCCAATTACTACCCAAAACCTAAACCTAGCTAAAATCCTAAAAATAACCAAAAATAAAACCTATCATGAAACTAAATTATCATAAAGTCATAAAAATAAAAAATAAAACCTAAACCTAAAATAAAATAAAATAAAATAAACTAAAAAAAAATAAACTAAACCTAAACCTAAACCTAAAAAATAAACTAAATTAAAAAATTTCTATATTAAATTAAAATAAAACCTAAAATAAATAAACTAAACTAAATAAAAATAAAAATAAACCTAAATAGAAATAAAATATTAACTAAACTAAATTAAATAGAAAAATAAACAAAATAAATTAAATAAACCTAAATCTACCAATATACTTAATTTTTAAAAAAAATTTAAAGAGAAAGCCCCAACTCTAAACCCTAAACCCTGAAACTAACACTAAACCCTAAACCCTAAACCTTGAACCCTAAACCTTAAACCTTAAACCTTAAAATCCTAAAACCCTAAACCCTAAACCCTAAATCCTAAAACCCTAAACCCTAATCCCTAAACCCTAAAAAATACAACCTTAAACCCTAAACCCTAAACCCTAAACTCTAAACCCTAAACCTTAAAAACCCTAACCTAAACCCTAAACCTAAACTCAACTAACCCTAAACCCCAAAACCTAACATATACCTAAACCACCTAAACCCTAAACAAATGCTAAACCCTAAACCTAAACTAAACTAAAAACCTAAAGAAAACCTAAACCTAAAACCCAACCCTTAACCTTAAACCCTAAATTCTAAACCCTAAACCTAAATCCTAAACCTAAATCTAAACCTAAACCAAAACCCTAAACTTTTTTTTACATTTTGGTTATGTTTTGACCTCTTTGGGTTGGTGATTCTTATCTTTCCTTAGGTTGGTTTGGTTTTTTTAGTCTGGTGGTTACTATCTGCTTATGATGACATGTTTTCTCGGCTTTATTCTATTTTGAATGATTTATTTTGTTGCCTCCCTCTTGAACTTGAATTACTTTTTGGTTTTTCATGGTTGATGGGTGGCCTTCCTGGGGAACTACTATTGGTTGTTGCCTTCTAGGCCTTATTTTGGAGAGTATCTGCTACTTTTGGGGATTGCCTCCATTCTTATTATTTATTGTTGGATCATTCTTTGCCTTATTTTGTGTTTGGTTATTCTCCGGTATTAGCCATTGGATGCATTATTGCAGCAGTTTTGTGTTGTTATTATCCTTCTATCGTTAGCCTTTTTTTTTGGGGAAGTTTAGTTTTGAGTGGTCTGGCTAGCATTATTGCCTTTTATGGTGGTTGTGCTTCTTGGACCTCTGTGGTGCTTTATTGGTTTTCTACTTTTCCTATTGGGTATGCTTCCTTTGTTGGCTACTTATGATGGGCTATTCTCCGGTGGTTGACTTATGGCTATTTTAACGGTTTGGTTAGAGGACTTTAGTTGTCCTTGGAATCTTGGTTGGTTGATTTTTTCTTGTTGGTCTTTTCCTTCTTCTTGGACAATTTGTTGGAGCCTTTTCCTGTTGGATCAAAACCTTTGTTGATCCTTTGGATTGGAATTTTTTTGGTATCTGGTTGGTGGCCTTTGGCCTTCTTTTGTGTGGCTATTTTGTCTTCTGGTGATTTTCACTAGTTGCATATTATGTTTCCTTCAGTTGATGGTTTAATTTATGACTTGTTTAGTCATTTATGGTTCCTCACCCTAGTTTGGCTTGGTGACTGCTACTAGTTGGTACTATCTTGAGGGCTCCAATATTGGTTTTATTAGTTATTTCCCTATTAATTAGCATGGGTCTGGTGCTTGCTGATGATTGGTTTTGGTTTTTCTTGGTTTGGAGCTTGGATGGGTATTTGGATAATGGCTATCTTTGGTGTTCTAACTTTGTTTTAGCCTCTCTCTAGGTTATTATGATTAGTTTGTTGTGGTTTTTGGTGGTGTTTAGTCTCTTGTTCTTTATTTAATGGAGTAGGATCTGAAACTCTACGGACTCCTAGCCTTGGATGTTTACTTGTAACAGGTATGTTGGATATGATGGCTTTGATGTTACTCACCTCTTCTCTAGTTGGTAGTATTACATATGATTGTAATCCTTCTTTATGATGTTTGTATGCTCATATGTATTGTTGACCCTTGGGTTGATCCGAATTGAGCCTAAGCCTTCTCTTTCTCAGCTCTATCCTTTTCCTCTCTCCATCCTTATCCATTTTAGCTATGACTTTTGTCTTTGTAGTGTTTTGATTTCTTTTACTGGTTGGAACTTTGAAGAGGGAATGGTCATTACCAACCTAAATGCTATTATTGTGGATCTTGCTTATCTTACTTTCTCAAAGGAATCATGAACTATCACTCATCCTTTTACTATTTTAAGCATTTATTTTAGTCTTACTCGTGTCTTTTCTTATGATTTTTTAGTTGTTGTATTTTCACTTTTATTTTCTTTTCTTTTCTAATGTACTTAGATGGGGTTTCTTGTTTCTCAGATCTGAGAGTAGTTGAAACTTACAGCTTTACCCCTTTTAAGGACATTGTATCTTTTCCGTTTATGGTAATAAAATTCTAACTTTCTCCCATAAGAAACCCTAAACCCTAAACCCTAAACCTTAAACCTTAAAAAACCCTAAATAATCCTAAACCCTAAAACCTTAATCCCTAAACCATAAACCCTAAACACAAACTGTAAAACCTAAAACCTAAACCCTAAACACTAAACAATAAACCCTAATACTCTAAACCCTAAACCCTAAACCTAAAGCAAACTAAACCCTAAACCCTAAACCTAAAACCTAATCCTAAACCCAAACCCTAAAGCATAAAACCTAAACCTTAAACCCTAAACTAAACCCCAACCCTAAACCCTAAACCCTAAACCTAAACCTAAATTAAATAAATAAGAATTAATCTAAACCTTAAAACCTAATAAACCTAAACCCTAAGAATGGAAGAACCTTGATGACAAGAACATCAACAAGTCGCCAGATCGATAGGAGAAGAAGGCGAGGTGGCGTTATCATAATGGTGGTGATCTAGTGGGATATGGAGGTGGTGGTTATGGAAGCGGGAGGAGTGATGAAGGTTACAGCCATGGTGGTGGCGGAGAGAGAGATCAAGGATATAATTATCGATCCCGCTACTTGAGAGGTCGAGGTGGTTCTAATGGGAATTGGAGAAATTGAAGAACGGTTGATCTGATCTGCTACTTATAGAACTGTGTCTTTATGGAGATGGAGATAGTCTAGGGTTTTTTGATTTGCTCTATGCATGCTCATTTTTTTATCTATGTCACTTGTCTCAAAAACTTGTGTGGTGTTTATTTTTGAGATGTGAGACACCACATAGATCTTAGGGGGTACTTATTGAAATGATTGGGTATGACATTAAGAAAAGATGCACTATCTTGAAAGATAGAAATCATTACCCTATAATGGACTTAATCACCTAATAAGGACTCTTAAGGCATGATGGGTCTTTGAATGTACCAAAGATCTTTCCCCTACTTTACATGGAAAAGAAAAGTAGCATTTATATTAAGTCAGGATCATTGAGTTCCTTATGGAGGCAAGCCTCCATAGTTAATTACATCCTAAGGGATGTGAATCCCATAAGAATACTCTGATTAAAGTAGTAATTAAAGTCTTAAAAGATTTCAAGAGACTATCAAAGGATTATTTATTGGAAAATTATGGGAAAACTCAAGGAGAAGACTTATTATCAAAGCCAAAGGAAACGAGTAGGAATGCTCTTGATACTAGAAACCTAGTGAGCATTTCAACCTATCCTATAATTGACTTAGAATTTTGAAATTGAAGAGAAGATCAATTTTATTAAAGTTGGCATTTCATTAGAAATCTAGGACTCGTAATCCAACAACCCAAGATTGTGGAGATGCCTAAGAGGTGAGGATTTATGCTTGTAGCCTGAAAAAAAAACCACCTTAGATCCTAAATATAGGGAGCTTTAGCATAACCCAAAGCGCAACCTAAATCTAACTGAAAATAGGCATATGGTTTAACTCCATAAGAGAGGATAAACCATCCCGCTGACTTACAACCATCTGAGTGGGCCGCTAACACCTATGCTTTAAATCTAAGAAGTCATATGATTTGCAAGATTAGTTAGGTGTAATTAGAAAGAAACTAAAGTCCTTAAACCCACTCCCTAAGAGACTAGAGCATGAGTGGTATGAGCATATGACTTAGTTTAATGTAACATCTTTTCATAATTTATTTATTTTGACACTTTATTTTTACAAAAGCTTTCGATTTATGATACTACATGCATGAGAAATAAGGTTGTTGTAAATCAACAAAAAGGGTGTTTTCCAACACAAAGGATGCCTCACAGTCAAGCATTCTATCTTGCAAGGATGAAATCCCTTATTTTTAAGAGTGAAATAATATGATGTGCATGTTGGCCATTCAACATTTAGCTAAGGGTTACTAAATCTTTAATTATCTTGATTCATGTCATAGGCTTTATGTGAAGGTTATGAATTTTTAAAACTTTAGTTGAGTTAGTAGAAAGGTTAATTTTTTTCTAAGAGCCTAATCGCATTCAAGGCCACACATTCAAACATCAAACAAATAAAGAAACTAAGAAAGCATGCCATAATTGTGCACTTTAAACACAACATCAAACAAATTTTATATTAATGTAAAAGAATAACATGCCAATGATTGCTTCCATACAACCCGAAAAAGAAAAATGGGTGAAGCCTACCTTATACAGACATAAAAGAATAATTTATAATTTACAAATGATAAATGCTATGGGGTCTTCATGTCTTCATGTATCTTCCTTCTCTTTGACTTGGTTTGCTCCACTTCAAAGGCTACACATGGCCTCCCAGGATAAAGCCTTCTAGCTAATGCTCATCCTTATCCCCCATAGCACTAATCATAATTTTTAATGTAAAATTACATTAAAAATAGGAAAAGTAAATCTAACTACACCTATAAGATAAGTGTTAGCTAAAGACACATACAACCCATGCAATTATATTTATAATTTGGACTTAACACCCTGCATATGGGTAACCAAACCCATCTATCCTAACATGGATTATGCTTAGGGGCTTAAGTAACTTGCAAAGAGAGCATTTATATTTATTTTTAAGTGATACCTTAAACATAATCCCTTATAGAAAATATGATTAAGCTAATCACAACTTACCATCTAGTCTATAAAACATACACCCTAACATCCAGTCTAAAATAATACATCATAAAATATAACATACATCACACCATGCATCGTCCTAACATAAGGCTAGAAGTGGTGACTTAATCTAATGTCTGTGTATTAAGGCTTGGGTGGTATGTCCTAATTAGGCTTTAGAGTTAAGATTTTCTAAGTGTAGAAAGATTCAACTTAAAGGGTGGTTTCACTTCAAGTTCTTTAATTAATTTGCAAGTTTTAATTTGTGTTTTCTTTTGTTTCATATAACCTACACTTAGCAACTAAGTGTTGTAAAGAGAAGAAAAGAGGTTGGCCTTTTTCATCCCTGCCTTAAACAGCTTTCTAATGCCTATTAATTTGATTTAGTTCTCTTTAGTGAATGGCTTATTACACATTTTAGATTAATCCTAAGTTTAGGTTCTCTTTAAATAATTCTATTCAATGTGAAATGCTTCTTAAGATTAATCTAATTGAAATACTATCACATGACATGCTAAATCATTCCTCTCCATCACATGTAACATGCATATGATTAAGTCTTAAGTATACTACACATACAATATGTTTTAGCATACTTGAATGATGGATGTGAGTATGTACATTTAAAGCTTTATATTTTTCCTATGATTGAATTATTTTGTCATATTAATTTAAGGCTCTATCTAAATTCTTATGTAAAAAATGCATCGGGATAAAATTAAACAAGTAGGCGTCATTGTTAACAAATGAAGTGAGGTAATCAAATGACCTCCTTGGGTGTAGCTAAAGCCTCATATTCCTGGGATATCCAGACTATATACCATTACATTCAAACCATATGTAAATTTACATGCATGAACATAAGAAAGAGAGCTCCAAATCACATGATCAATTATTTCAATCACTTGAACAATTGTCGATGCATGTATTTTTAATAAAAAGGAAGGATTACCATTCTCTAATTAAATACACACATGTATGCATAAAAGATATAAGCAAGTACGTGCCTTTGTTTATCCTGAGAAGTGAGGTAATCAAATGACCTCCTTAGGGCTAGCTAAAGCCTCGTAGTCCTAGAATGTCCAGACTATATACCACTTTTCTTAGATACATACACATGTATTCATAATTTGGAGAATGAAAATCATGCAAAAATTGATATTTAATTTGATTGATTCATTTATGTATATGAATTAAAGCATCATCCAAATTCTAGTATTGAAATACATAAGAATGAAATCAAATGTGCATTGTTAAAACCAGGAAGTGAGCTAATCAAATAACCTCCTTGGGGCTAACTAAAGCCTCATATTTTGGATGTCCACTATATACCCATTAACATTCTCACTTAAATCAATACATGAATAAACTGAAAGGAGCTTCACTACATTTAAGCTATAATCACATGCATCTCCTATGTATTTATAACTTGTAGCATATGTAACCATTCATTTATAAGCTTTGGAAAATATGTTTGATTTAATAGTGATAATAGCCACATATTATAAATTAAATCAACACATGCAAGCTTGACATAAAGGAAACCCATTTGACTTAATTAATTTTGAAAAGATGAATGTGTGATTTCAAATGACATACAACATTTAACATGATTGAAAAGGAATGAATGAGCATAAACATGTGATTTCATTCAATTAAATTAATTCCTAAGGACAATCAAATCAAATAAAAGCATTTAAAGAAAACCAACACTTTTTAATTATCACTTTCAATTTCATATTTGATTTGGTTCGAAGAAATGAGGGAAAATTTGTTGATTCTAACCCATTCCCATGTTTGTGAGTTAATTTGGTTTAATGAAAAGTAATTTAATTGATTTTATGGGTTAATTAGGTTGTACTATGCATTAAATACATTAATTAGCCCTTACCTATATTTCCTTAATTTAATTAACCAAGTAATTATGATCCAACATGATATGTACATACATTGGAAATTAAATTAGCAATGAACCTAAGAAATGAAAGAGGCCGAATGCAATAGGCTCACAATTAGTGATTAATTAAGTACATTCATGGTTTTCCCACACATGTGAGTTAACCATGATTTCCTTAAATGTCTTTAGGATATTGAACACCTAAAGATCTACCAATGAATTAATTAATTAAGATTACATGTGATTATAGTTTCAAATTGATTAATTAAGCAATTTAATTAATGAATTAAACCTTCAATTAATCCCAAATTAATTAATTTCTATTCAAGTGAAATGGACTTAGGAAAAGATTGGGAAAGAGGTCCCAATCTCATTCTGCCCATTCACTATTTCACAATGATTAAAGCTTAATTAATGATTTTCTTACTATTTAGAATATTAATTAATGCTAATTAATTAGGAAAGTAATTAAGGTTAAGATAACCAATTTCCCTAATTAACCAAGCAATAAATACCAAGAAAATTATGGGACACAAGGTCATCCCATTAATCAACCTCAAAAGTTTGGGATTAATTACTTAGGTAATTATAGAGTAATTAAGCTAATTATATTTTTAATTAAACTTAAATTAAGCCTTAATTATTATTCAAAATTAATTGGGATCAATTTTAATTGAATCTCCTCTTAAATACCTTCAAAATGAATATTTACTTGCATTTTAATGATTTTTTATGGTTTGTTATGATTTTCCAAAGTTTCAGTTAATTTAGATGATTTTTCATGAATTTTATAAAATCTATTAATTTATTTTAACTATTTGAACTTCAATGCAATATCTCCCAATTCATAAATCCTTTGACTTGAAATTTTTATGGAAGGTAGATTTTACATTTCAATTTTATCTCATAGAATTTCAAATCAATTTGATGTGTGAAATTTTATTTTCCCTAAAGCTTAAATTAAGCTCACAAAATTCAATAAATTTGTATTCATTGATTCATCTCAAAAGATAAATCCAATGAGCCTTATTTTCAATTTTAGTTAAGTATTTTATTTTTGTGAATTTTAAAGTTTTAGGTGTTTTAATTAATTTTAAAAGCCTAAAATCCCTAATTTCTTACTTAACCTAGTCGTCAAGGGCCGATTGGACTACGGCACCATGCACTTGATGTCGCCTCAGATGAGGAATGTGAACAGGGATGCACGGATCGACCATCTCGATCATGGAGGATGATGATCCGCACGATCATGATCAGCCACGATCCATTAATTACAACCATGAGATATAATTGAATCTATCTCCAATGGGAGATCATAGTTAGTGATCAGCACAAGAAATGGATGGAACACTATTCGGATTTTGTGATTCTTGTAAAGAAATTGAATGAAAAACTTCATTTTAAGCTCAATTTGATCTACTCAAAATCACTCCAAATGCATGGGGATGACAAAATAAAAAAATGCAAGGGTAATATAAAGAAAATTCCTAAAATTGAGCAAAACCATTACAAAAAAAAGAACCTAAGGTCACTATGTTTTAGAAAATTATCTCACCAAGATTGATTGGTGGTGGTGATGATCCAGCATGCTCTTGAGTGGATGAAGAAGCTTTAGAATGGGTTTGGGCTCTTACTTCACTTTAGAATAAAGTATCCACCAATGGCCACTTCCTCACCAGAATCCAGTTGATTTTGATGGATTTTACTCAAAACCAAGTGGGAAAGATTGCTGGTTTTTGGGAGCTCTAGGAGAGTGAAATGAGTGTGTGGGAAGAGTTTTGCCTTTGTATTTTTTTCTCCTTAATGGCCGAAAATCATCCTCATTCATGGTGATTTTGGCTCCAAGTGGGTGTCCTCGCTTGATGTGGTTGGGATTCTCCTTAGTGGCTTAATTTGGTTGCCCAAGGAATAGGGTGACTGCTATGAAGGATAAGTGGGTGTCCTAGCAAATGAAAGTGGAGGTCCTTCATTCCAAGTGTTCTAATGATGGAGGGGAGGTTATTTCACCTCATAAGTCATGCCCAACCACCTCTTAGTTGGATAGTGTCCTTGGAGCCTAGTGGACCAATAATGAGTGTCAAGTGGCCAAGGAAGAAGACCATTTATATGGGTGTTTTGTCTTATGTGATCCCTTAGCCCAAAGGTAGACTCATTTGATATTGAATTTGATTTTAGATTTGAAATGAGTCAAAAGTGAGTTGGACCAAATTTCATTTGGAGTTCATTTGGTTTGCTCAATTTGACCCATTTGGGTCATATTGGGTCAAAATGGGTTGACCAATTGGTCAAATTGGGTCAAACTAAGGATTAGGTCAAGTTCATATTACTATTTGGAGAGGATTGTATGCTTTTGATTTAATTTAATTTGGGTTTAGTCTAATTTGACCCTTTATGTCAATTTAGGTTAACTTGGGTCAAGAGGGCCAACTAGTTTTTAGCTCAATTGAAGGTCAAGTCATGTTTAAATATTGATGGGTTGATTTAAATCATTGGTTTCAATGAATTTGGCTTAGGCTGTAAGTTTGGCTGGGTTTATATAGGGTTGACTTGGTTTGACCCAATTTATATCAATTGATCATCCTGGGTGATCAACAATCATGACATGAAGTTTGGATTGGCTTAATTCACTTTGATTTGGATTGAATTGGATTTTGGTTCATGTAGGTCAAATTGGCCACTTTGGGTCAAGTGAACCAAATTTAGTTGGCTTGATTTAGTTGAGTTTATATAGATTTAAGATTGATATAAATTCAACTACAATTGGTTTGGATTCAAATGAGTTTTGAGTTTGAATATTTCAAGTCAAATGGGCTATGGGTTTGACTTGGATTTTGGTTTGACTGGATGATTGTAGGTTTCATTTATATTTGGATAGATGATTGAAGGAATGATTGATTCAAGAGAAAATCCATTGATTTTGGCTTAATTTAGATGGGTTTTGGCCAAGTTCAAGGAAATGGCTTAAAGGGTTTAAATTGGGTTTTGATTTGATTTTGGATTTGGTTTTGGCTATTTGAATTTATATTTCATTTATATTTGAGAAGATATTGAAGGTACAATTGATTTATAAGAAAATCAATTGAGTTTGGATTGAATTGGATGGAAATTTTGCTAAGTTCATGAAGGTTGATTAAAGAGCTTGGGAAGGATTTCAAGGATTTGATCTTGGGTTTCTAATCATTTGGAATTGAGTTTGGACTTGGATTTGGATTTGAAATTGAGAGGTTTGGTTGGAAATTTGGATTTGAATTGAATTTAAAAAAGGTGTACATGGATTGGGTTTAGGCTAAAGGTAGGTGATTTTTCTAAGTCCTAAGGCATGGCCTAATCCTATGATTAACCCTTCTAATTCTATTTAGTAAAGTGTTCACCCACTCTAGAAGTGTCTTATGACTAAAAAAACCTTAATAGAAGGTTCCTCTAAGAAGAGGTTGAAAACTCACCCAAAAGTGAGGTCAACAAAAAGGACCAAATAGTGGTGTAACAAGCACACCACATGTAGGGTTGAGAGGTGATCAACAACATCAAAAGACAAAACACTGAAAATTTTATACCTAAACCCAAAAGGTGATAGAATCATCTTATCTCATAAGAAAACCATTAGTATGTAAAGTATAGAAGAGAGCCACGATGGTATCCATGGGGATTGAATATAATCACTAGTGAATGTGAACATTCCACTGTGAAGGTGCCATCCAAGATTTGATGGATTTGAGATTATGTTATGAGATTTGGTTTGATGTATCATCCAGAATAAATTATTTTATTATGAATGTGGAATGATAGAAGAATGAATGTTTGGAAGGGAATGTGAGGTGTATCAGGGATGATTTGGTTTGAGGTATTTACATCTTGGATCGTTGATTGTTGATATTTATTAAGTTTGTTGTTCAATTTTTAATTTCAATGTTTAATTTGAATTGGTTTTCATTTGTTTATTTATTATGGACCCATCTGTGGAATGAAAGAAGGGCTATGTCGCTTTTGACCTATCTCGATTTACAAATCCAAAGGATAGTCTACTAGGCATAAGGTAGGACTATTTGACCTAAGTGGTTGCCTATTGGTAAATACTTAGGAAGAAAGCATAGTAGACTTACATCTTTCAAAGGGATCAACCGCTTGGGTGATGTTGGATCAAATAAATTGAACCCAGTTACTACCGAAAGTGAATGCCACTGGGGACTTATGTCAACTCAAAAGTAGTTAAGATTTTTCTTGATTTTTTTTAATTTGAATTTTGTTTTCGTTTTAATTTTATTTGATGGATCCCATCCTGCATGGACCAGAAGAGGCTATGTCCTTGGCCTATCTTAGATTTACCGATCCAAAGGGCTAGACAAAGGGTAGACAATCCAACTTAAGGGTGCCTCAGGCTTTGTTAGACAAAGCATAGTAGACTTACATCTCCAAAGTAAGGAATAACCGCTATGTGACCCATTGATGCAACAAATTGAATACCTAGGCCTCCCGCCAATGTGCAACCATCGCGGAATGCAATTACACCGCCAAAGCTAGACCAAGGTAACCTATTGGTAATAGATTGAACCCGACCAATATACAATTGAGAGTCATGGGGACTTATAACTCATGAGTAGCATTCCTATAGTTTTTTATACACCCTAAAGATAGGATGCTTACTTGGGAAACATATTGTAGGGGCATTAATTCCAAATCCACAACAAATATATATATATTGTTTGTTGGACTAGACCTATCTTAGATTTACTAGACCAAGGGAGAATCTATGCATCCATAGAATAGGATCTCTAACCATAGGGGTGGTTAATAGAAATGGGACCGTCCAATCCAAGAAGTAACCCGAAGTTGTGTCTAAATGAGGTCGCAAAGGATGAGCCAAATAGAGTGCCCACAAGGAGGTACCACTAGCGCTATCTTGACCCTAAATAAGAAAGCTCAGTGTATGGTAGCCAACTCAAGGAGAAAGCATCACTTACATCTACCATGAGTGTATCCACTGGGTGGGTCATCCAACATAAGAACACCAACCAACCTAATTCCCTGCATAACAATTAGTCTAGGAAGAAGGCATGTAGACTTATATCACCCTAAATTTGAACTGATTATCTGGACAATCTGTCATCAACTTAATAGGTGATCCAATTTGACCGCCGCTGTATGTATAAGAAGGTGAAGACTTACATCTTTCAAGTGAGGAACAACCACTAGGGTGACCCATTATTGTCATAACTAGACGAACCCAACCTAAGGGTGACTACTAAGTAGGGAGTCACAAAAAAGGACTTGACTCAGACTTGAAGTAGTCAAGAAAAAAGGTGTCGCTGGGGGCCTTTCCCTAATCCTCTACTCAACCAAGTCTGTTTATGATGGCTAGTCCAAGAAGAAAGCATATGGTAAATTTATATCTTCTTAAATGAAGCCAACATGAAGGTAGCTTATCGCATCATAGGCCTACCATGCTAACATGCGACAGCAATGGTCAAGTAAGGAAAGGAAAGGACTTACATCCTCTAAATAAAGGACCACTACGGTGATGCACTATGGGTAGACATCATCACCTAGAAGCTAATGAGTGAGTGCCATATGGGTGTTATCCCACATCAAAGTAGCCCGTGACAAAATATGTGTGTATATGTTTGTCGATATACTCAACCAAGTCATGATGGCTAGTTTAAGAAGAAGGCACGATCACATAAGACCTACCATGCAAACAAGGTACTCATCAATGCAAGATCAAGTTAAGAAGGAAAGCATAGCAGATTTACATCCTCCCAACAAGGGACCACTAGTGACATAAGGTAGATAACACGCCGTCGACAGCACTAATGAGTGAGGGTCATAGGGGCATCCCACATCAAAGTTTCCTGAAAAAAGATGTGTATTTGTTCATGTGTTTAGTTGTAAGGATAGGATGCCACTTGGGTTCCTTACCTACCTTAAACACACATCAAAGAGTGGATGAAATGGTGCCACAAATGTGACTCCACCAAGAATGATGTCGCCAAGTTCTCTTACACACCTTAGTTGTACTAGTCAAAAAAATGATGCCTCTTCTTTACACCTATCCTAATGAGAATCATATGTAGTTTGTGTTGATGAAGGATAGATGCCATTTGGGTTTCTTACACCTATCCTAAACAAGTCATGGTGGATTCACAAAATAAGAAAATAATGCTTCCAATGAAGAAGGGATTTGATGAATGGAAAGATAGGATTTTATTGATGATAATTATTTTCAAACATTATTTTAAGGATAGATTTCTTTAAATAGAGGCTGATTGGAAGCATTGACCCCTACCATAGGTTTAAACTACTTTCCATCCTTCAAGCACCAAGGTAGGCCTTCAACAATCAAAGTAGAATCTTGATTTGAAAAGTTTTGAGATAGACTCTTGAGTTTAAACCATCAATATTCAATTAACAAATCTCTTATTAAGTAGAATCTTGGAGGATGCATATCTAATGTCACTTTAATCTCTTTAGATCAATCCTTATTATCCCATGATGCTTTACTTTTAGAAACTCCCCTAAAGTCATCCTAATTGTATACTTTTGGGATTCAACTTCAAGCTATAGTTTCATAAATCAAAGACAACTACTGATCAAGAAAAGATGGTCTTCTTTTTAACTTGGTGACCAAAGAAAGGCATGACATAAATTCAATGGAAATTGAAGTGTAAATGACCTCTCATCCTCTAAGATCATTCACCCATCCTTGAAAGCATGTAAAGAGGCTATGTCTACTATCAAATTTGAAATAGGTAATGTGGATTCATCTTCAAGACATGCATAACCAAATCTTCTAATCACATATGGGTAGATTTGAATGTCCTTCCTTTGACTCAATGTTGAGAATCATGATGATCTTTCTTCTTCAATAAGGTTGACTTCAAAGATCTTCTTTTGTCTTCTAAATTCTTAAACAAAGTTGGTGACTGCAAAGATGATTTAATTACTTTATTTGAAGGTTTTTATCTAACCTATGAATCCTCTTTCGCAAAGAAAGAGAGGAAGTGAAAATTAAATTTTCATTATATATATGTATATATATATATATATATATATATATATATATATATATATATAGAGAGAAGATATATATATATATATATATATATATATATATATATATATATATATATATATATATATATATATATATATTAGAGCAACTCTTAATCAAATCCTATAATAATATCATGAGAAAGTAAAATTGAGTCAATTCGCATACCCACTAAGTTTCTAGTCATATCATTCATGAATTATCCTTTAGAACTTTTGTTTTACTATATCTCTAAAGACTTGTCAAAAGTAGACTCAAAATTTATCATATATATATATATATATATATATATATATATATATATATATTTCTCCTTTAATCCTACACATGATTTATCCTTTGATTCCAAATCAATGTGTATTATTGGTGCTTTTTTCTTCTTTTTTTCTTTTTTCTTCTCTCTTTTTTTCATTCATTTTTTTCATTTTTTCTTTTCTTTCTTTTCTCTTTTTGTTTCATTTTTTTCTTTCTCTACTTTTTTTGAGTCTTTGTTTATATTGTGTTCTGGGGATTTTTCTTCTTCCTTTCCATAGATATTCTATATTGAGTATGACTTGAGGAGGTTGTCACTAACCTGAGCAAGGAAGAATGGTTAAGTTCCAATCAAAACTCTATCTTCTAGCTTAGTGGGTAACCTTCCAAGATAGTTTAGACCTTAAGATTAACCTTAAAATTTGATGACCCTTATTTTTGATGAGGTGTATCTTAAGAATGATATAGAATTTGTTTATTTTCAATGACTGGTTTGTTCTTCCTATGGTGTTGATCAAAGTGGTAGAACTGCCACTATAATTTTTCTATGATATCTTCTAAAGAGAGGTAGAATTGATGTCTACCTACTTTTATGGTGCCCAAAATTTCTTCTATTAGATGATGATTCAAACTCTTATCGATAGTGACACCATGAAAGTTTAGAATGGGGAATTTCTCTCGAAGTTGGAATCCTTAAAGACATCAAGTACATCGACATCGCTATTTTATGGATTATGATTATTATTGATTGTCATTTTGAGAGTTGTCTTTTTTGGGAATTAGGATTCAAATCATTTGAGTCATACTTATCTAGAATGATAAGGCATACTAAAAAATCCTTATTGATCTTATTCTTGGCTCTTGATGGAACTTTTATGGTCTTTCTCCTTTGGTTGGGAAACGTAATCATAAGTAGGTCAAATCAAGATGTGGTTTCCGCCACATCCTCTCTCTGATGGTCATGAGGGCTACATCTAAATTGCGAAAGAGAACCATATCGACCTTCACTTGAATGTTGTTGACTTGAATTGTTAGCTTGATTTGATTGTTGAATTGGAACCCTCATTTAACAAATTTAGGTATGCTAAATGGGGTTGAAATATTAGAGAGATTTTGATTTTTTTTTGGGAGATGAGACTTTGAATTTGATTTAAATTTAGTACCCACATTCAACAAATTTTGGTATGTTGAATGGGGTTCAAATGTTTTGGAGAGGCACTTAATTGATGCTTCCATGTGCTCATATTTGAATTTGATTTTATGTTTGGGACCCTCATTTAACAAATTTGGGTATGTTAAATGGAGGGTCAATTAACTTTATTTGATTTGATTTTGGAATCTTCACTTAGCAAATTTATGTATGCTAAATGAGATTCAAGTGCATGTTTGAAAACAATTTTGAAAGCATTTTGTTATTTACATGATGTATGTCATGCTTGATTTGTTGAATTCGATTTGAAAATGGGATCCTTACTTAGCAAAATTAGGTATGCTATGTGAAGCCCAATGTGTTTGATGTATTTTGATTTGATTTAAAAAATGAGACCCTTAGCAAATTTATGTATGCTAAGTGATGCCCAATGTGTTCGATGTATTTTGATTTGATTTTGAAACATGAGACCCTTAAAAATTTGCATTAAGTAGGGATCATGTTGATGATGAGTTTGTTTTATTTTTTGAAAGAGGAGAACTTATTTAACAAATGTGATATGTTAAAAAAAGTTCAGTTTGTTTTCAATTTTGAAAAGGTAGGACTCTCATTTGACAAATTTGGGTATGTCTAATGGAGTTCAAGTGTGTTTGATTTATTTGTGATTTTAAAAGGAAACTCTACTTAGCAAAATATGGGTATGTTAAGTGGAATCCAATTTGTTTTGATTTTGAAAAGTGAATTCTCATTTGAAAATTTGGGTATGTCAAATGGAATTCAAATATGTTTTAATTTTTAGTGATTTGAAAGGGACTCCATTTAACAAATTTAGGTATGTTAAATGGAAATCAATTATATTTTTTTTTATTTTCAAATATGGGATATTTGTGTGTGATGTTGCTTTTGAAAAGAGAAATTTAACTTAGCACATGTAGGATGTGCTAAATGAAATTTCAATTTTATGTCACATCTTGTTTTGAAAATCTTCATTCAACAAGCTTAGTGTGTTAAATGGAGATTACTATTTTGAAATATGTGCTTTTGGAAAATGGATTTTAAAATCATTTGATTTCAAATTTTGAAAAGAACCTCCATGCAACAATCATGGATATTGGTTCATGAGATTTGGTTATCTTTAAATGTAGATCTTTTATCATGTGAATTTTAATTTGAGAAGTGCTTTTTGAAAGTATATATTATTTTACAAAGAGTTTATTTTCTTATGTATGAGATGAACCTTGCCTCACCAAGAGAATGGTAAAGAGGCTAAATTTTAGTCATCTCCTTTAGTTAATTCAAAGAAATTTTTTTAATGGTAATCCTTTTCTTAGGTATTTTTCTAGCACTTCTATGTCTCTCATACCTAAGAAACATAATCTAGACTATTGGAGTGATTTTAGACCTATTAGTCTTTGCACCTTCAATAAGTCTTTCCAAAATTCAACCAAGCTCGCCTTTACTTCATAGGATTATCTTTCTAAACCAAACTAGTTTTATTCAAGATAGATCTATTTCTGATAATATTCTACTTTCTTAAGAATTAATTCATGATTTAGATGCTAAGACTAGAGGTGGCAACATTCTATTCAAATTAGATATTACCAAAGCTTTTGAAAATATCTCTTGGGATTTCCTTATCCATATTCTAAATTTATTTGGGTTTTCTGATAAATTTATCTTTCTTATTAAAAATTGTATTAATAATGCTTGGTTTTCTATTTTGCTTAATGGGGAAGCCTTGAGCTTCTTTCCTTCTTCCCATGGCCTAAGATAAGGGAATCCTCTATCTCTGCCTTATTTATTATTGCGCTAAGTACTTATCTAGAAGCATCAATGATCTATTCTTAAACAATCCTAGTATGTATTATAGAACTCTTTGGTGGTCTTTTATTTCAAATTTAAGCAGAATGATTTTTATTATTTTCCGCCATGCTTCTATTCATCATATCAAGAATCTCAAGATTTTTTTAAATAAATTTGGTACAGAAAGTAGTCTATCTATCAATGATAACAGAAGCTATTTTATTACTTCTTCAAGCATCTCCAATAATAAAATTAATCAAATCCTACATATCACTAACTTTAAACATCAACACCTTCCTCTTAGTACTTGGGTGCTCCTCTTTTTAAATGTCCAAAATGATCCCATCTTTTTGATGTGTTAATTCAAAAATTTTAAATAAAATATCTATTTAGGAATTTCATTTACTTTCCTTTGGTGGCATGGTCACTATTCTTAAAAGCACTCTCAATTCAAAGCCTCTTTATTTGATTCAAACTATTATCCCCACTAATGCTACTCTTATCAGAATTGATCTTGCTTAATAATTTTTTTGGGGATCCAATAATTTACTAAAAGAATGCATTGGACTTCGGCATAAATGTTGTGGTCCCTTGGGTGAAGGTGGTCTGGGTTGCGATTCATGAAGCTATTATTGGCTTCTCTCATAAGCTCGTGGAATTTTAGAAAGAATGATAGCCTTTGGGCTAATTTTATGATGAAAAATATTGCCAAGGTAAACACCCTCTTATCATGCTTATAAATTTGGTGACTCTCTATTTGGAAAAGGCTTTGCTTCATTAAATGACTTGTTGAACCCTTAATATCTTGGGGTATTCATTCGTTCTTCTTTCTTTTGGCAAGACAATTGTAATGGCTCTATTGAATCTCTTTTATCTACCCACTCTCTTGAGCTATCAAAGTTAACTCTTTTTTAGCATAATAACACTTGGAATGAAAACAAACTTGAGAATTATATTTCTCTTTTAGATAACCTTAGAAATATCCTTATTTTCTCTAACAAACTTGACCAAATTCTTTTTAAACTTTCTTACAATGGTGATTATGTTCTTAACGAGGTTCAAAATTTTATTAGAGATAATAAAAACTCCTCTAATATTTTCATTAAACTTTGGAACAATATCATTCCCATTTCTCATTCGATATTAGCTCGAAGGATTTTGAATAACTTTATCCCTATGGACTTTTTTCTCATGAATAAAGGCTTTTATTTGCCTTCAAAGTGCTACTGTTGCTTTCATATTGAAAATGTTAATCATGTGTTTGTCAATGGTGCTATTTTTTCTAAATTATGGTTATGGTAAGATGATTTAATTAATACCAACTACTTTCATGGCAATCTTTCCATATATCAACATCTTGAAGTCTATTTCCAAAAAATTGTGAAAGGTCAAATCAAAGTTCTAGTTGCTATTACCTTTACCTGGTTCATCTGGATGGATAAAAAAATGCTAAATATCATGGTATTCCTATAAGCCATAAAAGGATCCGGCTAGAACCAAAGAAAAAATTCAAGCTCTGTTTAATGCCAATCTTATTAGTAACATTCATTTTAGAGGCTATAAATTTGTGGCTAAAAAATTGGGTATCATTCTTCTTGATGTTGACTCTTATAAAAGAGCTAGGATTATCCATTGGATGAAACCCAAAAGAAAATTTGATTAAAGTGAATACTGATGGTTCTATTGCTCCCAATAAATATGGTGGTGGTATTCTTAGGAATTCTAAAGGTAATGTCATTTGTGTTTTTGCCTATCCTCTCAAAGCATGTTACATTATCTATGTTGAGCTTATGGTATCAATAAAGCTATTGAAATTTGTTTGAATAAAGTTTCCTCAACATCTAGATTGAAGTTGATGTTCTCTTGCTTTTGACATGCTAAACTCTAATAGAATAGAAATGCTAATTTATTTTATCTTCTCAATCATTAAATCTTCTTTCTCAAGTTTGTTATAAACTTTCCCATATCCTTCATGAAGGTAATGCTTTTGTTCATTTATTGGCTACTTTAGGTGCCAACTTAACTGATTTCACTTTATTTTACAATCAAAATTTGCCTAAACTTTTAAGGGGTTCAGTCAGTCTGGATAACACTGAATTGTCTTATCTCAAATTATAATTTTCTTGGTTTGGTTTTTTTTGTTGGTTTTTGATGAGCCATTGCTTTTGGTTCCCCTTTGTTAAACCCTCTTTGGGTTGTGGCCATTTGCTTATTTTCACTCTTGGGCCTATGCTGGGTTTTGTTTTTTTGTTGCTTTTGGGTTAGCCTAGGGTTGCTAGTGGTTCTATTTTTTACACAGGTTATTTTAATTTTTTCAACCTAGTGGTTGTTGTTTTCCTGGCTGGATGATTATTGTTGCTTGGTTTTTTTTATTGTTTTTCATTTGGGTGGTGGCTTTGCCTGCTATTTTCTATATGGGGTTTACCATATCTATAAGCTGGTTGCTTCCTTAACTAAGTTGGATTTTCTGCTATTATGGTGGCTAGCTGGGTGGGCTGGCTATGTTGGCTGGCTAGGTTGGTTGGCTAGTTTATCCGCTTCTATTGGTGGTAGATCAGAGGGCTGTTGGTGGTCTAATTTTGGATTGGATTTGGCAAGGTGGAGGTTATTTGTTGATTGTTATTTCTTATTTTTTTTGAATTAGGTTTTAGTTGTTAGATTTTCTAGTTTGGGTTTGTTTCTTTTGCTTCTACACTTTTCCTAGTTATCTTGGGTGGTTTTGGCATGATGGATGTTGTTGGTCTTTTCATTGATTTGGATTTTCTACTACTGTTGTGGTTAGCTGGTAGGCTATGTTGGCTGAATGGGTTTGTTGGCTATTTTGGTTGGCTGGGATGGTTGGATGGTTTTTTGTGGCCTTTCTTTCCTTTCTATGATGACATCTTGGTTGGCCTCTATGTGTTCTCCTCTCTTTCCTGTTGCAGCTTCCATTTTTGTGGTTTGGGTGATAGTCTTGCTACCTTTCCTGTTTGCTTGTGGAGGACTTGAACTCTTGTGTTTTTTTTCTTTTTGGTCTTGGTTTTTTCTAGTTTGTGTTGTTAAGGTCATGATGCTTGCTCCCTTTGATGTTATTATTCCTCTTTGGTGGTGGCTTTGGTGGTTCTTATCTTCTTGCTATGATGGTTGGTTGACTTTCTACATTATTGGGCTTATTGGTGGCTTTGTGGTTGGCTATTATGTCTATTGCTTGGATGAGTTTGTAGCCTTCCAAGATGATGGACATGGGATGATGGGATACAAAAGGTATGCTGGCAATAATGGCCTTGATGTTTCACTCTCTATCTTCTTTTGGCTGGTAGCACTATATGTAATCGTAACCCTTCTTCAGAAGTTTGGATGCTTACATATAGTGTTCATCCTCGTGATGATTATAACTGAGCCTGAGCCTTTTCTTTACTTTGCTCCTTTTCTTTGCTCATACTCTTTATGCTTGCTTAATTATACTCATCCTTTCATTAGTATGTTGCAGATTTCTTGTATAGGTTGGAAGAATCTTGCATGTATCGAAAGGACCTAGTGGGTGTTGCTGTTGTGCACATGGATCAGTTGTTATTGCTGATTTGGTTTTGCTTTTCCTTTTATTTTTTTTCTTATATTATTATAACAGTTAGGGGGTTTATCTCTTTAGGACTTATTGTAGCTCTTTGAGCATTAATTTAGAGATTTACCCCCTCTAAGGACTTTGTACTTTTTCTTTGTGGCAATAAAATTCCCCTAATTTCCCTAAAAAAACACTAAACCTTAAAAACCTAAACTTAAACTAAAGAAAAAATAAAAATAAAATAAATTAACTAATTAATTAAATTAAAACTAAAACCTACACCTAAACCTAAAAAAATAAAAATAAAAAATAAAAACTAAACTATAATAAAATAAATAAAAACATAAACTAAATTAAAAAAATAAAAAACCTAAATAAAATAAAAACTAAACCTAAAATAAAAATATAATAAACCTAAAATAAAATAAAATAAAAACCTAAACCTAAAAAATATACCTAAAACTAAATAAAATTAAAACATAAACCATTGAAAAAAGACTAAACCTAAAATAAAATTAAAATAAATCTAAAGCTAAAATAAAATAAACTAAACTAAAATAAATAAAACCTAAACCTAAACTTAAACTAATTAAAACAAAATAAACTGAAAATAAATATAAACCTAAACTAAAAAATAAAACCTAAAAAAAATAAAATAAAATCTAAACCAAATTAAAAAATGAAATGAAACAACTAAAATAAAATAAAATAAAACTAAACTAAAATACATAAATCTAAACCTAAACCTAAAAATAAATTAAAATAAATAAACATAACAAATAAACTAAACTAAATAAAAATAAAATAAACCTAAATATTAATAAAATAAAATAAAATTAAAATAAACAAAAAATAAACTAAATAAACTAAACCTGCCAATTTACTAATTTAAAAATAAAATAATAAAATAAATAAAATTAAAACCACAAACCCTAAAGTAACCCAATCCTGACCATAAATCTGGACCTAAACCCTAAAGAAAGGCCCTGAGCCACAAACTGAGAGGCCCTAAACTGAGCACTCCAGGCTAACCCTAGGCCCTAAACCTGAAGCCAGGCCACAGGCCCTGGGCTCCTGGGCCTGGGCTAAAATCACTACCATACATCCAGGCCACAAACTGACCCTGGGCTCTAAACCTCCCTAAGGCCACGACCCAATAGTCACTAAACCATAAATGCTAACCACCTAAACTCCTAAACTAAACTGACCACCACAGGCTAACCCTACCCATTGACCCCAACCACTATCACCTCAAACCCTAAACCTCTAAACTAAACTAAATAAACTAAACCATAAACTATAAACCTAATCTAAATCAAAGAATGGGTAAATTGATTATAGGAACATCACTATCAACCGGGCTCAGTTTAGATCTGGCATTGGAGGTGAAGGAGGAGACGATGATTGTCACAGTGGGGGTGGGGGATCTTGAGGTGCTGGTGGATATTGAGGTGGTGGTCAGAGCAGTGTTGGTTATGAAGAGGGGAGGAGCGACGGAGGTTACATCCATGGTGGTGGCAAGGGGAGAGATCGAGGATATGATGGTGGATCCAGCTACTTGAGAGGCTGGGATGGTTCTAGAATGAAGATCAGATCCCGATCTGCTACTTATGGAATTGTGTCTTTATGACATTTTAGTTATCTAGGTTTTTATTTCTTCAATATGTGCTCTTTTTTATATGTAGTCCTGTTCTTAGAAAACTTGTGTTACTTGGTTGATGAAATGAAATGTTGAATCTAAATTTGTTCTCATTAAAAAAAAACCAACTAAACCTAAACCCCAACCAACCAACTAAAACCAAACCCAAACTAACCCAACCACACTCTGACTCTAAACTAAACCCTAAACCCTAATATCTTAAACCACCTACCACTGAGCCCTACACTAAACTCTGACCCTAAACCCTACCACAAAAACCACTGACCTAAAACCCTGACCTTGACCACAAACCCACTCCTACCTAAAACCTAAACCCAAACTACCTGACCTAAACTAGCCTAACTAAATCTGAGCTAAATAAATAAAGATAAAAATAAAATAAATAAAACCTAAATAAAATAAAATAAAAAAAAAATACACTTACTACCTAAAATAAAATAAAATAAAACTAAATAAAATAAAATAAAATAAAACCAACCTAAACTAAAATAAAATAAACTTAAAAAATAAAAGAAATAAATATAATAAAATAAATGTAATAAAATAAAATAAACCTAAAATAAAATAAAATAAAAAAACTAAATAAAAAACTTAAAATAGTAAACCTAAAAAAATAAAACATAAATATAAATAAAATAAAAATAAACTAAACTAAAAAAAACCTAAACCTAAAATAAAAAAATAAAATAAACATAAACTAAAATAAATACTAAACCTAAACTAAATAAACAAATAATCTAAAATAAAAAGCATAAAAAAATAAAACTAAATTAAACTATAAATTTAAACTTAAACCTAAAAATAAAATAAAACTTAAACCTACTAAAAAATTAAAATAAAAAATAAACCAAAATAAAAAATTATAAAGAACATAAAACCAAAATAAATTAAACTAAAAACTAAACTAAATAAATAAAATAAAATAAATACTAAAATATAAAAAATAAAAAAAATCTAAAATAAAATAAAATAAATTAAACTAAATAAACCTAAACCTCTTGTTTGTTTAATTAAAAAACCAAAATCCTACCCTAAACCCAACCAAAACCTTAAACTAAAGAGCCCTAAACCTGACCCCAATGACCTGTGCCAACCCTAAATGCTAAACCACAACCACAAATCTTAAACCTAAATGCAAACATAAACTACTAAATAAAACCAAAAAATGAAAAATTTAAACTAAAATAAAATAAATAAATAAAATAAAATAAAAAGATAAATAAAACTTAAACTTAAACCTAAACATAAAAAATGATAAAATAAATAAAATTAAAATAAAATAAAAAAAATAAAAAACTTAAACTAAACTAAAATAAAACCTAAATAAAATAAAACTAAACTAAAAAACTTAAAATAAATAAAATAAAATTTATATAAAACTTGAATAAAATATTAATAAAAGTAAACATAAATAAAATAATTAAAATAAACTAAAATAAATAAAAAATAAACTAAATAAACCTAAAACCGGTTTACATAATTTAAAAAATCAAAATCAAAAAAATCAAAAAAAAAAAAACCCTAAATCATAAACCCAAATCTAAACTAACCACTGACCCTAAACACAAACCCTACTGCAAACTAAAATACTAAACCACAAAATAAAATCTAAAACCTGAACCCTAAACCATGACTAAACCACAAAAAAAAAGCCACACCTAAACTAAACTAAATAAAAAAAATAAATATGAAACCTAAAGCTAAATAATAAAAATAATATAAAATAAAACATCTAAACCTACTACCACTAAACCTAAAATCAAAATAATTAAATCTAAAATAAAATACATACTTAAACTAAACTAAAATAAAACTAAAATAAAAACCTAAAATAATAAAACTAAATGTAAAATAAAATAAACCTAAAATAAAATAAAATAAAACTAAATAAACTAAACCTATAAACATATAATAAACCTAAAATAAAACTAAATCTTAAAATAATTCTAAAAATAAAAATTAATAATTAAATAACCTAAACCATAAACAAAATAAACTTAAATGATAAAATAAACACTTAAATCTAAAATAAATATAAACTAAAATAAAATAACATAAACTTAAACCTAAAATAAAACTAAAAACTAAATTAAATAAAATAAAAAAACTAACTTATAAAAAAAATAAAATTAAAATAAAATAAATCCTAAAATAAAAATAATAAACTAAAATAAATAAATAATTAAATAAAATAAAAATATAAAATATAATAAACTAAAATAAATGAAAATAAACTAAATAATAAAAATTCTTAATTAAAACCTAAATAAATCTAAACCTTATTCAAACAATACCCTACCCTAATAAACATAAACTCTAAATAAATAAAAAAATTAAAATAACCCTAAACCATAAACTAAATAACACTAAATACCTGATCACTCTAAACCCTAAACCCTAAACCCTACCACAACCTAAAACCACTAAACCCACACCCTACCCTACCCTAAACCTAAATCTCGACCTAAACCTTATTAAATAAACTCCTAAACTAAATAAAAGCTAAAAAAATGGGTTATAACCTAAAATAAATAAATAAAATAAAAATAAACATAAACTAAACCTAAACCTATTTAAACCTAAAATAAATTAAAAATAAAATCTAAAATAAATAAATAACTAAATAAAATAAAAAAACTAAATAAAACTAAACCTAAATGAAATTAAACTTATAAAATAAATATAAAAAACTAAATAAAAACTACTAAAATAAAAAAAAATAAAAATAAATCTAAATAATAAAATAAAATAAATAATAAAAAATAAACTAATAAACTACCAGTTTACTTAATTTAAAATAATTAAAGTATAATTTAAAAACCTAACCTGACCCATAACCCTATAAAACCATCCAAACCAAAACCCTAACCCTCCCTACCACTAAACCCTAAATCTTAAACCTACCCTATCACCCTAAAACCTACAAAAACCCCAACCCCAAACCCAAACCACAAAAACTAAACCTAAATAAATAAAACCAAAATAAACAAATATAAAACTAAACCTAAATAAAATAAAATAAAATAAAATAAAATCTAAATAAAACCTAAACCTAAACCAAAATAAAATATATAAATATAAAAAATTAAAATTAAAATAAAATAAAATCTAAACTAAAAATAAAATAATAAATAGAACTTATATAAAAAATAAATGTAAAATAAAATACCTAAATAAAATATAATAAAATTAAATAAAACCTAAAAAAATAAACTTAAACATAAAAGTAAATAAAATAAACCTAAACCATAAATTAATAAAGAAAACTAAATTAAATAAATAAAATAAATAAAAACTAAAATAAACTAAACTAAATTTAATAAAATAAACCTACTAAATAAACAAAACCTAAACTAAATAAAATAAAATAAATTAAAAATAAACATAAACCTAAACTTAAAATAAAAAAATAAACCAAAATAAAAACCTAAACTTAAATACAAAAATAAAACCTAAAAAGAATAAAATAAAATAAAACTAAATAAAAAAAAATAAACATAAACCTAAAAAAATTAAACTAAAATAAAATAAATAAACCTAAAATAAAAAAACTAAACTATAAAATAAAAAAAAATACTAAATATAAATAAAAATTAAAACAAAATTAATTAAAATAAAACTAAATAAACTAAATAAACCTAACCCAAACAAATAACTAAACCCTAAACCCAACCTACCCTACCTTAAATAAAATAAATAAATAAAAATAATAAAATAAAATAAACTGACTAACTAAAAACTTAACCATACCCAATCTAAGCCTATACCAAACCCACAAACCCAACCAAAACCCAAAACCCAAAACCCTAAAACCCTAAACAAACCCTAAACCCTAAACTAATAAACCATAGTTAACCAAATCTTACCCAAATAAACCAAAAAGATAAAATCTAAGCTAAATAAAATTGAAAGAAAATAAATTCAAAATAAATCAAATAAAATAAAACTAAATAAAAATAAAATCAAACTAAAAGCTAAACATAAACCTAAACTTAAAAGAAAATAAAATAAAAATAAAACTAACTAAATAAAATAAACAAAAAACTAAACTAAAATAAAATTAAAACTAAAATAAAATAAAAATGAAACCTAAAATAAAAATAAATAAACATAAATAAAATAAAATAAAATAAATAAAACTAAATAAAATAACTAATATTAAATAATAAATTAAAATAAATAATAAATAAATAAATATCTTTTTGTTTTTAAAATAAAAAATCTTAATCTAAACCACAAATGACAACTACCCTGACCCTAAATCTAAATGCTACCCTTAACCTACCCTAAACTCTACCCTAGGCTCTAAACTAGCCCCAACCCTACCAAACCATTTCTACATACCCATGACCTGACCTGATAATCATAATACTGATACCTAAACCTCTGAAACTAAAACCTGAATTATGACTATAAAAAAATTTTAAACTAACCCAAACTAAACTGACCCTAGTAAAATAAATATAAATCTAAAACTAACTTAATGATCCTGATTCTTGATATGATGACCTGACTATAACCTGACTGATGGCATTTAATGACCTTCATTCTATCTGATCATTATCTAATCTAAATACTGATAACTATAAAAGATGATGACTTAAAGAATAAAAAAAAATCTGGCTAATATAAACCTGAATATGACCCTAATTTACCTGAGCTGAATACTGACCTAATAAATAATTGATAATAATGAACTGAGTAAAATAATGATGACAAACCTAAATAAAATAAACTTAACTGACCTAAAAAATGACTCCTGATTATAACTGAATAACCTAATAAATAACCTGAATCTTGATTTTGATCTTTAACTTAATAAATCCTGACTAACTAAATGACCTGATCTACTCCTGAATAAATGGCTCTGAATAAAACTGAATTTTAAAATAATACTGAATGACCAACTGACCTAATAGATGGCCCTGACCTAAAAACTCACCTAATGATGACTGAAATAGAATTCGTTTGAACCTGACTAAAATGCTAAACCCTGACTTTATCTTGATACCTACTGATAATCCTAACCCTAATGACCTATAATCCTACCCAAGCTACCCCTACCAAACCCAAAAACCACCACCACAACCTAATCTTAATAACCTAATACTAACCTACACTTTTCCTAGATATTTTTCTAGTACTAATATTATTCACATAACTAAGAAAGATAATCTAGACTATTGGAGTGATTTTAGACCAATTAACCTTTGCACCTTCTTCAATAAGCTGATTTCCAAAATTTCTTACCAAAAAATTTAGTCCTTTACTTAATAGAATTATCTCTCTCAACCAAATCAGTTTTGTTAGAGGTAGATCCATTTCTGATAATATTTTAGTTGCCCAAGATTTAATTCATGATCTTGATGCCAAGACTAGAGGTGGCAACATTCTTTTCAAATTAGGTATTACCAAAAGCTTTGATAACATCTCTTGGGATTTCTTTCTTCATATTTTAAATTTATTTGGGTTTTCTGATAAATTTAATTTTCTAATTAAAAATTATATTAATAATGCTTGGTTTTTGATTTTGCTTAATGGGGGAAGCCTTGAGTTTCTTTCCCTCTTCCCATGGCTTACATTAAGGGGACCTTTTATCTCCTGCTTTATTTATTAATGTTATTGAGTACTTACCAAGGAGAATCACTGATTTATTTTTAAACAGTCTTAGTATTTATGACAGAACTATTGGTTGCCTTCCTGTTTCCCATTTAAGTTTTGCAGATGATTTCATTATTTTTTGCAATGCTTCTATTCATCACCTCAAGCATCTTCAATCTTTTTTAAATAAATTTGGTAGAAAATGGCCTTTTATCAATCATAAAAAAATCTATTATATACTTCTAGTATCTCAAATAATAAAATCAATCAAATCCTGCATATCACTAATTTTAAACCTCAACACTTACCTCTTAAGTGCCAGGTTGCTCCGATCTTTAAAGGCTCGAAACTTTCCCATCTCTTTGATGAGCTAATTCAAAAAATTTCAAATAAAATTTATGTTTGGGAATTCCATTTACTTTCCTTTAGTGGTAGGCTCAGTATTCTTAAGAGCACTCTCAACTCCTTTCCTTTTTATTTGATTCAAACAATTATCCCCACTAATGCTACATTTATCAAAATTGATTGTTTACATAATAAATTTTTTTGGTGCTCCAATAATTCTACCAAAAGAATGCATTGGACATCTTGGCATAAATGTTGTGGTCCTTTGGGAGAAGGTGCTCTTGGTTGCAAGCCTATTCGTTAAGCTATCACTTCCTTCTCTCATAAGCTCTGGTGGAATTCTAGAAAGAATGATAGCCTTTGGTCTTATTTTAGGATGAAAAAATATTTCCAAGGTAACCATCCCCTTAACTATGGTTATAAAGTTGGTGACTCTTCAGTTTGGAAAATGCTTTGCTCCATTAAATGGGTTATCGAATCATTAATATCTTGGGGTATTCAGTTTGGTTCTTCCTTCTTTTGCCAAGATAATTGGATTGGCAATGGCTCTATTGACACCCTTTTATCTACCCACACTACTGCTGCTATCAAAGTTAATTCCTTTTGGCTTAATAAAAATTGGAATCAAAATAAACTTGAGAATTATATCCCTATTTCACCTTTTGACAACTTTTGAAATATCCCCATTTCTTCTAACAAAATTGACCAAATTATTTTTAAGCTTTTTTATAATGGTAACTTTGTACTTAAAGAGGTTTGGAATTTTATTAGAGATAACAACCCCTAATGTTTTCATTAAACACTGGAACAATATCAGTCCCATTTCTTTTTCAATTTTAGCTTGTAGGATTTTGAATAATTTTATTCTTAAGGACTCTTTGCTCTGGACTAAAGGGTTTTAGTTACTTTCAAAGTGCTATTATTGCTTTCGTATTGAAAATGTAAATCATGTTTTTATCAATGGTGCTATTGCTTCTAAATTATGGTTTTGGTATGATGATTTATTTAATACCAACTATTTTCAGTGTTCTCTTTCTTTATGTCAACTTCTTGAAGTCTATTTCAAAAATATAGTGAAAGGTTAAATCGAAGTTTCAATTGCTATTACCTTTATCTGGTTCATCTGGATGGATAGAAATGATGGTAAATATCATGGTATTCCTATGAACCATAAAATGATCCTGGCTAGAACTAAAGAAAAAAATTCATGCTCTTCTCAATCCCAATCTTATTAGTAATATTCAGTTTACAGGTTATAAATTTGTGGCTAAAAAATTGGGTATCATTCTGCCTAAGTTTGACTCTTATAAAAGTGCTAGGATTATCCATTGGATCAAACCTAAAGATAATTTGATTAAAGTGAATACTCATGGTTATGTTGCTTACAATTAATATGGCTATGGTGGTATTCTTAGGGATTCTAAAGGTACTGTCATTTGTGCTTTTGCCTATCCTCTGAAATTTTGTTCTATTATTTTTGTTGAGCTTATGGCTATTAATAAAGCTATTAAAATTTGTTTGAATACAGGTTTCCTCAACATCTGGATTGATGTTGATGCCCTCTTGCTTCTCATCGTGCTTAATTCTAATAGAAATGTGAATGTAGAATTATTTTATCATCTTAATCATACTAAAAATCTTCTTTCACAAGTTTGTTTTAAAATTTCCCAGATTCTTCATGAAGGTAATGCTTGTGTTGATTACTTGGCTAAATTTGGTGAAAACTTAACGAAGTTCACTTTATTTGACAACCAAACTTTGCCTAAACTATTAAAGGATTTGGTTAATCTGGATTATACTAATTTGCCTTATCTCAAATTATAAATTCTTGGCTTGGTTTTTGGTGTTGCTTTTTGATGATCTTTTGCTTTTGGTTGCCCCTTGTTCAACCCTCTTTGGGTTATAATTATCTACTTATTTTCTCTCTTTGGCCTGAGCTAGGTTATGTTTTAGATCTTTTACTTTTGGATTGGCCTGGTTTTTGCTACCTGGTGGTTACTGTAAGTGCAGCCTAGGTTATTTTGGTTTTTTCAGCTTGGTGGCTTATGTCTGTCTGGCTAGGTGTTTGCCATAATTTTGCCTTTCCTATTTTTTATTTCCTCTTTTGGGGTTTTGCCTATGGTTGTTGTAGGTTTTTCTTTTTGTATGGGTTTTGCCTCTTTTCTAGGCTGCTTGCTAACTTACCTGAATTGGATCTGCTATTGTGGTGGTTGACAGGGTGGCATTATTGGCTGGCTAGGTTAGCTGGCAGTTTTGGCTGGTTATTTTGGCTATTTTTTCATTTTCTGTTGGTGACTTATCTAGAAGGTTGCTGCTGGTTTATCTCTAGCTTGATTTTGGCAAGGTGGAGATTGTTGGTTTGCTATTATTTTCTCTATTTTGTTGAGTGGTGCTTGGTGGTTGTTTTTTTTTATTTTGTTTTTTGTTTTTTTTTGTTATGGTTTTAACTTCCTCCTGTATTGGCCTTCCTCTCTTGGTTGCAGTGGCTTTGGGTTTGGGTATTATTCTAGATTGGCTAGATGAAGGCTATTTTGTGGCTATTAGTTGGCCTAAGATGCTAGTGGCTTAGTTGATTGCCTTTATTATTGTTGTTATTATTGGTTGGCTTGTAGTTTATCTTCCTATGCTTTGTACCTTTTTGTCTTTGGTTGGTTGTTCTACTTACCCAGATCAGATTTTCTTTTGCCTTGGTTAGGTTTGGTGACTATAGTCTACTTCTACCCTTTCCCTGGTTCTCTTGGGTGATTTTGGCTTGATGACTTATTTTCTTTACGACTTATTTCTAATACTATGGTGGTTGGATAGGAGGATATGTTGGCTGGCTAGTTTGGTTAGTTGTATTGGCTGGCTGGGTTGGTTGGAGGGGTGGCTATTTTGGCCAATTTTTTCTGCTCCTTTAGTGATTGTTCTGGGAACCTACTAGTGTTTTTTTTGTGACTTGTATTTTTAGTATCCTCCTACTTTGTTTTTTCTCTCTTGGCTAATTGGCCCCATTTTTATTTGGGTGGCCCTTTGACCCACCCTTTGATTAGGCTGGGTGTTTTTGCTAGATATTTTTTCTACTTTTTTGGTGGAGGATATGAGCACCTTTTTTTTTTTCTTTTTTGCTCTTATTTATCTCTAGTTTGTGTTGTTACCCCTATCATGATGTTTTCTCCTTTGGTTTTTGTTATTCCTTTTTGGTGGTGGCTTTGGTGGTGCTCCTACTATATTACTGCTATCCCTAATGGTTGGTTGATTATCTGCCTTATTGGGCTTGGTTGTTCTTGTGGCTTGGTGGTTGGCTATTATGTTTATTGTTTGGAGGATTTTGCAGCCTTGCTGGATGATGGACTTTGGATGATGGGTTACACGAGGTATGCTAGCTATGATGGCATTGATGTTTCCCACTCTTTATTCTTTTGGTTGGTAGTGCTATATGTAATTGTAACCCTTCTCTTGATGTTTGGTTGCTTTCATATAGTGTTGCTCCTTGAGATGATTGTAACAGAGCTTGAGACTTTTCTTTACTTTACTCCTTCTGTTTGTACTTACTTTCTATGATGGCTTAATTGTTCTCATCCTTTCAAAATTATGTCACAGATTTCTTTTATAGGCAAGGGGAGAATTGTAGGTGGATCTTGTTGGTATCAGAAGGACCAAATGAAGTTTACAGCGGCTCACATGGATTTTCTACTGTTGATTTTTTGGTTTTTCTTTTGCTTTCTTTCCTTGAGTATTGTAATAGTTAGCGGGATTATCTCTTTAAGACTTAATGTAGCTCTTTGAGCATTAGCATAGAGATTTAGCCCATCTAAAGACTTTGTACCTTTTTTGTGGGAATAAAAAATTCCCTAATTTCCCTAAAAAAACCCTAAACTAACCCAAAACCCTAAACCATCAAAAGCTAAAAACCTAAACCAAAACTAATAAAACATAAAAAATAAAAGAAATAAAAAAACCAAAACCAAAATAAAATATAAATAAATTAAATTAAAAACATAAAATGAAACCTAAACCTAAACCTAAAAAGAAAATAAAATCAAAAATAAAAACTAAACTAAAATAAAATAAATAGAAACCTAAACTAAACTAAAAAATAAAAAACATAAATAATATAAAAACTAAACCAAAAATAAAAATAAAATAAACCTAAAACTAAATAAAATAAAAACTAAAGAAAAACCCAAATAAAATAAAAATAAAAATAAACCTAAATAAAAATAAAAAATAAAATGAACTAAAATAAATAATAAATAAACTAAAATAAAATAAATAAATAAACCTAAACCTATAAGCTTACTTAATAAAAAAAAAACAAAAAAAACAAGACCACCTTATCCTGACCATAAAACTAACCTAACTCTAAACCCTAAACCACAAACCTAAACCCTAAACCTAAAGATCCCCACCCTAACCTGACCCTGACCATGACACTAAACCCCCCCAGAAACCCTGAGCCACCCTACCACACCCATCCCTGAGCCCACTCTAAAACCTAAACTTACTAAATAGACCTAAATAAGATAAAGAAAGAGCCTAAATAAAGATATAATTACCTGGCTACTAAACCTAACTAAAAGAGATAATATAAAATAAACTAAACTAAATAAAATAAATAAAAAACATAAACTAAATAAAATAAAATGAACCTAAAATAAAACCTAAATAAAAATTGTAAAATTAAAATAAAACATAATAGATAAAATAAAACTAAATAAAACCTAAATAAGAAATAAACCTAAAAAATATATGAAATAAACCTAAACCATAAACTAAAAAACAAATCTAAAACCTAAAATAAACAAAATAAAATAAACCTGGACCTAAACCAAAATAAAATAAACTAAAATAAAATAAACCTAACTAAAATACTAAACCTAAACCCTAAAATAAATAAAAATAAATTAAAATAAACTTAAAATAAACTAAAAATAAACCTAAAATAAAATCCTAAAATAAAACCTAACCTAAATCTAAAAAAATAAAATAAAACCTAAACCTAAAAATAAAAAATAAAACCAAAACTTACAAATTAAAATTAAGATAAAACTAAACTTAAAAATAAAAATAAACCTAAACCTAAACCTAAAAAATAAACTAAAATAAAATACCTAAACAAAAATAATTCAATTAAACTAAATAAAAAGAAAAAGTAAAATAAATTAAAAATAAAATATAAAATAAACTAAAATAAATAAAAAATAAACTTAATAAACTAAATAAAATATGTTCTTAATTAAAAACCCCTAAACCCTGAGCCACTCTAAACTCCAAACCCAAAACTAATCTTAAACCCTGGGCCTGATCCTAACCCTCAACACACCCTACCTAAATAAATAAAATAAAACCCTGACCTAAAACTAAGCAAACCACAATCCAACCCTAAACCCACTGAGCCCTAAACCCTCTGCACTCAAATGTTAAACCCAACTGACCAACCTAAAATAAAATAAAGGAAACATAAACTAAACTGATTCTAATAAGATAAAATAAAATAAACTAAACTAAAATAAATGTATAAACCTAAACTAAATTAAAATAACCTAAATAAAATAAAACCTAAATAAAATAAAATAAAACTAAATAAAACTTAAATAAAAATAAAAAATAAAAAAATAACTTAAATAAAAAATAAAATAAACTAAATTAAAATAAATAAAATAAACTGGATAAAACCTAAATTTATTAATTTAAAGAAAGAAAATAAAATAAATAAATAAAACCTGACCTAAACCCTACCTAATAACACTAAGCATACTAATACAAAATCCTAAACTAAACCAAAGCCTAAACCCTGTTTAAAAAAAATAAAAGACAACCCCAAATCCTAAACCAAACCTAAACCACAAAATCTAAAACCTACAAAATGTTAAACTTGACAAACCCAAAACTCAAAATAAACCCAAAACCCTAAAATAAAAACTAAACCTATAAATAAAATGTACAAAAAAATACTAAAATACAAACACTTAAGAAACCTAAACTGAAACTAAGAAACCCAAAAATAAAATAAATAAAATAAACCTAAACCTAAAATTAAAAAAAATAAAATAAAAACCTAAAATTAAAAAGAAAACCTAAACAAGAGCAAAATAAAATAAACTTGGAACCTAAATTAAAATAAACTATAAAAGATAAAACCTAAAATAAACCTAAAATAAACTAAAAAATACCTACCCAACTTAAAACCACAAACCCAACCTTAAACCCAAACCTAAAACAAACCATAACAAACCTAAAAAACCCTAAACCTAGGCTATAAACCCAAATAAAACCCTAAAAACCTAAAAACCTAAAGCCAAACTATAAATCCTAAAAACAAATAAATAAAAACTAAACCAAAATAAAATAATAAAATAAAACCTAAACTAAACTTGAACAACCTAAACCTAAACTAAATAATAAAATAAAATAAAAAATAAAAACTAAAATAAAATAAAATAAATAAAAACTTTAACTAAACTAAAAAATAAAATAAACCAAAAAATAAAAAATAAAAAACATAAATAATATAAAAACAAAAGGTAAAATAAAAAAATAAACTTAAAATAAAAAAAATAAAAACTAAATAAAAGCCTAAACCTTAAAAATAACCTAAACCAAAACCTAAAAAATAAACAAAACAAAATAAAAAAACTTAAACTAAATAAAATAAATAAATAAAACTTAAACCTTAAACTGAAAAAAAAATCTCCACCAAAAATAAACAAAATAAAATAACTAAACTAATAATAAACTAAACCTAAACCTAAAATAAACTAGACCTAAACCTAAATAAAATAAAAAAACTAATAATAAACTTAGACCTAAACTAAAAAATAATACTTAATAAATAAAACTAAAATAAAAACCTAAAACCTAAAAAATTAAAATAAAAACCTAAACCTAAAAAATAAAATAAAAATAAAACTAAGCTAAAATAAATATAAACCTAAACTTAAACCTAAAAAAATAAACTAAAATAAGAAACCTAAACTAAAATAAATATACCTAAAATAAATAAACTAAAATAATTAAAATAAAACAAACCTAAAAATAAATAAAATAAAATAAACTAAAATAAATAAAAAATAAATTAAATAAACCTAAACTACCAATTTTCTTAATTTAAAACAATAAAATCTAAAATAAACCTGACTCTAAATCCTAAACCCTAAACCCTAAACCCTACAACCTGGCTATAAATCGTAAACCCTAAACCTTAAACCCTAAACTAAAATGAAACACCTAGGCCACAGGCCCTCTCCTTCCTAATCCTAAACCTAAACTAAACCAAAACCACTCTCTAAACTAAACTCTAAACCTCCACTCTCCCCTTAAAACCTACTCTTGACCTAAAATAAATTAATAATGACTAAACCAATAAAATAAACTAAACTAAACCCTAAACCTAAAAATATAAAATAAAATCTTAAAATAAAATAAATAAAACTTAAACTAAACTAAAAATAAAAAGCTAAATAAAATATAAACTAAAATAAAATGAACCAAAATAAAATAAAATAAAAAACCTCAACCTAAAATAAACTTAAAATCAATAAAAATAAAACATAAACCTAAATAAAGAAAAAAACCTAAACCTAAAATAAAAATAAAATAAACAAAACAAAATAAACCTAAACTAAACTAAAATAAACTAAATACACTTAAACTAAAATAAAATAATAAACTAAAAATAAACCTAAACAAAACTAAAAAAAATAAAACCTAAAAATAAACCTAAAAAAATAAAAACATAAAACCTAAACCTAAAAAAAATAAATAAAAAAAAATGTAAACCTAAACCCAAAAAATAAAATAAAAAAAAACTCATAAGAATAAACATAAACCAAAAAATAAACAAAATAAAACTTAAACTAAAATAATAAAGTCCTAAATAAAATAAACTAAACTAAATAAAATAAAATAAAATAAACTCAAATAAATAAAATAAACTAAATAAACTAAACCTCTTTGTAATTTAAAAACCCTACCCTATCCTAAACCCATGGCTAAGCTACCCTAAACTACCCTGGACCCACCCTAAATCTGCAGTACCTTGCCTAAATCCTTAACCTAAATAAAAACCATCTACCACAGCGCAAATTAACTCTAAACTCCATCCCTCCCAACTCCACCTAAATCCTGGGCCTAAAATCCTAGGCCTAAAGCCAAAACCCTAAACTATCACTCCTCTAAACCATAAATCCTGATAAACTACCACTGACTATAACCTAACTGACTAAACCATAAACCCTAAACCTAAACTAAACCCTAATCCTCCCACAAACTTATAACTAAAATAAAAAAAATAAAATAATTAAAAATACCTAAACATAAATAAAATAAAATAAAAACCTAACTAAAACATAAACTAAAACCAAGACTAAATAAAATAAATAAAAATAAACCAAAATAAAACCAAAAATAAACAAATAAAAATAAAAAAAAAAAAACCTAAAAAAATAAAATAAAACATAAACATAAACCTAAAAATAAAAAATAAAACCTAAACCCAAAATATAAAATAAAAATAAAACTCAACTAAAAATAAACTTAAATAAACTAAAATAGAAATAAAAAAATAAACTAAAATGAATAAACTAAATTAAATAAAAATAAAAAATAAACCTAAATAAAAATAAAAAATAAAATAAACTCAAATAAATAAAAAATTAACTAAATAAACTAAACCCAAATGTAAACCTAAACCCTATACCCTATACCCCATACCCTAAACCCTAAATCTTAAAAAACTCTAAACCTTAAATATTAAACTAATCGTAAGCCATAAACCCTAAACCCTAAACCCTAACCCTAAACCCTAAACCCTAACCCTAAACCCTAAACCCTAAACCCAAAACACTAAACCCTAAAACTCTAAACCCTAAACCCTAATAATGGGCAAAACCTTTATGGTAGAAACTTCACTGTCAACTAGGCTTAGTCTAGATCTTCCAGTGGAGGTGAAGGCAAAGGTGGTGATTTTCACAGTGGTGGTGGATATGGAGGTGGTGGCCAGAGTAGTGTTGGTTATAGAGGTGGGAGGAGCGACGGAGGTTACAACCATGGTGGTTGCGAAGGGAGAGATCGGGGATATGATGGCAGGTGCTGCTACTCAAGAGGCGAGGGTGGTTCTGATGGGAAGTGGATAAACTGAAGAATGACCGATCTGATCTGCTGCTTATGGAACTGCCTTTACAGTAGATACGGTTCTACTTATCTTAGGTTTTTTGATTTGCTCTATGGTGGTTCATTTTTTATTTATGTTGTCTCTTGTGTCTTAGAAAACTTGGGGTGCTACTTGGTTAATGTAATTGAAAAGAAGAAATGTTGAATCTAAATTTATTCTCTATTAAAAAAATCTTTAAACCCTAAACCCTAAATTATAAACCCTAAACCCCATACCTTAAACCCTAAACCCTAAACTAACCCTAAATCGTAAACCTTAAACCCTAAGAATGGGCAAAACCTTGATGGCAGGAACATCACTGTCAACTAGGCTAAGTCTAGATCTATCGATGGAGGTGAAGGTAGGGTGGCAGTTATCACAGTGGTGGTGGGGGATCTGGAGGTGCTTTTGGATATGGCGATGGTGATCAAAGTAGTGGTGGTTATGGAGGTGAGAATAGAGATGAAGGTTAAAGTCATGGTGGTGGAGGAAGGAGAAATCAGGGATACGATGGTGAATCCCGCTACTCGAGAGATAGGGGTTAGTTCTGATGGGAACTATAGAAATTAAAGAATGGCCTATCCGATCTGCTGCTTATGGAACTATGTCTTTATAGTAGAGATGGTTATACTTATCTTGGGATTTTGATTTGCTCTATGGGTGCTGATTTTTTTACCTATGTCATCACTTATGTCTCAGAAAACTTGGGCTGATACTTGATTGATGAAATTGAAAAGAAGATATGTTGAATCTTAATTTATTCTCTATTAAAAAAAACCTTAAACCCTAAACCTAAAACTTAAAACCCTAAACTAAAATGTAAACCATAAACCCTAAACCTAAACCTAAACCCTAAGTCCTAAATAAACCCAACCACAAAATCATAAACCTAAACACAAAACCCTAAACTAAAAAATTCATAAATCTAAACTATAAACCTAAACCCTAAACCCTAAACCTAAACCTAAACCCTATACCTAAAACCATAAACCCAAAACCTAAACCCTTCCCACAAACCCTAAAACCTAAACCCACAAACCCTATAAAACCTAACCTAAACAAATTAAAAAACTTGTTCATGTGCCTTCCACCTTTTAGAAATTTGGTGATTCAAGAACCCCATTTTCTTTCATCATTTCTCCTGGCTGATGTGAGGATGTTCACTAGCAAGCCCTTCCATTTTTGACCTTTGATCGGCTATCCTTTTCTCCCTTGAATTCGATGGCTGCATGAAGCTCGATCCGACATTTGGCAAGGCTAAACAGACAAATTTTACTGCTCCTCTTAAAGCAGATTTTCTATTAGGTAAATCTAAGGTTGTTTCTTCTAAATCCTTCAAAGATGCCTTACCTGGTAAGGATGCTTCAACCTCTCATGAATTTTCAATTAATCTTATTCATATGACTTTTAAAGGCATTTTAGGTATAATGAGTTTGGATTTGGATATTGAGAAACTCCCCAAACCTTATGCCTTTACTCTAATTGGTAAATTTTCTTTTACCAGCCTAATAAGGAAGATATTCAATTTTTCTTTCATGATTTAAATCTTTTTGGTGCATTTTCAGTCGGTTTGTTGGATGGTCATCATGTCTTCAATAAGTTATCTAATGATCTTGACTATATCAAAATTTTCTGTCGTCATTCTTATTATGTTAATAATTATCAAATGCACATTCTTAAATGGACTCCTTTTTTAACTTTCAAGATGAATCTCTTATAGTGCTAGTTTAGATTGCTTTGCCTAATCTTTGGATTCATTTTATTAATTATCAATTTCTTCATGCAGTTGGGTCTATTTTTGGTAGACCTTTACAAATCGATCAAGCAACTGTGGCTAAGTCTCGACCTTCAATTGGTCATATCCATGTTGAAATTAATGTTACAAAGAAGTTTCCTAAGGAGATTTTGATAGGGTTTGAAAAGTATGGTTATTTTTATTCGATTGAATTGGAAAACCTTCCATTTTTGCAATCACTGCAAAACCCATGGCCAAGTCTTTTTGGATTGTTTCACTGCTCATCCTCAACTTAAGAAAAAATCTAATAAAATTTCTAAGCTGATTGATCAATCTGGAGATCATTTAACTGATAAAAATAAATTTTCTACTTCTACTGGAAAAGATAAAGATGTTGTTGATGGTATTCTGAATCTTTCTAAAATCCTCTTGAGAATGGTTTTGAAAATGCTGCTAGAAATGAACATGTTATTTTGAATGAAAAATTAGATTTGAGCTGCTTTTATTCCTTTACTTTTAGGAATTGTGCAAGATGATGCTAATATTGTTTTGGTTTCTTCCTTTAAAGATACTTGTGTTTTACAACCTAAAAATTTTAAAGATAATGTTTCTCTTTTTGATTTTCAAGAACCTCTAAAAGAAAATGATGATTTAAATTCTTTAAATATGGAAGATGTTGATGGTATGGATACGGTGGATTTTGTGCAACCTGTTTCTTGCTTGCTTAACAAATCCATTTTTGCTCCTTCTTTAATTGCTAATTATGATGGCAGTTTTCTTATGCTTTCTTCTCAATTAATGGATAAAACTTCTTTAGTGCCTTATCACTGGGAATCTCCTACCAAATCTACAGTTGTTAAGAGTTCTAATGCTCCTTCTAATGATGAATCTTTGGGGAATGAAACTGGTTTTCAAATTATTTTTGTGAAAAGAAAAAATAGTTCAAAAATTTTCCTCCTGAAGTTTCTAAATTGACTCGATCTTCTTCATCTTATTTACCCAATAAGAATTAATGTTTAATTTTCTTATTTGAAATGTTAGGGGCATTGGTACTCTTGTTGTTAAGAATAGGATTAGGAACCTTTGTAGGGTTTATAATGTTAATTTCTTGATTATTCTTGAACCTCTTATTTTTTTTTCTTCTAAAATTATGCATGCGGCTAGAATGAATGGTATTTCCAATTATCTTTTAACAATAGCAATAGGATTTGGTTATTTTGGAATAATCCTCTTTCTATTAATGTCATTAATGATTTTCATCAAGTTGTAAATGTGGATATTTCTTTTGGTGATTATCATGCTTTGGGGTCTTTTATTTATGCTTCTTATAATAAGATTGTGAGGAGGATTCTTTGGGATCAATTATCTACTTTTGCTACTACTATTAATGATTCTCGGATTGTTGGTGGGGATTTCAAGATGGTCCTTTATGTGAATGAAAGGAAAGGGTTTCTTCTCCAAATTTACATTCTATGGAAGATTTTTTGAATATGATCCTTGATTGTAATCTGCATGATGTTGGTTTTATTAGCTCTTAGTTTACTTTGAATAATCAGAGACTTTGGCAATGTTGAGATTGTGCCTTATTTAATAACCATTGGCCTTTGACTTTAGTTGAACATCTCAGTAGAACTCTCTCAGATCATGCTTCTCTTTTGATTTCCATTAAAGTTGTTTTTCATAACAATAATGTCATTAAAATTTTTTGATTTCAAAATATGTGGTTACAAGATAGTTGTTTTCTTGGTGTTATTGCTTCTAATTGGTATGCTCCTCTTGCTCCTGATGATTCTTCTTTTAGTATGAAGAGATTTTGGCTTAAACTGAAAAGGCATAAGCATCATATTAATTGGTGGAATAGAAATTATTTCAAAAATCTTTTTGATAATATCGACATGGAGCAACAGGTGAAAGATTTGGATGAACATGTTATTAATGATTCCTCTTTTTGCTCTAACCTTGCTGAAGTTAAAGATAACCTTATTAAGTTTCAGGATATGGAGGAAACCTATTGGAAACAAAAAGCTACTTCTGAACATCTTTATTAGGGATAAAGAAACACCAAATATTTTCATGCTTTGGTTATTAAAAAGAGATTTCTTGGGAGAATTCATAAAATTGAGAATTTTGATGGTTCTTGGATCACTGAAAAAGAGGATATTTTTTTCTTCTACTATTAACTATTTTAATGATCATTTAAATAAAAATTGTCAACTTGATCAGTTATCTAACCCCTCTATCATTCCTTCCATTATGTCTCTTAAGGATAATGATTGCTTGATTTCTCCTCCTTCATATGAGGAAATTTTTAATATTTATAATTGTATGAATGATGATTCTGTTATAGGGTCAGATGGCTACTCTACTTTATTCTTTTAAAAAGCTTAGTTTATTATTAAATCTGATCTTATTAATGCTGAGAGGGGTTTCCTTCTTGGTAATTCTATTGTTAAACATTTGACTTCTACAAAAATTGATCTTATTCCCAAAAAAGATAATCTTGACTTCTGGAATTATTTTAGACCTATTAATCTTTGTACTTTCTTTAATAAATTGATTTCTAAAATTCTGACTAGTAGGCTTGATAAATTTCTTCCTAAGATTATTTCTCCTAATCAAACTAGCTTTGTGAAATGTAGGACTATCTCTGACAACATCTTGCTTGTGCAAGAATTAATTCATGACTTAAATGTGAAAATTAGAGGTGCCAATTAACTTTTTAAGCTTGATATTACTAAAGCTTATGACAACATTTCTTTGGATTTTTTTAACAGCATTCTTTCTTTATTTAGTTTCTCTACTAAATTTATCTCTTTGGTTTACAATATCATTTGTAATGTTTGGTTTTTTTTAATTATTAATAGTGAAAATTTTGGCTTCTTTAAGTCTTCTGAAGGTCTTAGACAAAGCGATCCTCTTTCTCCATCACTTTTTATTATTTCTATTGAATATTTATCTCGTTGGCATAATTTTTTGTTTGAGAAGAATTCTAGCATGTATTTCAGGAATCTTGGTGGTTTGGCTATATCCCACTTAAGTTTGATGATTACTTCATAATATTTTGTAATGGCTCATTATAATATGTTAAATAATTGAAGGTCTTTTTGAATAAGTTTGAAAATGAAAGTGGCTCTTGGTTAGTACTCAGAAAAGCTATTTTATCCCCTCTGTTTCTATTTCTACTCATAGAATCAATATAATTAAAGAAATTACTGGATTTTCTCATCAATTTCTTCCTATCAAGTATATAGGTTCTCCTTTATACTATGGTCCTAAGATGTCTCACCTTTTTGATGAGGTTACCCAAAATATTCAGAATAAGATTTCTACCCTTGAATTTCATTTTTTATCTTTTGGTGGTAGATTAATTGTTTCTAAAACTATTCTTTACTCTCTTCCTTTTTATTTGTTGCTTAATATTATTCCAACTTCTCTTATTATTATGCAGTTTGAAAAGATTTTTAATAATTTTTTTGGGGGCTCTAGACTTTCGGCTAAAAGGCTTCATTGGTCTTCTTAGTTTAACATGTGTGGTACTTTACTTGAAGGTTGTCTTGGCTGCAAGTCCTTGTTGAATTCCACTAATGTTTTTTCTTATAAACTTTGGTGGAATTTCAGGAAGAATGTTAGTCTTTGGGCTAATTTTATGAATTACAAATATTGCAAAGGTAAACATCCTTTAACTTGTAGCTATAAGCATGGTGACTTTATTGGCTGGAAACACCTTTGTGCTGTTAAATGGAAAGCATAACCTCTCATTTTCTAGCATATTAATAGTGGCTCCACTTTCTTTTTGTAAGATATTTGGATGGAGGATACATCTATTGATTCTATGCTTAATACTCACTCTACTTCTTTTTTGAAAGTTAATCATTTTATTTTAAATGGTGATTGGAATCATTCTCTTTGGTATGACTTAATTCCTGATTCCATTTGTAATAATATCATAAGATTCCTATCGATGGTATTATTTCTGATCAGGTTCTTTACAACATTTCTAGTAATGGTGATTTTTCCTTTAAAGATGCTTGGCACCATATTAGAGATAATAAACCCTCTTTTCTTGTCTTTTTTAAGATTTGAAATAACATTATTCCTACCTCTTATTCTATTCTTGTTTGGAGGACTTTAAGGGGTTTTATTGTTGTTGATTTTTACTTTTGGAGAAAGGTTTTTATCTTCCTTCTAAATGCTTGTGTTTTTTTATATTCAGAATGCTAGTCATGTATTTGTTAATGGTACTATAGCCCCTAAAGTTTGGAATTGGTATGAGGACTTATTCAACCTTAATTCTTTTAATGGTAATTTTAATTTAATGGAGCTCCTTAGCTCTGACTTTCTTAATGCTGTCAAAGGGCATATCAAAATTATTATGGGTGTTACTTTGATTTGGTTTATTTGGCTTGACAGAAATGATGCTAAAAATCATAATGTGCCAATGAATCATGAGAGGATTATTCCTACGACTAAAGAAAAAAAATTATCTTTACACAAGGCTGGGCTTCTTAGTGGTACTCATTTTAGAGGTTATAAGTTTATTGCTTCTAAATTGGGTATTATGTTTCCTTATTATGACTTGCGTCCTTCTTATAAAATCATTTATTGGATTAATCCCCTTAATTATTGTATTAAAATTAATATAGATGGCCATGTTGCACTTAACAAGTCTGGCTATGGTGGTATTTTTCATAATAATCTTGGGAGTATTGTTTTGGCTTTTTCGACTCCTCTCTACTACTTACTTAATATGGCTTAACGATATTTATCATGCTCTTAAGCTTTGTTTGGAGAGGAATTTTTTTTCCATTTGGTTAGAATTTGATGCTAAGATGGTTGTTACTATGGTCAACTCTAATCACAAGGGCAATGCTAAACTTTTCTATTTACTTAGGAATATTAATACTATTATTTCTAAACATTCTTTTAAGATGACTCATATTTTGATAGAAGGTAATGCTTGTGCTGACTTTTAGCATGCTTGGGGAGTAATCTTTCTAATTTTACTTTGTTTTCCAATGATAAAATTCCAAAGCAATTAAGAGGCCTTTCTAACTTAGATAAAGTTTGGTTTATGTCATTTACTTAATTTCTTTTTCTCCTTCTATGATGGTGGTTGCTATCCCTTGTTCTTGGATGACTTTGCTGCTTGGTCGGGTGCATTTTTTGAGGTTTGTTGGCAATGATGGCTAGGATGTTCCTTTTATCTGCTTTTGGTTGGTAGCCTTTTTTTTTTACAATATCCCTTCTTTTGGAGATTGGATGGTCACAAAATTTGGTTGCTCCATTTTTCTATACTGAGCCTGAGCCTTTCTTTCACTTTCCCTCCCTTCCTCTTCTTTTATTTCTTGATCTTTCTCTTGATTTCCTTTCTGCAGGTATTTCTTCTGCAAGTATTTCTTCTTTCCTTTGCACGTGTCAACTTATACTTGTGGCTTCTACTGCCCTCCCTCTCCTGCTATTCTCTTTGTGGCCTTTGGCTGCTTTTTTTGGCTTTTGTTTTGTTGCTCCTTTTCTTAAGTTTCTTTTCCTTTTTCTTTCTTTTGGTTGTAATAGTTTGGGGATTTTTCTCTCTAGGTTGATTGTAACTCCTGAAGAGTTAGTTTTGAGATTTTCCCCTCTTAATGACTTTTGTAATCCTTCTTTGTGGTTATAAAATTTCTCCCCTTTGTGGGTTTTATCCAAAAAAAATCCTAAATCCTAAACCCTAAAACCTACAACCCTTAACACTAAACCCTAAACGCCAAACCCTAAACTCTAAACCCTAAACTTACCTTAAACCCTAAACCTTAAATAAAAATGTTATTAGGAGTTGGTCTAAGGAATGGCCTAATCCTAACATAGTTATGGTAGCTAAAGAAAATGTCTTCAAGAGACTTTCCCTTGATTATTAGAGATTTGAATACGCTAATCCCTAACTCTAAATCATATTATAATACCATATGTTATAATATAATGTATCATCATATGTTTGAGTATGTAGTTATGTCTTTTTGAATTTTATAAGATGTTTTGAAATGTTTTAGTATATTATGGTATTGTGCCCTATAGTTTATATTAATATGAATCCTAAAAATATTGATTTAATAAATCAGATGATGAAATTTGTTAAATTTAAAGTGGGAATTAGGTTGTAGTACCAATGGGGTGCTACGCCACTTATAGTCTAAAAAGTAAGATTTTAAGTTCAATATAAATATTATATGTTGTAGCATAATATAGCATCATATATCATAATATATTACTCTGCGTATTTTAAAATCATCCAGTCGAGCCTACACTAGCATTATTTATAAAAATGTTGATTTAGACTTTAAAATGGTGGAATTTGGCCAAATTCATAATAGGTAGAGGATGGCATCATAATATATCATTTCAATTTAAAATTTGTAAATGATATGACTAAAATATATAGATTTTTAATTTTTTGATTTTTTTTATGATTTTTTATTTGAAGCAATCCCTTGTGATGTGATATGCAATATAATATAATATAGTATGTTATAGTGTATTATAATATAGGATGCCATAACATAGTGTATCATCATGCATTATATCATATTATTGTGCATTACTACTTATTATTTAGCATATTTTAGTTTGTTATAGTATGATGTGGTAGAGTTAGTACTAGTATAATTCATAAAAATATTGATTTATAGGTTGATATGATGGGATTTGGCCAAATTTAAGGTAAGATTTAGGGAACATCATTGGGGGTGTGCTATGGTGTGTCATTTAATCAAAAGAAAGGAATTTTGCATCCAAAATAAATGTTTATTTTTTAACCAAATTTTATAATTTTTTTACTTAAAGTGATTCATTTAAAGGTGTAATTTAAGATAATATATTATATGAAAGCATATTAAAATATAATGTACATAACTATATAACTTCATATATATATGAATGCGGTGGTGTGTTACTAAATGTTATTTTACATTTTAGTATGTTTTACTTTTGTTATAATACATTGGGTAAAAACTCACAAAAATGTTAATTTGAAGGTTGAGATGGAAGAATTTGGCCAAATTCACATCACACACCAAGAAGCAACACCAAAAATATGCTATTTTGTACTATTTCTAATAGAAAAATAACAATTTTACATCCAAAATGAACATTATTTATATTTTGAGAAAATTTTATAATTTGTTCCTTTTAGGTGATTCTAATGCAGTGTAATGTTAGAAAATATATTATATTATATCAAATTATAATATAATATCATATATTATAATATAATATAGTGTGTTAATGCCCACTATAATATGTTTAGCATGGTATTGTATAGTTAGTTTGAGCATGCACCATCAGAAATCACAAAATGTTGATAACAATGTTAAGATGATGTAATTTGAACAAATGTATTGTTAGGCTTTTGGTTGAAGGATTAAAGGTGTGCATAAGAGAAGAAATAAGATTTTATGAGAATTCCATCTCAAGGACATGGAGGGAGATCTACTAGGGGTTCACACGTGCTTTGGACATGACATGTGAAGGGTATCGAGGGCATAGAAGAAGAAAATTTTTTGGGGATATGGTTTGAATTTGATTTGATTATATGTTTAGTGGAAAGAAGATATGTTGGGGATAAGAATCTATAATCCACCTTGGATTAAGATCAAATTGACTTTAATTTATTTTATTTTAATTGATGTGGAAGCACATCTGCTAGAGATATGGGCTCGAGTCCACTGGGGATCGGGTATATGAACATTCCACTAGGGAAGCAGATTCAAGCTATCTATTGGGGATTGAGATTTGAGTTTGATTTCATAGAATTGTTTGGGGATGTATCCACTAAAAATAAGTGTTTGTTTGGATTTCTATGATTTTGACTCTACTGGGGGTTTGCCATATCTCTGGGCTGGTTGCTTCTTTAACTGAGTTGGATTTTTTGCTACTGTGGTGGTTGGCTAGGTGGCATTGTTGGTTGGCTTGGTTGGTTGGTTGGTTGGTTGTTATTCTGTTGGTGGGATGTTGGTGGTCTAATTTTGGATTAGATTTGGCAAGGTGGAGGTTATTTGTTGACTATTATTTCTTCTTTTTTTACAGATTGGGTTTTATTGATCAGTTTTGCTAGTTTGGGTTTGTTTCTTTTGGTTGTGGTTTCGACCTCTTCCTATAATTTTCTTCCTCTCTTGGTTGTAGTTGCTTTTGTTTTCATTATTATTTTGTGTTGGTTGGTTGTTGGTAGTTTACTAGCAATTATTTTTCTTTGAGATCTAATGACTTGGTTTGGTGTATTGGTGCCTAACTTGGCTATGGTTATGATGCTTGTACTTATTGATATTTATCCTCCTTTTTGCTGTTGGCTTTGGTGGTGTTCCTGTTGTATTGTTGCTGCTCCTGATGGATGGCATTTAATCTATCTTACTGGTCTTTACATCATTTAGTTTTTGGCTAGCTTTTCATCACACCTAGATCAGAATTTATACTGCTTTGGTTGGGCTTGGTGGATGCTACTATTTACTTCTACACTTTTCTTGGTTATCTTGGGTGGTTTGGCATGATGGATGATGTTTGATGGATGATGTTATCTTTTCAGATTTAATTTTCTCACTGGTGGCATCGGAGGCTATGTATGGTCATCGGCTATTTTATCGGTCATGGATGGATGGGTGGTATCTTTCTTCTTCTTGCTATTGGTGACATTAGTTGGTCACCGCCTCACTATGGTTCTCCTCTTGCCGCTTCCTTTTTTGTTTGGGTGATAGCCTTACTGCATTTCTTATTTGCTTATGGAGGACATGAGCTCTTGTGTTTTTCTTTTTAGTCTTGATTTTCTCTAGTTTGTATTGCTAAGGTCATGATGCTTACTCCCTTTGATGTTCCTATTCCTCTTTGGTGGTGGCTTTGGTGGTGTTCCTACTGTACTACTGCTGTCCCTGATGATTGGTTGATTTTTTGCCTTATTGGGCTTATTTATTTTGGTGGCTTTGTGGTTGGCTATTATGTCTGCTACTTGGAGGAGTTTGCTGCCTTGCAAGATGATGGACTTGGGACGATGGGATACAAGAGGTATGCTGGAAATGATGGCCTTGATGTTTCCCTCCCAATCTTCTTTTGGCTAATAGCATTAAATGTAATTCTAACCCTTCTTCAGAAGTTTGGATGCTTACATATAGTGTTGCTCCTTGAGATGATTGTAACTGAGCCTGAGCCTTTTCTTTACTTTGCTCCATTTCTTTGCTCATACTCTTTATGCTTGCTTAATTGTGCTCATCCTTTCATTAGTATGTTGTAGATTCCTTTTGTAGGTTGGGAGAATCTTGTAGTGTATCTTGCTAGTATCAAAAGGACCTAGTGGATGTTGCTGTTGCACACATGGATCTATTGTTGTTGCTGATTTGGTTTTACTTTTGCTTTTTTTTCTTATATTATTGTAATAGTTAGGAGGTTTATCTCTTTAGGGCTTATTATGGCTCTTTGAGCATTTGTTTAGAAATTTACCCCCTCTAAGGACTTTGTACTTTTTCTTTATGGCAATAAAATTCCCCTAATTTCCCTTAAAAAAAACCTAAACCCTAAGAATGGGCAGAACCTTGATGGCAGGAACATCACCATCAACCAGACTCAATCTAGATCTGGCGGTGAAAGCGAAGGTGGACGAGGCGGTTATCGCAGTGGTGGTGGGGGATCTGGAGGTGCTGGTGGATATGGAGGTGATGGTCAGAATAGTGGTGGTTATGGAGGTGGGAAGAGCGATGGAGGTTACAGCTGTGGTGTGGTGGAAAAGGGAGAGATCGAGGATACGATGGTGGATCACACTAGTCGAGAGGCCGGGGTGGTTCGGATGGGAACTGGAGAAACTAAAGAATGCTGATCCAAATTGCTTCTTATGGAACTTTGTCTTTACAGTAGAGACAGTTCTAGTTATCTAGGGTTTTTGATTTGCTCTATGTGAGCTCATTTTTTATGTATCTTGTCGCTTATGTTTTAGAAAACATGGTGTGACACTTGGTTGATGAAATCAAAAAGAAGAGATGTTGAATATGAATTTGTTCTCTATTAAAAAAAACCAAAAACCCTAAACCCTAAACTAAAACATGAACCCTATCCCTTAAACCTAAACTATAAACCTTAAACCCTAAAGCCTAAACCCTAAACCCTAAAACTGAACCCTAAACCCTAAACCTTAAATTGTAAAACCCTAAAGCCTAAACCCCACACCCTAAAACCTAAACCCTAAACCCGAAATCCTAAAAAAATAGTAAAATAAAACAAAAAAAATCCTAAATCCTATACTAACCCTAAACCCTAAACCCTAAAACTTAAACCCCAAAATCCTAAAAACCTAAATCTAAAGTAAATAAAACCTAAAAATAAAATAAATAAATAAACCTAAATGAAAATAAAATAAAAACCTAAACTAGAACCTAAACCTAAACCTAAACCTAAACCTAAAAAGAAAAGAAAACATAAAATAAAAGAAATAAAAACATAAACTAAACTAAAAAAATAAAACTAAAATAAAATTAAATAAAAATAAATAAAAACCTAAATCAAAAAAATAAAACTTAAAATAAAACATAAAATGAATTAAAAAAACTAAACCCAAAGCTAAAAAAAAAAAACTAAACCAAAAATAAAAATATAATAAACTCAAATAAACTAAACTAAAATAAATAAAACCTAAACCTAAATCCTAAATAAATTAAATTTAATTTAAAATAAACCTAAACCTAAACTATAAATAAATAAAACCTAAAAATAAACCTAAAATAATAAAGTAAAATCCTAAACCTACAAAAATAAAATAAAAACCTAAAATTAATCTTAAAAATAAAAAATAAAACCTAAACTTAAAAAATAAAATAAAAATAAAACTAAATTAAAAAATAAACATAAACTTAAAAAATTAACTAAAATAAAAAACCAAAACTAAAATAAATAAACCTAAAATAAATAAACTAAACTAAATAATAATAAACCTAAATAAAAATAAAAAATAAAATAAATAAAAAATTAACTAAATAAACTAAATAAACATAAACATACTAGTTTACTTAATTTAAAAAAATTTAAAAAATTTAAAAAATTTAAAAAATTAAAAAAGCAAAGAAATTTTTAAAAATTAAAAAAAATCCTAACTCTAATCCTACAACGCTAAACCCTAAACCTTAAACCCTAAACCCAAAACCATAAATCCTAAACCCTAAAAATAAAAATAAAACCTAAACCTAAAAAATATAATAAAACTAACACTAAACTAAAAAGTGAACATAAAGCTAAACCTAAACCTAAAAAATAAACTAAAATAAAAAACATAAACTAAAATAAATAAACCTAACATAAATAAATCAAACAAAATAAAAATAAAATTCAACCTAAATCTAAATAAAAAAAATAAAATAAACTAAAATAAATAAAAAGTAAACTAAATAAATCAAATCCGATGAGTTTACTTAATTTTAAAAGAACCCTAACCCTAAATCTTAAACCCTAAAACTAACTCTAAAACTGAAACTCTAAACCCTAAACCTACAACCCTAAATCCTAAAACCCTAAACCCTAAAACCTTAAACCCTAAACCCTAAACATTAAACCCTAAATCGTTAACCCTAAACCTTAAACCCTAAAAAACCTTAAATCCTCCACCATAAACCCTAAACTACCCCTAAACCCTAAACCCTAAATCCCTAAACCCAAACCCTTTTCCCACTCGACCGCTCTCTCATTCTCTGGATATTTTTGAATCCCTCTTGGTGGCGCATCCCCGACAGGGGATTTATTTGACTTTAGCCTTAGTTTTAACCAAATTCAAAGGCTTGAATGACATCTGGACGTTTTCATGATGCTTCATCATTGATCATGGGTGCGGTGTGTTCTATTCCTTAGGCTCCATCTCAAATTATGGATGCTTCAGCTAGGGCATCCGACACTTTGGGGCCTGGCAGCCCTAATTCTACTTCTTCTACTAAATTTTTTAAGGAAGAGCTCTCTGGTAAGACTTCTCCCTTTGTTGATTCGGTTAATCTCATTTTGATTTCTTTTAGAGATTTGCTGACAATAATGTAATCTGATGTGGATGTTGAAAAGCTGGCAAAGCCATTTGAATTTTTCTTGTCGGTAAATTTTCTTGGCGTCATCCAAATTTGGATAAGACCCACTCTTTTTTCATAATCTCAAGCTTACAGGTGCTTTCTAGATTGGTCTTATTGAACCTCAGCATATCCTGATTCAACTTTCTAATGATCTTGATTATTCATGTGTTTTTTCACGTCATTCTTATTACGTCTTTAATTGTCAAATGCATTTTTTGAAATGGTCATCCCTCTTTGACATTAAGGAAGAATATCCTATTGTCCCTGTGAGGTTATCTCTTCCTAAAATGTGCATTCATTTTGTTACCCATCATGTGCTTTTTGTTATTGGGGATTTATTTGGTCGGCCATTGCAACTCGATTAAGCGATCGCTGAGCAATCTCACCCTTCTGTGGCTCGGATCCTCGTGGAATTAGACATAACTAAAATGTACTCTAAGGAAGTTTGGATTGGCTCTAAAAAATATGGGTATTTGTAGAAGGTTGAATTGAAGAACCTTCCAATTTTTTGTTCCCACTGTAAAATTCATGGTCATCACAATTCATAATGTTTTATTCTCTATCCCCTCCTAAAAAAAATGAAATCCTCCTAAAGAGAATGTTGTTCCTACCCATAAGCTGATCCCTACTTATGTTCAAAAATTGGCCTCAGATCTTAAGAATGGTAAGAAGGCTATTATTGAGGTTGATTCCTTGGATATCAGGGTTAATCCTATTGAACAAGTTTTGGCTCCTATTATTTATATAGATTCAATTGATTTTCAAATTGGGAAGGATGATTTACCTCTTTTTCTTTCTTTGAATTTGAAAATTTCTAATGTAGAGAATAATAAATTTTCAAAGTTATTAGAAGAGGATTCTATTTCCTTTGATTCTATTCTTACATCTATGTTAGCTTTGATCGATAAAAATGAAGCTTTTAATGAAGATTTAAATGATGTTGAGCATGCTAAAAATATTTCTGATCTGTTTTAACTGCTTGTGCTTTATATGATTCTAAATCATCATCGTCTCTCATTTCTAATCTTGATATTCATGTCAATCTTACTTTTCAACTTAATATGGATTTGGAAGAGAGTGAACTCCCCTCCAAACACTTGGAGAATTTTGCTAAATTTGTGACCAATGTTACTAAATCTCACTTGGATGACGACTCCAGGGGAAAAGAAAATGGTTTTCAAACTTATCATGCTAAAATGAAAAAAAGTGTTAAAAATTACTCTCCTAAATTGTCCAAAAACACTAGATCTACTGCAGCCTCTCACTCCTCTCTTAATTAACCTTAGCTTAACTCCATTTTATTTTACTTATATTTAATTTTCTTATTTAAAATGTTAGAGGATCATCTCGTAATCATATTAGAAATCTTTGTATTCATAATATTTATTTACTTATTATTCGAGTCTCTTATTCATGCAAAAAATTAACCATGTTGCTAGAATGACCGCTTCAATAAAATTTTCTATAATGTTAGTAATAAGATTTTGTGGTTTTGGAATAATTTCGTTGAGGTTTCTATTATTGATGATTTTCAACAAGTTGTCAATGCTCAAATCTCTTATGGTGACTATTGTGTTTTTGGCTATTTTGTTTATGCATCCTACTATAGATCTGGTAGAAATCTTTTTTGGGATAATTTGAGGAATTTTGCTACTTCGGTCAACAAACATTTGTTTATGGGTGGTGATTTCAACACTATTTTATTCTCTTCTGAATGAAGTTGGGCTGCTCTCCCAATATTCATTCTATGGAAGATTTTTCCAATATTATCCTTGATTGTAATTTGATTGATATTTTATTTAAGGGTTCTAATTATACTTGGAAAAACTCTAGACTTTGACAAAGGTTGGATCTGATTCATTTTAATACTCATTGGATTACTCAATGGCCTATTACTTCTGTTGATCATTTAAGTAGAACCTTGTCAGATCGTGCTCCTCTTCTGGTTTATATTAAAGATAATTCTAATAGATTACATAAATCCACTCCTTTTAGATTTCAGAACATGTGATTCAACAAATTTATTCTTTTGATATTGTGGCTAATAATTGGAAAGCTCCTTTACATCTTGATAATTTGATTATGGGGATGGATAGACTTTGGTTTAAACTTAAAAGACCTAAATAAAATTTTGGTTGGTGGAACAAGCATTATTTTAATAACCTTTCTGCTAATATTAAAGATATGGGAAAATTGGTTTGTGATCTTGAAATCTCTATTATGTCTGATCCGTCTACGATTAAGGACTTCACTTATGTGAAAGACAAACTTGTTAACTTCCAAAATATGTAGAGACTTACTTGTGCCAAAAAGCTGCTAGTAAGCATATTGCGGATGGTGATAGAATACTATTTTCATGCTTTAAAAAAGAGAGCTTCAAATAATATTCAAAAAATTAAAGGTGATAATGGTTTTTGGATTATGAAGAATAATGATATAAAGGAATCGATTATCAATTACTTTAAAAATATGCTTAGCAAGAGTTGCTCTAATGAAGCTATTTCTAAATCGCATTTGATTCCTTCTATTATTAATAATGATGATAATGATTTGCTTACCAATATGCCTAATGAAGATGAAAATGTGCAAGTCCTTAATAGCATGAATATAGATGTTGTTGTTGGTCTGGAGGGTTTTACTACTCAATTTTTTTAAAAATGTTGGTTAACAATAAAAATGATTTGATTGAGGTTGTGGTTAATTTTTTTAATGGTAATCCTCTTCCTAGATATTTTTATGGTACTTACATCATTCTCATACCTAAGAAAGATAATCCGAATTATTGAAGTGATTTTAGACTTATTCATATTTGCACTTTCTTCAATAAGTTGATTTCCAAAATTCTAACCAAAAGGCTTAGTCCTTTACTTAATAAAATTATCTCTCTCAACCAAACTGGTTTTTGTTAGAGGTAGTTCTATTTTTTATAATATTTTATTAACCAAAGAATTAATTCATGATATTGATGCCAAGACTAGAGGTGGCAACATTCTTTGCAAATTAGATATTACCAAAGCCTTTGATAACATTTCTTGGGACTTTCTTTTCCATATTTTGAATTTATTTGGATGAAAGATTTAATTTTTTAATTAAAAATTGTATTAGTAATGCTTGGTTTTCTATAATGATCAATGGGGAAGCCCTGGGTTTCTTTCCCTCTTCTTATGGCTTAAGACAAGGGGATCCTTTTTCTCCTGCTTTATTTATTATCATTGTTGAGAACTTATCTAGGAGCATCAATGATTTATTCTTTAACAATCCTAGTATATACTACAGAACTCTTGGTGGTATTCCTATTTACCATTTAAGCTTTGCAGATGATTTCATTATTTTTTGCAATGCTTCTATTCATCACATCAAGCATCTTAAGTAATTTCTAAATAAATTTAACTGAGAAAGTGGCCTTTCTATCAATGATAACAAAGGCTATTTTATCACTTCCTCTTTTATCTCCAATAATAAAATCAATCAAATCCTACATATCACTAATTTTAAGCATCAACACTTACCTCTAAAGTACTTGGGTGCTCCTCTCTTTAAGGGCCCGTAATGATCCCATCTCTTTACTGAGTTAATTTAAAAAATTTTAAATTAAATTTCTGTTTGAGAATTCCATTTACTTTCCTTTGGTGGCGGGCTCACATTTCTTAAAAGCACTTTCAATTAAATGCCTCTCTATTTGATTCAAACTATTATCCCCACTAATGTTACTCTCATAAGAATTGATCGCTTATTTAATAATTTTTTGGGGCTCCAATAACTCTACCAAATGAATGCATTGGACATCTTGGCATAAATGTTGTGGCCCTTTGGGTGAAAGTGCTCAAGGTTGCAAACCTATTCGTGAAGCTATCACCGCTTTCTCTCATAAGCTCTGGAATTTTAGAAAAATGATAGCCTTTGGGATAATTTTATAATGGAAAAATATTGCTAAGGTAAACACCCTTTTATCTGTGCCTATAAAGTTGGTGACTCTCCAGTTTGGAGAAGGCTTTTCTTCTTTAAATGGGTTATCGAATCCTTAATATCTTGCAGTATTCATTCGGGTACTTCTTTCTTTTGGCAGGACAACTTGACTAGCAATGGCTCCATTGACACCCTTTTATCTACCCACTCTACTAGTGCTACCAAAGTTAACTCTTTTTGGCTTAATTATAATTGGAATGAAAGTAAACTTGAGATTTATATACATATTTCTCATTTTTACAATTTTAGAAATATCCCCATTTCTTCTAACTAACATGATCAAATTCTTTTTAAGCTTTCTTATAATTGTAATTTTGTTCTTAAAGAGGTTTGGAATTTTATTAGAATTAAGCAGAACCCCTCCAATGTCTTTATTAAACTTTGGAACAAAATCATTCTCATTTCCTATTTTATTTTAGCTTAGAGGACTTTGAATAACATTATTCCTGAGGACTCTTTGCTCTAGACAAAAGGGTTATTGACCATCAAAATTTTATTATTGCTCTAGACAAAAGGGTTAAAGAGGGTTACTAAAATGGACTCCACTATTTGATATTAGGGAAGAATCCCCATTCATTCTAGTTTGGATTTCTCTCCCCAATATGCAAATTTATTTCTTTAATCATCAGTTCCTTTTTGCTGTGGATTCTTTATTTGGTTGGCCATTTCAAATTAATCAGGCAGCAGCTATAAAATCTCAAACTTCTATGCTTAGAATCCTTGCTGAATTGGACATTACCAAGAAACACCCAAAGGAAATCTAATTGGAGTCTAAAAATTATGGTAATATGTAAAAAGTTGATTTTGAAAATTCCGTTGTCAATTGTTCTCACTGTAAAATCCATGGGCACGATAATTATGAATGTTTCATTCTACATGCTCACCTAAAAAAGAAAATTCCTGTTAAGGAAACTATTGTTCCTAATCTAGGCGGACCACTGTTAAATATCAAAAAGTTAATTAAAAAAAAGGATTCATTGAATGTTCCTAATAAGGCAATTTTACCTCTTATTTCTTCTATGCTATTGAAGGTATCTAATGTGGAAAATAATAATTTCTCTAAACTTTTGGATGATGATTTTTTTTCCTCTAAGTCGATCCCCGCATCCTTATCAGTTTTAATTGACAAAAATGAAGTTTTAATTGAAAATATTAATGACAATATCAATGTTATGCATCATTTGAATTCAATGGAGATTATGGCTTTAGATTCTCATGATATTCAGTTTTAAAAACTCAACTTTACTTTAGTTCAGAATGATTTAAATTCTCAAAAAGATTTTTTATTGTCTATGAATCTGGGTATTGAAGAAGAACGGCTGGATGTTCACACTTGCCTTCTTAATTAATCTATTTTGGCTCCCTCACTTGCTATACCTAATGCTCATTTGCCTTTAATAAATTCTAATGGCTTGGAAGAAGGAGAACTCACTTCTATACAGGAGACTTCCCCTAAATCTATGACTAATGTTGCTAAATCCTTCTCAGATGATGATTCTATTGGAAAAGGAAATGGTTTCCAAATGTGTCATGCTAAAAAAAAATTTTAAAAACTTCCCTCCCAAATTGTCCAAAAACACTAGATCTGCTATGACCTCCCTCTCCTCTCTTAATTAACCTTTTCTTAACCCTTTATTTATTTCCTTATGTTTAATTTTCTTATTTGGAATGTTAGAGGGATCGATACCCTCACTATTTGTAACCTTATTATAAACCTTTGTTGTATTAATAATATCTCTTTACTTATTATTTTGGAGCATTTTATTCATGCAAACAAAATTAACCTTGTTGCTAGAATGATCGGTTTCAATAAATTTTTCTCTAATGTTAGTAATAAAATTTGGTCTTTTGGAATAATTTTGTGGAGGTTTCTATTCTTCATGATATTCAACAAGTTGTCAATGCTCAAATTTCTTATGGTGACTATTTTTCTTTGGGCTCTTTTGTTATGCATCTTGTAATAGATCTGGTAGAAATCTTCCTCGGGAAAATTTGATGAATTTTGCTATCTCTATTAATAAATGTTGGTTTATTGGTGGGGATTTTAATACAATTATATTCTCTTATAAATAAAGTGGTGGTTGCTCTCCTAATATTCATTTGATGGAAGAATTTTCCAACATGATCCTTGATTGCAATTTGATTGATATTGGCTTTAAGGGTTCAAATTTTACTTAGCAAAACTCTAGACTTTGGCAAAGGTTGGACCGAAGTATTTTTAAAGCTCACTGGATTAGTCAATGACCTATTACTTTTGTTGATCATTTAAGCATAAACTTATTGGATCATGCTCCTCTTTTGGTTTCTATTAAAGATAACTCTAAAAGATAAAAAAATTTCTCTCATTTTAGATTTCAGAACATGTGGATTCAGCATATTGATTTCTTTAATGTTGTGGATAACAATTAGAAAGCTCCCTTATATCCTGACAATTCGATTATGGGAACGATTAGTATGAGCTTAAAAGACTTAAATAAAATCTCAGTTGGTGGAAAAAGCATTATTTTAAAAACCTTTTTGCTAATATCAAAGAAATGGAAAAATTGGTTTGTCATTTTAAAGTCTCTATTATGTCTGATCTTACTAAGATTAAGGACTTGACTGAGGAAATAGATAAACTTGTTAATTTTCAAAATATGAAAGAGACTTATTGGCACCAAAAACCTACTAGCAAACATATTATAGATGGTGATAAAAATACTAGATATTTAAATGCTTTAGTTAATAAAAAGAGAGCTTTAAATAATATTAAGAACCTTAATGATGAAAATGGAGAATGGATTATGGAGAATAATGTTATTAAGGATTCAACCATTAATTATTTTAAAATATGCATAATAAGAGTTGCTATTATGAAGTTATTTCTAGGTTGCACTTGATTCCTTCTATTATAACTTATAATGACAATGATTTACTTACTATTGTACCTAATGAAGAGGAAATTTTTAAAGTTCTTAATAGCATGCACATAGATTCTATTACTAGTCCAGAGGGTTTCACTACCCAATTTTTTTTCAAAAATACTGGCCTATTATTAAAAATGATTTGGTTGAGGCTGTTGTTGATTTTTTTAATGGTAATCCTTTCTTATATATTTTTCTAGCACTTTTATTATTCTCATAACTAAGAAAGATAATCCAGAATATCAGAGTGATTTTAGACCTATTAGTCTTTGCACATTCTTCAATAAGCTGATTTCCAAAATTCTAACCAACAGGCTCAATCCTTTACTTCATAAGATTATCTCTCTAGACCAAATTAGTTTTGCTAGAGGTAGATCTATTTATAATATCACGCTAGTTTTCACTTCAAATTAGATATTCCAAAAGCTTTTGACAATATCTCTTGGGATTTCCTTATCCATATTCTAAATTTTTTGGGTATTCGATAAATTTATCCTTCTTAAAAAATATTAATAAAGGCAAAGAGATCCTCTATCTCCTATGTTATTTATTATTATTGCTGAGTACTTATCTAGGAGCATCAATGATTTATTCTAAAATAATCCTAGTATGTATTACAGAACTCTTGGTGGTCTTCAAGTTTCTCATTTAATATGTGTAGATGATTTCATTACTTTATGCAATGCTTCTATTCATCATATAAAGAATTTCAAGATTTTTTTAAATAAATTTGGTAGAGAAAGTGGTCTATCTATCAATGATAACAAAAGTTGTTTTTATTACTTCTTCAAGCATCTCCAATAATAAAATTAATCAAATCCTACATATCACTAACTTTAAACATCAACACCTTCCTCTTTAATACTTGGGTTCTCTTCTTTTTAAAGGTTCGAAACAATCCCATCTTTTTTATGAGTTAATTCAAAATATTTTAAATAAAATTTTTGTTTGGGAATTTCATTTACTTTCCTTTAGTGGTAAGTTTACTATTCTTAAAAGCACTCTCAATTTAATGCCTCTTTATTTGATTCAAACTATTATCCCCACTAATGCTACTCTTATCAGAATTGATCGCTTGCTTAATAAATTATTTTGGGAATCCAATAATTCTACTAAAATAATGCATTAGACTTCTTGGCGTAACTGTTATGGTCCCTTGGGTGAAGGTGGTCTCAGTTGCAAACTGATTCATGAAGCTATTACTGTCTTCCCTCATAAGCTCTAGTCGAATTATAAAAATAATGATAGCCTTTGGGCTAATTTTATGATGAAAAAAAATGCCAAGGTAAACACCCTCTTATCTGTGCTTATAAAGTTGGTGACTCTCTAGTTTGGAAATGGCTTTGCTCCATTAAAGGGTTTATTGAACCCTTAATATCTTGGGGTATTCATTCAGGTTTTTTTTTTTCTTTTGGAAAGACAATTGGATTGGCAATGGCTCTATTGCTCCCTTTATCTACCCACTCTGCTATCAAAGTTAACTCTTTCAAGCATAATGACACTTGGAATGAAAACAAAGTTGAGAATTATATCCATATTTCTCTTTAGATAACTTTAGAATATATTTTATTTCTAACTAACCTGACCAAATTCTCTTAAAGCTTTCTTACAATGGTGATTTTGTTCTTAAAGATAAGCAAAAATCCTCTTTTAGAGAATTTGGTCAGGTTAGTTAGATAAAATAGGGATATTCCTAAAGTCATATTAGAGATAAGCAAAACTCCTCTAATGCTTTCATTAAACTTTGGAACAATATCATTCCCATTTCTTATTCAACTTTAGCTTGGAAGATTTTGAATAACTTTATTCATGTGGACTCTTTGCTGTAGGATAAAGAGTTTTATTTTCCATCAATTTTCTACTATTACTTTCATATTGAAAATGTTAATCATAATTTTGTCAATGGTGCTATTTCTTCTAAATTATGGTTATGGTATGATGATTTATTTAATACCAACTACTTTCCATATATCAACTTCTTCAAGTCTATTTCCAAAAAATTATGAAAGGTCATATCAAAGTTCTAGTTGCTATTACCCTTATGTGGTTCATCTAGATGGACAAAAATGATGCTAAATATCATGGTATTCCTCTGAGCCATAAAAGGCTCCTAGCTAGAACCAAAGTAAAAAATTCATGCTCTATTTTATGCCAATCTTGTTAGATACATTCATTTTAGAGGCTACAAATTTGTGGCTAAAAAATTGGGCATCATTTTGCCTGATGTTTACTATTATAAGAGAGCTGTGATTAACCATTAGATCAAACCCAAAGAAAATTTGATTAAAGTGAATACTGATGGTTCTATTGCTTCCAATAAATATGGTTGTGGTACTATTCTTAGGGATTCTAAAGGTACTATCATTTGTTCTTTTGCATATCCTCCCAAAGCCTATTCTATTATCTATGCTGAGCTTATGAATGTCAATAAAGCTATTGAAAATTGTTTGAATAAAGGTTTCCTCAACATCTAGATTGAAGTTGATGCACTCTTGCTTCTTGACATGCTAAACTCTAATATAACATAAAATGTTGATTTATTTTATCTTCTTAATCATACAAATCTTCTTTCTCAAGTTTGTTATAAAATTTCCCATATCCTTCTTGAAGGTAATGCTTGTGCAGATTTCTTGACTACTTTTGGTGCCATCTTAACTGATTTCACTTTATTTGACAATAAAAATTTTTCTAAACTTTTAAGGGGTTTGGTCAATGTAGATAACACTGGATTACCTTATCTCATATTATAATTTTCTTGGCTTGGTTTTGTTGTGTTGGTTTTTGATGAGTCATTTCTTTTGGTTCCCCTTTGTTAAACCCTCTTTAGGTTATGGACATTTGCTTGTTTTCACTCTTGGGCCTATGCAGGGTTTTATTTTAGAGCTCTTTCTTTTGGGTTTCCCTAGTGGTTGCTACCAAGTGGTTCTTATTTTTTTTTCCTAGGTTGTTTTGGTTTTTTTGGTCTAGTGGCTGTTGTTTTCCTGGCTGGGTGATTATTATTGCTTTGTTATTTTTGGTGACCTTCATTTGGGTGGTGGCTTTGCCTGCTATTTTCTATATGCCATATCTCCTGGTTGGTCGCTTTAACCGAGTTAGATTTTGCTACTGGTGGTTATGGGTGGCCTAGTTGGTTGGTCATTTGGGTTAGGTTAGTTTATCCGCTCTTCAGATGGAGGGCTACTAGTAGTTTAATTTTGGATTGGATTTGGCAAGGTGGAGGTTATTTGTTGACTGTTATTTCTTCTTTTTTTGTGGATTGGGTTTTGGCGATCAGTTTTATTGGTTTGGGTTTGTTTCTTTCGGTTGTTGTTTCAGGCTATTTCTATAATGGTCTTCCTCTCTTGGCTGTAGCTGCTTTTATTTTTGTTGTCATTTTTGGTTGACTGGTTAAAGGCTATTTTGTGGCTAATATTTTTCTTTGAGATCTAGTGACTTGGTTTGGTGTATTGGTGCCTAACTTGGCTATGGCTATGATGCTTGCACTCATTGATATTTCTTATACTTTTTTTTGTTGGCTTTGGTGCTATTCTTATTATATTTCTGCTGCTCTTGATGGATGGATTTTAGTCTATCTTACTTGTCTTTTCTCATTTTTATTTTTTGGCTAGCTATTCACCTCACCTGGATCAAAATTTCTGCTGCATTGGTTGGGTTTGGTGGATGATGTTGTTTGCTTCAGCCTTCTTATGGTTGTCTTCGGTGGTTTTAGCATGAAGGATGATGTTGGTCTTTTCACAAATTTGGATTTTCTACTGCTGTCATAGTTGGCTGGGAGGCTATGTTCACTATATGGATTGGTTGGCTATTTTGGTTGGCTGGGTTGGTTGGATGGGTTGCTATTTTGGCCTTCCTTTCCTGCTCTGTTAGTGACATGTTGGTTGGCTTTCTGCTACGCCTCTCCTTAATTCTTCCGCTTCCCTTTTTTTGGTTAACCTGCCGCTTTTCTGTTTGCTTGTGGAGGACATGAGTTCTTATGTATTATTCTGTTTGGTCATTTTTTTTGTTTGTTTGTGTTGTTAATGTCATGATGCTTGCTCACATTGATGTTGTTGTTCCTCTTTGGTGGTGGCTTTGGTGGTGTTCTTACTGTACTACTACTGTTCTTGATGGTTGGTTGATTTTCTACCTTATTGGGATTATTTGTTTTGGGGGCTTTGTGGTTGGCTATTATATCTGCTGCTTGGAGGAGTTTACAGCCTTGTAGGATGATGGAGTTGGGATGATGGGCTACAAGAGGTATGCTGGCAATGATGGCCTAGATGTTTCCCTCTCAATCTTTTTTTGGCTAGTAGCACTATATGTAATTGTAACCCTTCTTCGCAAGTTTGGATGCTTACATATAGTGTTGCTCCTTGAGACGATTGTAACAGAGCCTGGGACTTTTCTTTACTTCAATCCTTTTCTTTGATCATACTCTTTATGCTTGCTTAATTGAACTAATCCTTTCATTAGTATGTTGCAGATATATTTTATATGTTGGGAGAATCTTGCAGGTGGATCTAGCTGGTATCAAAAGGACCTCATGAATGTTGCTATTGTGCACATTGATCTGTGGTTGTTGCTGATTTGGTTTTGCTTTTACTTTCATTGTTGTTTTTTTTTCTTATATTTTTGTAAATGTTAGGTGGTTTATCTCTTTAGGACTTATTGTATCTCTTTGAGCATTAGTTTAGAGATTTACCCCCATTAAAGACTTTGTACATTTCTTTACGATAATAAAATTCCCTTAATTTCCTTAAAAAAGAAGAACCTAAACCCTAAGAATGGGCAGAACCTCAATGGCAGGAACATCACCGTCAACCAAGCTCAATCTAGATATAACGATGGGGGCGAAGGAGGAAGGGGAGATTATTGCAGTGGTGGTGGGGTATCTGGTGGTGCTGGTGAATATGGAGGTGGCGGTCGAAGCAATGGTGTTTATGGAGGCGAGAGAAGCAATGGTGGTTACATCCGTGGTGGTGGTGGTGGACGGAGAGATCAGGGATATGATTGTGAATACCACTACTCAAGAGGTTGGGGTGGTTCTGATGGAAATTGAAGAAACTTAAAATGACCGATTTGATCTGCTGCTTATATAACTGTGTCTTTACAGTAGAGACGGTTCTAGTTATCTATGGTTTTTGATTTGATCTATGCATGCTCATTTTTTTATGTCATTTCTTTTGACTTAGAAAACTTAGTGTGTTACTTGGTTAACGAAATTGAAAAGAAGAAATGATGAATTTGAACTTGTTCTCTATTAAAAAAAAAACCAAAAACCTAAACTCTAAAAAAAAAGTCCTAAACCCTCAACTCAACCTGAACCCTAAGCACTAAATCCTGAAAATCTAAAAACCTAAACCTAAACTAAATAAAATAAAATAAAAATTCAAACTAAAATAAAATTTAAAATAAAAAAAAACTAAACTAAACATAAACCTAAAAAAAAATTTTAAAAAATAAAAACTAAACTAAAATAAAATAAAGAAAAACATAAACTAAACTAAAAAACATAAATAAAATAAAACTAAAAAAAAAAAATAAAATAAACTAAAATAAAATAAAATAAAAGAAATAAAACTTAAACCTAAAAATAAAGCTAAAATAAAATTAAAATTAAAAAAAATAAAACTAAACCCTAAACTAAAAAGACTAAACCTAAAATAAAAATAAAATAAACCTAAACCTAAACTAAAATGAACAAAACTAAAATAAATAAAACCTAAACCTACACCTAAAATAAACTAAACCTAAACATAAACCTAAACCCTAAATAAAATAAAACAAACTAAAAATAAACCTAAACCTAAACTACAAAGTAAAACCTAAAAATAAACCTAAAAGAAAACATAAAACCTAAACCAAAAAAAAATAAAATAAAAAATCTAAACCTAAACCTAAAAAAAAAATAAAAATTAAACCTAAACCTAAAAAAAAAACTAAAATACAAAAACATAAACTAAAATAAAAAACCTAAAATAAATAAACTAAAATAAAAAAGCTAAACTAAAATTATATATATAACCTTAAATTAAAAAAATCATGAACTTAAAAAAACAAAATAAATTAAACCTAAACCTAATCTAAAATAAACTAACTAAAATAAATAAAATCTAAACCTAAACAAAAAATAAACTAAACTTAAACCCTAAACTAATAAATAAGTAAAAAACTTAAAAATAAACTTAAACTTAAACATAAAAAGATAACCTAAAAAAAACCTTAAATAAAAACCTAAACCTAAAAAAAAACCTAAACCTTAACCTAAAAATAAAAAATAAAACCTAAAGACGAAAAATAAAATAAATATAAAATTTAACTAAAAAATAAACATAAACCTAAACCTAAACTTGACAAATAAATTAAAATAAAAAACTTGAACTAAAATAAATAAGCCTAAAATAAATAAACTAAATTACATAAAAATAAAAAAAGCCTAAATAAAAATAAAAAATAAAATAGACTAAAATAAATAAAAATTAAACTAAATAATACTAAACCTACTAATTTACTTAATTAAAATAAACTTAAATCCTAAATCTTAAAGCTTAAACCCTAAATCCTAAAGCCTAAACCTTAAACCCTAAACCCTAAACCTTAAAACTAACCCTAAACCCAAAACCCTAAAAACCTTAAACCCTAAACCCTAAACCATAAACCCTAACACTAACCCTAAACTTTAAACCCTAAGCCCTAAACCTTAAACCCTAAAACCTTCAACCATACACTCTAAACTAACCCTAAACCTTAAACACTAAACCCTAAAAACCCTAAACCTTAAACTAACCCTAAACCTTAAGCTAACCTTAAACCCTAAACCCTAAACCCTCAGAACCTTAACCCCAATGTTTAAACACTAAATTCTAAATCCTAAAACCTAACCCTAAACCCTAACCCTAAAACATTAAACCTTAAAACTCTAGACCCTAAACCCTAACCCTAAACCTTAAACCCTAAAAATAAAAAGCCAAAAACCCTAAACCCTAAACCTTAAACTCTCAACCCTAAACCCTAAACCCTAACCCTGAACCCCGAACCCTAAACCTAAACCTAAAGTAATTAAATAAATTAAAAAAAACATATAACCTATAATCTAATAAACCTAAACCTTAGGAATGGGAAAAACCTTGACGACAGAAAAATCAATGTCAGCCAAGCTCAATCTAGATCTCACGGTGGAGGAGAAGGTGGAGGCGGTAGTTATCGTAGTGGTGGTAGGGGATATGGAGGTGCTGGTGGATATGGAGGTGGTGGTTATGGAGGACGGAGGAGCGATAGAGGTTACAGCCATGGTGGTGGCCGAGGGATAGATCTAAGATATGATGGTGGATCCTGCTACTCGAGAGGCCGGGGTGGTTCTACTAGGAACTAAAGAAACTGAAGAATGACAGATCTAATCGATTGCTTATGGAACTGTGTCTTTATAGTAGAGATGATTCTAATTATCTAAGGTTTTTGATTTCCTCAATGAGAGCTCATTTTTTATCTATGTCATCGCTTGTGTCTTGGATAACTTGGCGAGTTATTTAGTTTATGAAATTGAAAAAAAGAAATGTTGAATTTGAATTTATTCTCTATTAAAAAAACAAAAACCATAATCCTTAAATTAAAACCTGAACCCTAGACCAAAAACCTAAAACATAAACCCTAAATCACGAACCTTAAAAATCCTAAACCTTAAACCCTAAACACTAAACCCTAAACCATAAACCATAATACCTTAAACCTTAAATCCTAAAACCTAAACCCTAATCCATAAAAATTAAATCCTACACTATAAATAATAAAACCTTAAATCCTAAACCCTAAACCCTAAACCCTAAACCCTAATCCCTAAACATTAAATCCTAAACCATAAATAATAAAACCTCAAATCCTAAACCCTAAACCCTAAACCCTAAAACCTATAACCCTAAACCCTAAACCCTAAACTCTAAACCTTAAACCCTAAAAACCTAAAAGGTTAAACCTAAACTAAATAAAACCTAATAATAAAATAAATAAATAAGCCTAAACTTAAATAAAATAAAAAATGAAATAAAGTAAAAACCTAATCCGAAACCTACAAATAAAATCCAAAATTGAAAGTCTGCTACTTATGATTACTTATGAGCTTGCCTGTGGATATAAGTATGAAGACATCCATAGTGTAGACTTCCTTCTCTTTTCTTTTAGTATGGTTTTGAATAGGATTTTGAAAAGTGTATAGTTCTTTTCAAAAGAACATAACACTTGCCTAATTCCCTTCCTATTCATTCCTATACTATTACTTAAGAAAGGTATCTACACTTGCACATATAAATTGCATAAACTAAAAAAAATCATCCAACACAAACTTTTTGCATATTCTTTTCCCTTCATTTCTTTTGTGCATATACTTTAGGGTTTAGGGTTTAGTGTTTAGGCTTCAGGGTTTAGTGTATTTTAGTTTTAGGGTTTATGGTTTATGATTTTTGGGTTTTTTTATTTTAGTGTTTAGGGTTTAGGGTTTAGGGTTTAGGGTCTAGTGTTAGATTTAGGGTTTAGGGTTTGAAGTTAGGTTTTTTATATTTATTTTTATTTTCTAAAAATTTTTAAAATTATTTTTATTTATTTTATCTTTAGGGTTTAGGGTTTAGGGTTTAGTTTTTAGGTTTAGGGTTCAAGTTTTAGTTTAGGGTTTAAGGTTTTTAGTTTTTTGAACAGAGAACAAATTTAGATTCAAGATTTCTTCTTTTCGATTTCATCAACCAAGTAACACACCAACTTTTTTAATACATAAGCGACAACATTGATAAAAAATGGGTGCACATAGAGCAAATAAAAAACCCTAGATAACTAGAACCGTGTCTACTGTAAAGACACAATTCCATAAGCAGCAGATTGGATCGGTCGTTCTTCAGTTTCTCTAGTTCCCATCAGAACCACTTAGACCTCTCGAGTTGTGAGATCCACCATCATATCCCAGATCTCTCCTTCTACCACCACCATGGCTGTAACCTATATCGCTCTTCTGGCCTCCATAACCACCACTAATCCGACCACCACCTCTATATTCACCAACACCATTAGATCCCCACCACCACTGCGATAACCGCTCCCTCTACCTTCGTCTCCCTTGCCAGATCTAGACTGAGCTTTGTTGACAGTGATGTTCCCGCTGTAAAGATTTTGCTCATTCTTAGAGTTTAGGTTTAGGTTTCAGTTTATTATGTTTTAGGATTTAGGTTTATTTTTTAATTTATTTAGTTACTTTAGGTTTAGGTTTAGGGTTTGGGGTTAGGGTTAGGGTTTAAGGTTTATGGTTTATGGTTATGGTTTAGTGTTTAGGATTTAGGGTTTATGCTTTAAGGATTTAGGGTTTAGGGTTAAGGTTTAGGGTTTAAGGTTTAGGGTTTAGGGTTTTGGGTTGTAAGTTTAGTGTTGTAGGTTTAAGCTTTAAGGTTTAAGGTTTAGGGTTTAGGGTTTAGGGTTTAAGAGGTTTTTTTTAATAAGAATTAAGTAAACTAGTAGGTTTAGTTTTATTTAGTTTATTTTTTAATTATTTTAGCTTATTTTATTTTTTATTTTTATTTAGGTTTATTTTTTAGGTTTAGGTTTTTTTTTTAGTTGAGTTTTATTTATATTTTATTTTTTATATTTTATTTTTATGTTTAGGTTTAGGTTTTTATTTTTTATTTTGTCTAGGTTTTAGGTTTATTTTTAAGTTTTATTTTCTTAGTTTAGGTTTAGGTTTATTTTTAGTTTATTTTATTTTATGTAATTTAGATTTATTTTAAGGTTTAATTTATTTTAGGTTTAGGTTTATGTTTTAATTATTTTAGTTTAGTTTATTTTAATTTAGGTTTAGGCTTATTTTATTTAATTTTATTTTATTTTATTTTAGGTTTAGGCTTTTTTTAGTTTAGAGTTTAGGTTTTATTTTTTGGTTTTACTTTTAGGTTTATTTTGTAGGTTTAGGTTTTTATTTTATTTTACTTTAGATTTATTTTATTTTTATTTTACATTTAGTTATTATTTTATTTATGTTTTTTATTCTTAGGTTATTCTTATTTTTTTGTTTAGTTTAGGTTTTTATTTATTTTATTTTAGTTTGTTTTATTTTATTTAATTTAATTTTATTTCAGTTCTAGTTTAGGTTTTGATTTTTTTTTAGGTTCAGGGTTTAAAGTTTAGGGTTTAAGGTTTTAGGGTTTAGGATTTTAGGGTTTAGTGTTTAGGGTTAGGGTTCAGGTTTTAGGGTTTATGGTTTAGTGTTTTGGCTTTCGGCTTTAGGGTTTTTAGCGTTTAGGGTTTTTTTTGTTAAAAAGAGGAATTTTTATTTCCAAAAGAAAAGGATACAACGTCCATAAAGGGGATAAATCTCAAAGACTATTGCTCAAAGAGCTACAGAAAGACCTAAAGAGAAAAATCCATTAACTAATATAGAACAAAATGAAAAACAAATGGAAAACTAAGAAAAGAATAGCGACAATGTAGAATCCCTGTGCAGGTCAGCATACCACCTGAAGAGCCCCAAGAGGAAACGAAAGAAAACTGCAAGAAAAAACTAAAGCAGAAATAAGCACAATTGAAAGAAAATAAATAGAGATAAAGATGAAGGAAAGAAAAGCCAAAGAAAAGGGTTAGGCTCTGTCACAAACATTAGAAGTGGTAACAAAACTTTATGTGCAGCCAAAATCTAGAAGGAGGGTTACATTCATAAAAAATGCTACCAACCAACAAAAAAGTGTAAACATCCTAGCCATCATAGCCAACAAACCTCACAAAGGCACTCGAGCACACACCAATAACCAAAAAAGATCTACAACCAGCCCCCAAAAAGGAAGAACAGTAACAGAGCTACCAACCAAAGGGGGCAACAGCAGAAAAAACTGAGTCAACAAAGAAAAAATTCCAAGTAGCAAGACCATCCAGCCAAAGGGGGAAACTCTTCGTTCTCATTGGAGTTGATGAGTTTGCTAGAAAGTAGTAGCCTTCAACCAAAATAAGTAATAATAGAACCACCAAATCCACAAAGGAAAGTAGCAGCCACAGCCAAAACCATACCAGCCCAACTAGCTAAAAGGAAACAGAAGGAAGAGAAGTACAACAAACATCACATCTATAGAAGGCAACCAAAACTAGGAAGATCATGGAGAACAACCACAAAGCCATCAAAGAAATCCAACCAACCAAAAGCCAAAATAATAAACCCACAAGTGATACCACAATAAAGTAGGAGCAATAATCGCAATAGCCTGACAACTAAAATAACAGAAGTCAGCATTCCAACTTGTAAAATATAGAATAAAATAAGAATAGAAATCCCTCAAGAAAGATTAGAGCCAATAGTAACTGAACAAACCAAAACCACCAGAATAGAAGCCCCAAGCAAAACACCAACATAAAAGAAAGATAAAAAAATTAGGAAAATATAACATAAGGAAAATTAGATTTATCTAAATTAGACAACCCTCTTTATTTCTTACGAATATTCACATTGGTAAAAAAATGTAAAATCAAAGAAATTACACCCCAAACTAGCTAAAAAATCTGCACAAGCATTACCTACTCTTAAAATATGATTAATTTTAAAAGAAAGTTTAGAGATAATAGCTTTAATTTTTCTAATTACATAAAAAAGCTCACCATTGCCCTTATGGTTAGAATTGATCATAACAACAACCATCTCAGCATCAAATTCTAACCAAATAGTATGAAAATTTGCATCCAAACAAAGCCTAAGAGCATGATAAACTGTCATCAATTCAACAGAAATAACAAAATTAGAAGAGAGAACAGTGAAATGATGATCCATGATCCTCTTGCAGTTTGACATTACTGTCATACCATTTCGTGCGGTGAAAGGACAAGCACTAGCTAATTTCTTAGTAACACACCTACTTCTTGCTGACTCTCAGCTTAGTGATAATCTCCCCAATGAATAAGTCTTGAACATAGGGGATACAAGCATTCACCACTGGGTGATGTACTTTGATGGTGTGGCTTCCTCTCAAAGAAGAGAATAATCATAATCTACTATTCCAAAAAAGGCAGGGGTTGGAATAGTTCTCTTTACTCTAGACTATGATGTGATGAGATTCTCATATCATTTGTTCAATCCTTGGACCAATAATGAAGGCAGATATGAGGCTGTAATTGCTAGTCTGGAGTTAGTCATTACTCTATGCATCTAGAACATCAAAATTTTTGGAGATTCTCAACTACTTATCAACCAAATCGTTGGGTCCTACAAGGTTATAAAGCCCATGCTCCATCACTACCACAAGTACACCATGGTATTGTTGGCCCAAATCCTAGAGGTTAACAATTATAAGATTCCTCAAAGAGAGAACTTCATAGCGTATGCTTTAGCCAAGCTTTCCAAGGCGTTGACATGTCCAAAGGAAGAGTCCAAATTAATAAAGGTCCAAAATAGACAAGTCTTACCCTTTATTCATATTGAACTCATCAATAAAGATCAAAAATAGACAAGTCTTACCCTAAAATAGACGGTTCTAGCTATCTTAGTTTTAGGGTTACTTTTAGGGTTTATGGTTATGGGTTTAGCATTTAGGGTTTAGGATTTAGTGTTTATGATTTAAGGTTTAGGGTTTTTTTTAAATTAAGTAAACTGATTGGTTTAGGTTTATTTAATTTATTTTTTATTTTAATTTAGTTTCATTTTTATTATTATTTAGTTTAGTTTATTTAGTTTATTTTATTTATTTTAGTTATATTTATTTTAGTTTAGGTTTTTTATTTTAGTTTATTTTTTAGTTAGGTTTAGGTTTAAGTTTATTTTTTAGTTGAGTTTTTTTTATTTTATTTTTTTAGTTTATGTTTCTTTTATTTGTAGGTTTAGGTTTAGGTTTATTTTTTTTTAGGTATAGGTTTAGGTTTCATTTTAGGTTTATTTTAGGTTTTATTTTTAGTTTAGGTTTAGGTTTATTTTATTTTATTTTATTTTTTATCCATTTAGGTTTAGGTTTAGTTTATTTGAGGTTTAGGTTTTATTTATTTTAGTTTAGTTTATTTTTAGCATATATATAGGTTTATTTCATTTTTTTAGGTCCAGGTTTTTTTTTTTTAGTTTAGTTTATTTATTATTTTTAATTTAGGTTTATTAGGTTTAGGTTTTATTTTATTTTATTTTAGGTTTATTTTATGTTTATTTTTCATTTAGAATTTATTTTATTTAGGTTTTTTATTTTTAGGTTTATTTTAATTTTTTTACTTTAGTTTAGGTTTTTATTTATTTTATTTTATTTTGATATTTATTTTTAATTTTTAATTTTTAATTATTTGTTTTGTAGGTTTAGGTTTAGGTTTATTTATTTATTTTATTTTAAGGTTTTTTTAGTTTAGGTTTAAGTTTTATTTTTTTAGGGTTTGGGGTTTAGGGTTTAGGTTTTATGGTTTAGGGTTTGGATTTTAAAGTTTAAGGTTTAGGGTTGTAGTTTTTAGGGTTTAAAGTTTAGGGTTTAGGGTTTAGGGTTTCAAGTTTTAGGTTTTAGGGTTTATGATTTACTGTTTAGGGTTTTAGGGTTTAGGGTTTAGGGTTGTAGGTTTAAGGTTTAGAGTTTAGGGTTAGTTTTAAGGTTTAAGGTTTAGGGTTAGGGTTTAATTTTTTTTATTTTTAAGTTTCAGCTTTTAGGTTTTAGGTTTAGGGTTTAGAGTTTAGTTTAGGGTTTAGGATTTTTAGTTTTTTTAAATAAAGAACAAATTTAGATTCAACATTTCTTCTTTTTGATTTCATCAACCAAGTAACACAGCAATTTTTCTAGGACATAATGGACAACCTATATAAAAAATGAGCACACATAGAGCATATGAAAAACCCTATATAGCTAGAATCATCTCTATCGTAAAGACATAGTTCCATAAGCAGTAGATCAGATCTACCGTTCTTCAGTTTTTGAGTTCCCATCAGAACCACTATGGTCTCTCGAGTACCAGGATCCATCATCATATCCCTAATCTCTCCCTCCGCCACCACGATAGCTGTAACCTCTATCGCTCCTCCAACCTCCATAATAACCATTGGTCTGACCACCACCTCCATATCCACCAACACATCTAGATCCCCCACCACCACTACGATAATCGTCACCTCTGCCTTTGCCTCCACCACCAGATCTGGACTAAGCGTGGTTGACGGTGATGATGTTGTCGTTAAGATTTTGGCCATTCTTAATTTTATGTTTAGGTTTATTAGGTTTTAGGTTTAGGTTTAAATTTTAATTTATTTAGTTACTTTAGGTATAGGTTTAGGGTTTGGGTTTTGGGGTTTAGGGTTTAGGGTTTAAGTTTTAGGGTTTAGGGTTTAGGGTATATGGTTTATGGTTTAGGGTTTAGGGTTTAGAGTTTAGTATTTAGGGTTTAGGGTTTAGGGTTTAGGGCTAGTTTTTGGGTTTATGGTTTAGGGTTTAGGGTTAAGGGTTTAGGGTTTTTTTTTTAAAATTAAGAAAACTAGTATGTTTAGGTTTATTTAGCTAATTTTTTATTTATTTTAGTTTATTTTATTTTTTATATAAATTTAAGTTTATTTCTTATTTCTATTTAGTTTAGTTTATTTAGTTTAGTTTATTTATTTTAGTTTGGTTTTTATATTTTAGTTTATTTTTTTAGGTTTAGGTTTAGATTTAGGTTTATATTTTAGTTGAGTTTTATTTTATTTTACATTCTAAGTTTAAGTTTCATTTTTTATTTTTAGGTTTATGTTTAGGCTTTTATTTTATTATATTAGGTTAGATTTTAGGTATTTATTTTATGCTTTATTTTTTAGTTTAGGTTTAGGTTTAATTTTAATTTATGTTATTTTATTTAATCTAGTTTTAGGTTTAGGGTTAGTTTATTTTAGGTTTAGGCTTAGGTTTTATTTATTTTAATTTAGTTTATTTGAGTTTAGGTCTAAGTTTATTTTATTTTTTTTATTTTATGTTTAGGTATTTTTTTAGTTTAGAGTTTAGGTTTTATTTTATTTTATTTTAGGTTTATTTTTTTTAGGTTTTTTTTTATTTAATTTTTATTTTAGGTTTAATTTATTTTTATTTTACATTTTGTTTTTATTCTATTTAGGTTTTTTGTTGAAGGTTTATTTTTTTAGTTTATTTTAGGTTTCTAATTATTTTATTTTAATTTAGTTTTTAGTTTTTATTTTATATTTTATTTTATTTATAGGTTTATGTTTAGGTTTTAATTTAGATTTAGGCTTAGGTTTTAGTTTATGTTTTATTATTATTTTATTGAGGTTTAGGTTTTACTATTTATTTTATTTTTAGGTTTTATTTAGTTTAGGTTTAGGTTTTTAGGTTTTTAGGGTTTAAGGTTTAGGGTTTAGGGTTTATTTTAGGGTTTATGGTTTAGGGCATAAGGTTTAGGATTTAGAGTTTAGTGTTTAGGATTTAGGGTTTAGGGTTTTTTTTTAAATTAAGTAAACCGATGGGTTTAGTTTATTTCGTTTATTTCATTTTTTATTTTTATTTAGGTTTATTTTTTATTTTATTTAGTTTAGTTTACATATTTTAGGTTTATTTATTTAATTTATGTTTTTTTTTATTTTATAGGTTTAGGTTTAGGTTTAGGTTTACATTTATTTTTATTTTTTAGTTTAGTTTTATTTTTATTTTATTTTTTAGGTTTAGGTTTAATTTTTTATTTTTAAGTTTAAGTTTAGGTTTTTATTTTTTCTTTTTAGGTTTAGATTTTAGGTTTTTATTTTAGATTTATTTTAATATTTTATTTTTTAGTGTAGGTTTATGTTTATTTTTAGTTTATTTTATTTTATTTAGTTTAGCATTTAGGTTTAGTTAATTTTAGATTTAGGTTTAGGTTTAGGTTTTATTTACATTAGTTTAGTTTATTTTAGTTTTTGTTTAGGTTAATTTTATTTTTCATATTTTATGTTTAGGTTTTTTTTTACTTTAGGGTTTAGATTTTTATTTTTATTTAATTTTGGGTTTATTTTTTAGGTTTAGTATTTTATTTAGTTTTTATTTTATTTTATTTTAGGTTTATTTTATTTTTATTTTATGTTTAGTTTCTATTTTATTTAGGTTTTTTATTTTTCTTGTTTATTTTATTTTTCTCTTTTTGTTTAGGTTTTTATTTATTTTATTTTAGTTTACTTTTATTTTCTAATTTATCTTATTTTTAGGTTTTGGTTTTGGTTGAGGATTTAGTTTAGGATTTTATTTTATTTTATTTATTTATTTGGCTTCAGTTTGATATTTTTATTTAGTTTAGGTATCTTGTTGGATTAGGGTGGGTCAGGGAGGAGGTCAGGTAGCATAGGTAGTGGAGGGTGTGGCCTGGTTTTAAAGTTAGTGGTGGTAGTGGTTAGGTTTTATTTATTTTATTTATTTATTCTTTAGAGTGGTAGAGGGAGTTTGTGGTTTGGGTCAGGATAGGGTCAAGATCAGTTAGTAGGATCAGGGTCAGTTTAGGGCCCACCATGGGGTCAGGGTTGAGAGAATTTAGGGAGGTCAGGGTTAGAAGTTTTTTAGATTTTAGGATCCAGGTTGTCAAGGACGTTTAGGATTTTAGTGGTAGGGTTGGGTTTAGTGGCCCATGGTCAGTAGTGCTAGCCTGTGGTCAGGTTAGTTTTAGGCTTTAGAATTTCAAGTTTAGGGTTTAGGATTTAGGGTTTAGGGTTTAAAGTTTAGAGTTTAGGATTTAAATTTTAAGATTTATTTTAGAGTTTTTTTTTAAATAGTAAACCCAAGTTTAAGATTTTCATTTATTTAGTTTATTTTAATTTATTTTAGTTTATATTATTTTATGTTTATTTAGGTTTTTTATTTAGTTTATTTTCTTTATTTTAGGTTTATTTATTTTAGTTTCTGTTTAGGTTTATTTTTTAGTTTAGTTTTATTTTTATTTTATTTTTTTAGGTTTTGGGTTTATTTTTTTTCTTTTTACGTTTATGTTTAAGTTTTTATTTTATTTTTTTAGGTTTTGGTTTTAGGCTTTTTATTTTAGCTTTATTTTATGGTTTTATTTTTTTAGGTTAGATTTAGTTTTTTTTTGTTTATTTTAAAGTATTTAGTTTAGGGTTTAGGTTTAATTTATTTTAGGCTTAGGTGTAGGTTTTATTTTTTTTAGTTTAGTTTATTATAACTTATGTTTAGCTTTATTTTATTTTATTTATTTTAGGTTTAAGTTATTTTTTTAGTTTAAGGTTCAGGTTTTATTTTTTATTTATTTTTAAGTTTAATTTATAAGTTTAGGTTTCTATTATATTTTAGGTTTATTTTATTTTTATTGTTTGTCTAGCTTTTATTTTATTTAGGTTTATTATTTTTTTTATTTTACTTTATTATTTTTAATTTAGTTTAGGTTTTTATTTATTTTATTTTACTTTAGTTTTTTATTTTTTTATTTAATTTTTAGGTTTAGCTTTTAGTTTAGGTTTTTATTTTATTTTATTATTTTAATTTATTTATGTCTAAGTTTATTTATTTATTTTATTTTTAGGTTTTATTTAGTTTAGATTTATCTATTTAGGTTTTTAGGGTTTAGTGTTTACGGTTTGGGGTTTAGGGTTAGGGTTTAGGGTTGTAGGTTTTATGATTTAGGATTTAGAGTATAGGGTTTAGGGTTTAGTGTTTAGGGTTTTAGGGTTTAGGGTTTATGGTTTAGGGTTTATGATTTAGGGTTTAGGGTTTAGGGTTGTAGGTTTAGGGTTTTAGGTTTTGGATTAGTTTTAAGGTTTAAGGTATAGGGTTAGTGTTTTTTATTTTGATTTTAATTTTTTTTAGGGTTTAGGTTTAGGGTTCAAGTTTTAGTTTATGGTTTAGGGTTTTTGATTTTTTTTTATTGAGAACAAATTCATATTCAACATTTCTTCTTTTTGATCCAATCAACCAAGTAACACACCAAATTTTCTAAGACACAAGCGACAACGTAAATAAAAAATGAGCATGCATAGAGCAAATCAAAAACCCTAGATTGCTAGAACCATCTCTACTATAAAGATAGTTCCATAAGCAAGATCGATCGATGCTCTTCGCCCAGCCTGATCAATACCACCCCGACCTCTCTAGGTGATCCACCATCATATTACTGATCTCTCCCTCCTCTGCCACCATAATTGTAACCTCCATCGCTCCTCGCACCTCCATAACCATCACTATTCCAACCTCCACCACCATATCCACCATAACCTCCAGATCTCCCACCATAACTATGATAATTATTGCCTCTCCTTTTTCCTCCACCGCCAGATATAGACTGAGCCTAGTTGACGATGATGTTCCCGCTGTCAAGGTTCTGCCCTTTCTTAGGGTTTAGGTTTAGGTTTAGGTTTATTAGGTATTAGGGTTGAGTTTTATATTTTAATTTATTTATGTACTTTAGGTTTAGGTATAGGGTTTGGTTTAGGTTTGGGTTTAGGTTTAGTCAAGGTTTAGGTTTATGCTTTATGCTGGGTTTAGGTTAGTTTTAGGGTTTTAGGGTTTTTTAGAGTTGGGTTTTAGGTTTTCTGGGTTTAGGGTTTTGGGTTTAGCATTTAGGGTTTAGGATTTTGGGTTTAGGATTTAGGCTTTAGGTTTTTTTTTAAGGTTTAGGGTTTATGGTTTAGGTTTTTTTTTGGGTTTAGGGTTCAGGGTTTAGGGTTTATGGTTTAGGGTTTAAGGTTTTAGGGTTTAGGGTTTTAGGGTTTAGGGGTTTTTTTTATAGAGAATAAATTTAGATTAAACATTTCTTCTTTGTCATTTCATCAACCAAGTAACACACCAAGTTTTCTATAACACAAGTGATGACATAGATCAAAACACATAGAGCAAACCAAAAACCATAGATAATTAGAACTATTTCTACTCCGAACATATAGTTTCATAAGTAGTAGATCAGATCGGCCTTTCTTTAGTTTCTCCAATTCCCATAAAAAACCCTAGGTTTTACTTTTTATTTTTAGGTTTAGGTTTAGGTTTTAATTTTATTTTTTTATGTTTTTATTTTAGGTTTATTTTAAGTATTATTTTTTAGTTTAAGTTTAGGTTTATTTTTAGTTTATTTTATTTTATTTAGTTTAGGTTTATTTTTATTTTTGATTTAGTTTTTTTTTTCATTTTAGGGTTTAGGTTTATTTTATTTATTTTAGGTATTATTTTTAAGCTTATTTTTTAGTTTTAGGTTTTTATTTAGTTTTTATTTTATTTCATTTTATATTTTTTTATTTTAAGTTTAGTTTTTATTTTATTTAGGTTTATTATTTTTAGGTTTATTTTATTTTTTTAGTTTATTATATTTTAGTTTATTTTTATTTTTTATTTAATTTTTTTTTTAGGTTTAGGTTTTCAAGTTTTTAGGATTTATGGTTTAGGGTTTAGTGTTTAGGTTTTAGGGTTTTAGGGTTTAGGGTTTAGGGTTATAGGGTTTAGAGTTTAAGATTATCAAAGTTTAGGGTTTTGGTTTAAGGCTTAGGGTTTAGGGTTTAGGGTGTAGGATTTAACATTTAGGATTTAGTGTTTAAGGATTAGGGTTTTTTAGGGTTTTTTTGGGGTTTAGGGTTAAGTGTTTATTTTTTGTTTATTTTATTTTATTTAGTTTAGGGTTTTTATTTAGTTTATTTTAGGTCTAGGCTTAGGTTTTATGCTTTTAGAGTTTAGGGCTCTAGGTTTATGGTTTCAAATTTAGGGTTTATAGGTTTTTCTATTTTTAAATTAACTAAACTAGTAGGTTTTGGTTTATTTAGCTTATTAGGTTTATATTTTATTTATTTTAGTTTATTTTTTATTTAAATTTATGTTTTTTTATTTTTATTTTATTTATTTATTTTTATTCTTTAAGTTTAGGTTTATTTTTTAGTTTAATTTTATTATTATTTTATTCTTTGGTTTAAGTTTTATTTTTATTTTTTTAGGTTTAGGTTTTTTCATTATTTTTTTTAGGTTTAGGTTTTAGGTTTTATTTTGGTTTATTTTTAGTGTAGGTTTATTTTAGTTTATTTTATTTTATTTAGTTTAGGTTTAGGTTTAGGTTTAGTTTATTTTAGGAATAGGTTTAGGTTTTATTTATTTTAGTTTATTTATTTTAGTTTAGGTTTAGAATTATTTTATTTTTATTTTAGGTTTAAGTTTTTTCCTGTTTTAACGCTTTAGGTTTTATTTTTTTATTTCTTTTAGGTTTATTTTAAGTTTATTGTTAGTTTAGGGTTTTATTTAGTTTTTTATTTTATTTTATTTTAGGTTTTTATGTTTAGTTTCATTATATTTAGATTTTTATTCTTAGGTTTATTTTATTTTTTACTTTGGTTTAGTTTTTTTTACTTTATTTTTGTTTCTTTTTATTAGTTTATTTTATTTTATTTTTACATTTTGGTTTAGGTTTTAGTTTATAGATTTATTTTATTTAGGTTTAGTTTCTTTATATATTTTATTTTAAAGTTTTATTTATTTAGAATAGGTTTAGCTTAGGGTTAATAATCAGGTTTGGCATGTATTTAATGTAGCCTTTAATATTTAGCTTTGGAGGATTTTAGTGTTAGTGAGGGTCATTTTATTAAGGTTGGGTGTTTAGGGTTTAGGGCCCAGGTTTTAGTTTTGGTTTACTTAGAAGAGTTATTTGGGTAGAGTTTTTTATTTAAGGTGGTTTATAGCCTGGGTTAGTTTAGGGCCCAGTGGTCCAGGTCAGTTTTGGGAGTCAGGGCAGTTAAAGGGCCCAGTGGCCCAGGATCTTGGTTGGTTGGTCAGAAAGCTCAGGGTTGGGGTAAGCCTAGTCCAGTAGGGCCCAGTTTAGGGCCCAGGGATTTTTATGGTTAGGTTTAGTAGTCCAGTTTGGCCCAGGGTTTAGTTTAGGCCCAGGCAAGTTTAGGTCAGGTTCAAGAGTTTTAAGGGCCTAAGTTTGGCTAAGGCCCATACTAGAAAGATTCAGGGCCCAGGGCCCAGTGTCAACAACTTCAGTGTTGCAGGTCTTGTGGCCTGGGTGGGCTCAGGGCCCAGGGCCTCTCATGGTTTTGGGCTGGCCCAGGGCTTAAAGGCTAGCCCAGGTCAGTCACAGGCCTGTGGTTTCAGTTAGTGAGCCCAGTCATAAGTGAGGGAGAGGAGGTCAGTGGCCTAGGTCAATCAAAGATCAGTTAGCCTTGGCCCAGATTTATTTTTAAGTAGTTTAGGGTCAAGGGAGGGTTAGGGCCTGGGAGAGGGTTTAGGGTTTAGGGTTTAGGGAGGCATAGTGTTTTTTAGCATTTAGATTGTGGATTAGGGTTTGTGGGTTAGTTTGATCATTTAGGGTTTAGGATTTAGGTTTTATGGTTTGGGGTTATAGATTTAGGGTTTAGAGTTTTGGGTTTTGGGTTAGTTTTAGAGATTAAAGTTAAAGTTTTTTTAATTAATTATATATTTTTTAAATCAAGTAAACTCATAAGTTTAGGTGTGTTTAATTTATTTTAGTTTATTATATTTTTTATTTTGATTTATGTTTATTTTTATTTTTATTTACTTTAGTTTATTTAGTTTAGGTTTATTTATTTTAGTTTAGGGTTTTTATTTTAGTTTATTTTTTAGATTTAGGTTTAGGATTAGGTTTATTTTTTATTATTGTGTTATTTTTATTTTAGTTTTCTGCTTAAGTTCATTTTTTTATTTCTTTTAGTTTAGGTTTTTCTTTATATTTTAGGTTTAGGTTTAGGTTTTATTTTAGGTTTATTTTTTTGGTTTTATTTATTAGTTTAGATTTATGTTTATTTTTAGTTTATTTTGTTTTATTTAGTTTAGGTTTAGGTTTAGTTTATTTTATTTTCAAGTTTACATTTTATTTAATTTAGTTTAGTTTATTTTAATTTAATTGATTTATTTTATTTAGGTTTAGTTTTAGTTTGGGGTTTGGTTTTATTTTTTTTTATTTTTAGGGTTTATTTTTGATTTTATTATTTGGTAGTTTTATTTAGTTTATTTTATCTCTTACAGGATTAATTTATTTTATTTTAAGGCCTAGTCAGTTGGGTTTAGGTTTTGGGTGCCCATGGCTCAGGGTTAGAGGGCCTGTCCCAGGGCCCAGGGCCCAGGGCCCAGTTTAGGTCAAGGTCAGGGATGAAGGGCCCAGAGCCCAGAGTTTGGTGGGGATCAGTGGTGGGTCATTAGGGTTGTGGCCTAGGGGCCCAGGGCCTGGGTTAGAGTTTAGGGAGGAGTTTAGAGTCATTTGTGGTATGGCTCAGTTACAAGGGTAGTCAGGTGGTTTGTGGTTTAGGGTTTAGGGCTGGGGTTTAGGGTTTAGGGTTTAGAGTTTTTTATGGTTTAGGGTTGTAGGTTTAGGGTCAGGGTTTAGAGTTAGTTTTAGGGTTTATGGTTTAGGGCTTACGATTTAGGGTTTAGGGTTTAGGGTTAGGGTTTAGGGTTTAGGGTTTAGGGAGAGAATTTTGTTGATATAATCAACTTGTATTTTAAAATTTTTGATGATGTTAAAAGGGAGAGAAAAATTAATGTTGGAGAATTTCACAAATGATGTTGATTTTAATTTTATTTTTTTAGATATGCAATTATGGAGGGGGAAAAAGATCTTTACGATTATCATTATTAATTTAAATTTTTATCGATAAAAAATATATTTTCTTTAAGTTACTGATTATTTATTTAAGGTATTTCAAGAAATTCATCATACTCAACTTGCTTCATTAAAGCTGGAATGTCATATTAGTTTAGAGAAGGGCTATTTGAAAATTTTCATAGGATTTGTAAAATAAAAGAAATTAAAGCTCACAAAAATGAATATTTTAGCTAAATTATTTTCATCTTATTTATTTTGATTTTTATAATATTTTTCCATATTTAATTTACATTATTTTCCTATTTTAATGAAATTATTTCTTCTGGATAATTTGACTACCTGCACTTAGTTTAGCCTTATCTATTACATCTAAACTTGAGTTTAGTTCAGTTATTTCTTCTTGAATCAATTTTCATGCATATAATAATTTTTATCCATTCATTTTAACATGAGAATTTATTTATTGAGTTAATTATCCAAAGTACCCTTAATGAAATTAAAAGTTTAAAAGGAGAGAATACTAATATTAGAAGTAAATTAAATGACATATCTTTTTCTTCTACAACTTTTAATTTCTCTCATGCTTTACATTCAAATCCATTCATGACATGCAAGCAACATTTATGAAATTCACATACTTTAAATTCTTGTGCATATAACATGCATGTTAGTTTATTCTTAAAATTAAACCTAGAAGTTATGATTCATTTATGCATGCTTTGCCCAATGTTATATGTACTTTTTATTGTAGGCAAAGTCATGTTTCATATGTTTGTTCATTTAGGAGATCAATATAATTAAATGCTTCATCTTTGTGCATTTGGATTCATAAGGGAACTAAGTTACATTGTCCATCATCTACTTATTCAAATATTTGTAATGCTACTACTTTTAGTAGATCCAAGATTTCTTGGATACCAAAATCTAGGAAATGAGATTGTATTATTGGATTGTCTTCATGATAGACTAGTGAAGACACGTCAACAATTTCGGTATACAAAGCAACATTTAATTATAATAGTATACAAGAAGGAATGATATGAGGTAACATATTTTGTATTATTCATTAATACCTTCCTTACATGTATTTAGGTCTTATGATTAGTTATGTTTCATTCATGTCTAACTACTTTAGTTAAGCTTCATATTTTATTAATTTTTTCAATAAATGAGTTTTTTTAAATATGATTTAAAAATAGTTCTATAAATCACATGAAATTCATATTTTAAATATTATTTGACTTATTTTGGAATAGTATTTTCATAGACTTTATGAGTTTTACATTATTTTACCAATGAATTTTTTAGATTCAATTTTAAGTTTTCTAAAATTCATGATAAGTAAATTTAGTTACCTATGTAGATCTTTTAATCTTTAAACTAAGGGGATGTTTGAGATCAATTCTATTTTTTTATTTTTTGTTTATATTTTTATTTTATTTTGTTTATATTTTGTTTCAAAGTAATACATATTTGATGGCTATTATTATTTTTTAAAACACTCTAAACATCTAAAAGTAGTTTTAAGTGTTTTTAAAAATATTGCTATTTGTTTTTAAAAATAAGAAAACATAAAAAACACATCAAACAAACATGTTTTTTAAAAATATCATAAAAATAAAAACAAAAAACATAATTAGTTTCTAGTTTTGAAGATAATGTGGTTTACATAATTGATATTTACAATTTTATATGTGATTTGATCTCTTATTCCCTTTTAATAAATTCTTATTTTTGTTAGTTTATTGATTTTATCAAGTTTATTCTGCATAAGTTTTGGGATCTAAGCTCAATATGCTTAATTTGAAGCTCATCATTTCTTGGTATAGTTTTTGATTATTAATTTGCCTTAGCTTATGTTAAATAATGGATATGATTCATAAATTAGCTTTTATGCATTAAATTGGAACAAATATAAAATTAGTTATATGAATCATTTTGAATGATTGGAAATTTGCTTGTAATATCTATCTTCATTATTCAAGAAAATCTATAATTTTTAGCCTTTATCCTAAATTTAACATTTGATACAATTGCATTTGATTTGATGATAAGATAATTTTAGTTGGTATCTTAAGTTATCATTACTTTCAAAATATTATTCATTTTGATTAACTAAGTTGTAAAAATTAAAAAAAGATTTTATTTTAGAAACATGTTTGTATTTTTCTTATGCTTAATTGTATATTTTCATCACATATGACATTTGCCTTCATTTACATGTCTAATCAAAGTTAGTTTCATATTAGAAAAAACAAAATAGTTTACATTAAACATGAGATAATATCAAGCATGTTAATTTTTATTTATCTTTATCATCACATGCTTAATTTAATTCTAGAACTAATTAAGGGCGGAAATTTGTTGATATAATCAACTTGTATTTTTAAATTTTTTATGATGTTAAAAGAAAGAGAAAAAGTAATGTTGGAGAATATCACAAATGATGCTAATTATAAGAAAGAGAAAAAGTAATGTTGGAGAATATCACAAATGATGCTGATTATAATTTTATTTTATAACATATGCATTTATTGAGGGGGAGAAAAATCTTTCTGATATAATTTTTACACTTCACACTAACATCAATTTGTCATCATAAAATAGGCGGAGATTGTTAAGAATACACTTTATATCTCTCACCATTTGATTTGATGATAACAAATATTTTGTAATAAGGATTAACATTTTCTTTGTAGGATGAATTATTCATATTAATCATTATGATTGTCATTATTAATTTAAATTTTTATAGATAAAAAATATATTTTCTTAAAGTTACTAATTATTTATTTTAAGTATTACAAGAAATTCATGAGACTCAACTTGCTTCATTAAATCGGGAAAGTCATATCAATTTGGACAGGGGCTGTTTGAGAATTTTCATTGGACTTGTAAAATAAAATAGATTAAAGCTCACAAAAATGAATATATTTGTTGAATTATTTTCATCTTATTTATTTTGATTTTAAAATATTTTGCCATATTTAATTTACATTATTTTCTAATTTTCATGAAATTATTTCTTCTGGATAATTTAATTACTTGCACTTAGTTTAGATTTATCCATTGCAATTAAACTTTAGTTTAGTTCATTTATTTCCAATTGAATAAATTTTCATACTTATAGTAATTCTTATCCATTTATTTTAGCATGAGAATTAATTAATTTAGTTTATTATCCAAAGTACCCTTTTATTTTAGGGTTTATGGTTTTAGGGTTTAGGGTTATAGTTTAGGGTTGTAGGACTGTCTGTGGGTTTAGGGTTAGTTTTAGGGTTTAGGGTTTAGGTTTTAAGGTTTGGGGTTTAGGGTTTAAGGTTTAGGGTTTAGGGCTTAAGGTTTAGTGTTTTTTTTTTTAAAATTAGGTAAACCAGTAAGTTTAGGTTTTTTTTAGTTTATTCTATTTTTTTTTATTTTTTTTATTTTATTTTGTATTTTTATTTAGCTTCATTTTTTATTTTTATTTAGTTTTTTAGGTTTGTTTATTTTAGTTTAGGTTTTTTATTTTATTTTTTTTCAGGTTTCGATTTAGGTTTATGTTTTTTTGTAGTATAGGTTTATTTTATTTTTATTTTTTAGGTTAAGGTTTAATTTTTTTATTTTTAGGTTTAGGGTTATGCTTTTATTTTATTATTTGAGCTTCACGCATTAGGTTTTTATTTTAGATTTATTGCTAGGTTTTATTTTTAGGTTTAGGTTTTGTTTATTTTAGTTTAGTTTATTTTATGTTTAGGTTTAGGTTTATTTTATTTTGCTTATTTTAGGTTTAGGTTTTGGTTTAGATTTTATTTTTGTATTTTTTAGTTTATTTTTTAGGTTTATATTTTTATTTTATTTTATTTCAGGTTTATTTTATTTTTATTTTTAATTTATTTTTTATTTTATTTAAGTTTTTTATTCTTAGGTTTATTTTATTTTTTTAGTTTAGTTTAGGTTTTTATTTTGTTTATTTTAGCTTAGTTTTTATTTTTTATTTTTTTATTTCTAGGTTTGGTTTAGGTTTAAGTTTAGTTTAGGTTTTTTATTTTTATTTTATTTTATTTATTTAAGTTTATGTTTATTTATTTACTTTATTTTAATGTTTTATTTAGTTTAGGTTTAGAATTTAGGTTTTAGGGTTTAGGAATAGGGTTTAGGGTTTGGTGTTTAGGGTTTAGGTAGGGTCTAGGTTTTGGGAGTCTTTAGTGTTGGGTTTTGGTTTAGGGTTTAGGGTTTATGGTTTTAGAGTTTTTTTTAGTTTAGGGTTTAAGGTTTAGGGTTTAGGGTTTTAGGGTTTTACTGGTTTAAGATTTTTAGGGTTTACAGTTAGGGTTTTTTTTATTTTATTTTATTTTTTATTTTATGATTTATGGTTTAGGGTTTATGAAGTTTTAGGTTTAGGTTTAGGTTTTAGTTTAGGGTTTAGGGTTTATTTTTTTTTAAAGAGAATAAATCTGATTCAACATTTCTTCTTTTGATTTCATCAAGTAACACACAAGTTTTCTAAGACACAAGGACGACATAGATAAAGAAATGACGCATAGGGCAAATAAAACCACAGATAACAGAACCGTCTCTTATAAAGACGCAGTTCCATAAAGCCGGTCGAATCTACCATTCTTGATTTCTGAGTCCTCATCGGAACCACCTGGTCTCTCAGTGGCGGGATCCACCATCATATCCTGATCTCTCCCTGCCACCACCATGGTTGTAACCTCCATCGCTCCTCCCCTCCACCACTACTCCCGACCACACCACCACCTCCAAATCCCCACCACCTTTGAGATAGCCTCTGCCTTCACCTCCACTTGTTAGATCTAGGAGCTTGGTTGGTGATGTTCCTGCCATCAAGGTTCTGCCCATTGTTAGGGTTTAGGTTTAGGTTTAGGTTTCTTAGGTTTTAGGGTTTATGTTTATTTTTTAATTTATTTAGTTATTTTAGGTTTATGTTTAGGGTTTGGGGTTAAGGGTTAGGGGTTTTATGGTTAGGGTTTAGGGTTTAGGGTTTAGGGTTTTAGCATTTTTGCTTTTAGTTTTGGGGTTAGGGTTTAGGGTTTTTTTTAAGATTTAGGGTTAATTATTTTTTTATTTAAAATTAAGTAAATTGGGTGGTTTAAGTTTATTTAGTTTATTTAGTTTTTATTTATTTATTTTAAATTATTTATTCATTTTTATTTAGGTTTATTTTATTTATTTTAGGTTTATTTATTTTAGTTTAGGTTTTTTATTTTAGTTTTAGGTTTATTTTTTAGTTGAGTTTTATTTTTATTTTATTTTTTAGGTTTAGGTTTAATTTTTTAATTTTAGGTTTAGGTTTAGGTTTTTATTTTATTTTTTTTAGGTTTAGGTTTTAGGTTTAATTTTTAGGTGTTATTTTTTAGTTTAGGTTTAGGTTTATTTTTAGTTTATTTTATTTTATTTAGTTTAGGTTTAGGTTTAGGTTTAGTTTATTTTAGGTTTAGGTTTAGATTTTATTTATTTTAGTTTAGTTTATTTTATTTTAGGTTTAGGTTTACTTTATTTTTATTATAGGTTTAGGTTTTTTTTTAGTTTATGTTTTTGGTTTTATTTTTAGGTTTATTATTTAGGTTTAGGTTTTTATTTATTTTTTATTTTATTAGTGTAGGACCTCAAGATAAGGGTAAGAAAGTCATTGGTTCTAGTGAGCAGATAGCCCTTCCATAGGATGCTTCACCCATGGATTTGCTTGTGGATGACTAAGCTAGAGTTGATTACAATGTCCTAGCTCACCTTACAAAGTTTCCATCTACATTAAGCATATACAACACCCTTGTCTTATCCAGAGAGATGAGGGAATCTCTAATCAAGGCCATACTTGATCTAGAGATATGCTTAGCTTCAGTGGCCATACTAAAGAGGAGGCATGCCACTCGAAGGACATCTTAAGAGTTACATTCAATGATGAAGACTTACTCTTAGGGATGACCGAGCGCAATCGCCTCTTTACATTACAATGGATGTTGGTAGATACATGCTATCCAGAGTTCTGGTTGACCCAGGTATATCAGTCAACATTATGAGTCAAAGAACCCCTTTATTGGGGTACTTTTGAGGTGATAACATTGAGGTTTCATGTACTATATCGAAAGATAGAGGCATCACCCTACAATAAGCCTAATCATGTAATAAGGACTCCTAAGGCATGATGGGTATTTTAATGTACCATAGATTTTTCTACTACTTTACATTGATGAATAAAGTAGGGTTTATGTTAAACCAGGTTCTTAAGTTTCCTACGGGGGCAAGCCTCTATAGTTAATTACATCTTAGGAAATAAAATTTTCTAAGAATACTTTCGATTAAAGTAGACAATAATGATCTCCAAAGATTTTAAGGTTAGACTATCAAAGGATTGATTATATTTGGAAAATCAATTGAGAAAGTTCAAGGAGAAGATTCAATTTTGGAGTCCAAATGAAATAAGTAAGAAATGCTCATGATACTAGGAAGCTTAGTGAGCATTCCAATCTATCCTATGATTGGGCTTTATAATTTTGAAGTTGAGGAGATTTATATGTTTTGAGTTGAAATTTAATTAGATTACTAGGGCTTATAATCCACCAACACAAGGTTGTGGTAATGCCTAAGAGGTGAGAATTTATGCTCATGGCAGAAATAATAGCCTCGGAACCTAAATCTAGGGGCTTTAAGTGCAGCAGCGACCTAAATCTAAGCGATAGGTGAACATAAGGATTTACCTCCATAGGAGAGAATAAATTATCCGACTTCTGAATTTATAAGTACTTGGAATGGCCGTTAGCTAACTCCTCCTACGATTTTAAATCCATGTAGTCTGGTCTTTTGAATTGCAAGATATCTAGGGTAGTTATTTATTTTGAAATATACTAAAGTCCTAAACACACTGCCTAAGAGACTAGAGCATGATTGGTATGAGCATATGAATTAATCTATAGATGTAAAATATTTTCAAATTTTATTTCATTTTAGACACTTCATTTTGATAGAGGCTTTAGGATTTACTATGCCTAAATTCATGATGAAATAGGTTATGGGTCAAATCAGCTAGAAGAAGGTGTTCTCCATAACAAGGGATGCCCTCACAGGTCAAGCATTCCTTTATCGTGCAAGGATGGAGCTCTTTCATGTTCAAGAGATAAATAATATGCATGGATGATGTGAAACATACAACCATACAACTAAGGGGTTGCTAAATCTTTTAATTATCTTATTTATGCCTTAGGCTTTATGATGAGGTTATGAGTAGTTTAAAATTTACTTATGATGATTAGTTGGGTCAACAAGTTATTTTTATCCTAGGAACCTAATCGTATCCAAGCCACACATTAAAGCATCAATCATTTAAGAAACTATGAAAAGAATGCTAGCCTAATGCACAATTTGAACATAACATCAAACAATTATATAAATAATAGTAAAATAATAAGGTAGTCGATCAAAGTACCCTATACAACCCAAGAGAGAAAAGATGGGTAGAGCTCCTTATAAAACCTGGAATATGAAAGAATAATTATAATTGTATTAAATGCTATAGGGGGTCTTCTTTCTACATATCTCCATTTTTGATTTGGTTCCTTCTTTGATTTGGATGGTGCTTACTTCAAAGGAATCACAAGGCACCCCAGGATAAAGCCTTCTGGCCATTACTCATCCTAATGCCCCATAGCACTAATCCTCTTTCGTATTGCAAAAATTACATTTATGTGGGAAAAGTAAATCTAACTACACCTCTATAATAGAGGTTAGCTAAATATACATATAATCCCAAGCAGTTGTATTTATAATTTTCACTTAGTACCCACCACATGGGTAACTAAGCCTGCCTGTCCTAACTTGGATTATACTTAAGAATTTAAGCAACTTGCAAAAAGAGCATTCACATTTAATTTTAAGCATCCCTTAAGCATAATTTCCTGTAGAAAACATTGTTAAGCTAATATTGGCATATCATCTAGTCTATGAAACATACATCCTAACATCCAATTTTAAAAATACATCATAAAACAAAACATACATCATACAATACACCATCCTAACTTTGAGCTAGAAGTGGTGACTTAATTATAATGTGTGTATTAAGGCTTGTGTGGTAAGTCTTGTTAGGCATTAGTGTTGTATTTTCTAAGTGTAGAAAGATTCAATTTAACATGGAAGGTTGATTTCACTTGAAGTAGTTTAATTGATTTGAGAATTTTAATTTGTGTTTTCTTTTGTTTCATTTAATTACACTTAGCAACTAAGTGTTAAAAAGAGAGGAAAATAGGATGGCCTTCTTTCATCCCTACCTTAAGTCACTTTCTAAAGTATATTAATTTGATTTAGTTATCTTTATTGAATGGCTTATTAAATGATTTAATTAATCCTAAATTTAAGTTCACTTTAAATAATCCTATTCAAAATGAAAGGCATCTTAAGATTAATTTAACTTAATTACTACCTCATGACATATATTAAATCATTCCTTTCCATAACATGTAACATGCATATGATTTAATCATAAGTGTATATATATACGCAACATATTTTAGCATGCTTAAATGATAAATGTATGTGTATGTCTAGAATTTATATTTTATTTGATTGTAATATTTAAACATATTAATTTAAAACTTTATCTGAATTCTTATACAAAAAGGACATAAGAATAAAATTAAATAGGCATGTCCTGTTGTTAAACCCGGGAATTGAGGTAATCAAATGATCTCTTGGAACTAGCTAAAGCTTTGTACTCTCGTGATGTCTAGACTATATACCCATTTGCATTCAAACATAAGTAAATTAATATACATGAACATAGGAAGTAAGCTCCAAATTATATAGCTAATTAATTAAACAACTTAGTCAATTATGAATGCATGCAATTTTAATGTAAAAATGGGATTTTCATTCACTAATCAAATATACATATACATGTAGAAAGATATAGGCAAGTATGTGTCGTTGTTAAACCAAGGAAGTGAGGTAATCAAATAACCTCCTTGGGGCAACCTAAAGCCTCATATTCCTGGGATGTCTACACTATATTCTTGGTTTTCTTTGACACACATGGATGTATACATAATTGAGGGAAAAGAAAACCATGCAAAGATTGTATATATATTTTTGATTGAATCATTTATATATATGAATTAAAGCTCTATCCAAATTCTAATGTTGAAATACAAAAGAATGAAATCAAATGGGTATGTGCTGTTGTTAAACCAAAGTGAGGTAATGGATGACCTCCTCGGGCTAAAGCCTCGCATTCCCAGGATGTCCAGACTATATACCCATTACCATTCAATCTTATATAAATCAATACATGAATAGAGGAAAGAGAACTCAACATTCATACACTTAAGCTATAAGCACATGCATTTCTTATGTATTTATAACTAGCATCATAACACATATTATTATTCATTTATAAGCTTTTGAAAAATACATTTAGATTTAATAGTGATAATAATAGCATATATTAAATTAAATCATCACTTGCAAGCTTACATAAAGGAAATCCATTTTATTTTACTTGATTTTGAAAAGATGGATGCATGAATTCAAATGACATACCAAACTTAACATGATTAGAAAGAGGACAACCAAATATAAGCATGTGATTCATTCAACCAAACAAGTTCTTGAGGATAATCAAATCAAATAAGATTAATTAAAGAAAACCAAAGCATCTTTATTAATTATGTTTTGGATTTGATTTGATTTAAAGAGGAGAAGAGAAATGATCACTTGTTGTTTTAAACCTATTCCCACATTAGTGATTTGATTTAATTTAAGCAAATGTAATTAAGTTGATTTTATGGGTTAATTATGTTGAACAATTAATTAGATGAATTAATTACCCTTACTTATGTTACCTTAAAGTAATTTACTAAATAATTATGAGCCAACATGATATGCATGGATAATAAACTTGCAATGATCTTAGGAAATAATAGTATCCTAATGCAATTGACTCATGATTAATAGTTAATTAGATTAAGGGACTTAATTACTTACTCTTATGGTTTTTCCACACATATATACTAACCAAAATTTCATTAAACTCCTTTACGTTATTAAACAACTAAAGATCTACCCCATGATTCAATTAATTAAGATCTGATGTGAGTAAGATTTCAATTTGATTAAGTGATTTAATTAATTAGTTAAATCTTAATTAATTTCATTTTAAAATGGGTGAAATGAACTTAGGAAAAGGGGTCCCAACCCTATTCCTTAGTTCACTTAAGCTAATAAGTTTTAAAATTAAACCTTAATTATTGATTAAAATTAATTAAGATTATTTTTAATTAATTCTCTTCTAAAATACCTTTAAAATGAGTATTTATTTGCATTTCTTTATTTATCTATGATTTTTTATGATTTATAGAAGTTTCAAACATTAAAAATGATTAATTAAGCCTAATCCTATTGGCGCCATGTGGCGCATTGATGCGGTGCGCTTTCCATGTGGCACCTCACGATTGGCTACTTAAAACTTATCCGACTCAATGCTTATGTGGCTATGATTGATGCGCTTTCTTGTCTGTTGTTCGATCTATGATCAGACGGCTACGATTAATACCATAGCTTAATAGGATTAAATCAGATTGATCTAGTGGATCTAATCACGATCGTCCATCCCTATCACTTAGAATGGACAGTGCCTAATCTAACATCATGAGTGAGGGAGAATGGAGTCCATTCACTATTGCTCACTTGATCTAAGCTTACTCGAGCACAGATCGACTCCAAAAGGATCCTACACCTTCATGACATCGATCGGAGGAGATGCAATGGTCAAGATCAGATGAGATGCAAGTTTTCTTCAAAAATCTCCAACCCATTTTTGGGTATGGATCAGTTTTGGAAGCATACCTCACTACAGCTCAAGATCAATGGCTCGAATGATTGAGGAAGCTTCATTTAGGGGAGATGAAGCTCTGTTGAGTAGCAATTGGATCAATTCCTCGATGTTCACATGAAAGGCCATGAATTGATGATTTGGAGCTCGCCTTTGATCGAAGTCCCACCTCGATGCCCGAGAAGCTTGGGAGATGATTCATTCTTGCTCATGAGGCCTAGGGAAGGTACATGGAAAGTAAATCTGAGTTTGATGGAGAAATGGGGATGTTAGGTCAAAAATTGGAGTGTATTATTTCGGGATGGACTGTAATGGAATTTTATGATCGAGCAATGAGATTGGGAGCTTAGGGAATGGCTCCAGTGGCTCATATTGGGTAGCTAGGGCATTAAGGAATGATTTTTATCTATGTTTGAGTGGAAATGAGGGGTGTATACACCCCTTTCATCTGGATGGTGGGATCGAGTTTGTCTTCTAGCTATGGGTTTCAAATGCTCATATGGGGAGGGTGAGGTGATTTCACCTCCCATGGGTCATGGCTAACCCAACCACCCCTTGGGTCAGGTTGGGCAGTGTCCTAGGTGCCTAAGTGGATCATTGGGAGATTACTAAGTGGACAAAAATGGAAATGACCACTTACATGGGTAATCTCTCTCATGTGATGCCCTTGACCCAAGGGTAGAATGATAATTTGGCATTGGATTCGATTTGGGAAGATTTGAAATGAGCCAAAAGTGGGTTAGCCCAAATTTCAAGTAAGTTGGAGTTGATTTGGTTAGGTTTGGCTCAATTTGACTCATTTAGGGCAAATTGGGTTAGGTTAATCGGTTGACTAATTGATCAAATTGGGTCAAACCAAGGGTTGGTCAAGTTCAAATGATCATTTTAGATGTTTTGGTTTAGTTTTACTTAGATTTGATTTTGGCTCATTTGAATTCATTTGGGTCAAATGGGTTAAGTTGTTTTAAATTGGCCAAATTAGCGGTTGGGTGTTGGTTTGGGTTTAGTTGACCAATTGAAGATGATTGATTTGGTTTCAATTAATTTGGATTTGGTTTTGATTTAGGCCAACTTGGACCTTTAGGTCAATTTGGGCTAAGTAGGTCAATTAGGTTCAATTGGGTCCAATCATTGCTTTGGTCAAGTTCAACAACCAATTTAGAATGAATTTGAGCCACTGGTTGCAATCAATTTGGTTTATAATTTAATTTGACCCAATTTAGTCTTTTTGGCCAATTTGGATCAACTTGGGTCAAGAGGGCCAATTGGGTTTGGTTTGACTCAATTGAAGGTCAAGTCATATTCAAATATTAATTTTGATTTGGTATGAATCATTGGTTTCAAGGGATTTGGCTTAGGTTACAATTTGGCTAGTTTGGGTTCATATGGTTTAAGGGGTTGACTTGGTCAAATGACCAAGTTGACTTGATGATTATAGATTTAATTTATATTTATGAATATAATTGAAGCTATGATTGATTCATGAGAAAATAAATTGAATTTTGGTTTTGGAATGAAAGAATTTGGCAAAGTCCATGGAGTGTGGCTTAGGTCTGGATATTGATTTGGTTTAATTTATTTTAGTGATTTAAATGTATATTTCATTTAAATTTTTGAATATGATTGATTTATGAGAAAATCAATTTTTTTGATTTGGGTTATGATTTGGCTAAGTCCATGAATAGGTCATATGGCTTGGGAAGGGTTTTAATTTAATTTGATTTAGTTTGATTTAGTTTTGATCATTTGAATGTAGATTTGATTTATATTTAAGAATATGATTGAAAATATGATTGATTTATGAGAAAATAAATTTATTTTGGATTGATTTATATTAAGGCTAAGTCCATGATAGGTCATATATTTAGAAGGTTTTCAAGTTTGGATTTGATCATGTGCTTCAATCATTTGGTTTTGGAATTTGGATTTGAATTTGATTTTGAACTTGAGGTGTGGTTTGAGAAGGTGAACATGGATTGGATTTGGGGTTGAATGGTGGGTGGATTATCCTAATTCCTAAGACATAACCTAATCATATGGTTAAATCTTCTAAGTCTTTTAGGCTTAAGTTAAGTGTTCACCTAATTGTTAGAAGTGTCTTATGACTAGGGAAGTCTTAGTGTCTAGAAACCTTCTAAGTATAACATGGGAAGACTGAATCCACACTCCAAGTGAGGTCAGGGCAGGCTCCATAGTGTTGCCCTTGGAGATAGATGATTGGAAGATCAAAGCCAAGTTTCACATTATAGACTCGGATACATCTTTCAACGCTTTGCTTGGGAGAACATGAATACATGAGAATAATATAGTTCCATCCTCTGTACATCAGTGTATGAAGTTTTTGAGAGGTGGGATCATCTACTGTGTCAAAGGAGATCTCAAGCCATTTACAGTTCATGAGGTCGGCATATATGAGGATGAGACTTACTACCTCCCTCAAAATCAACAAGTCTATTTTCATAAACTTGCCAAAGTTTAGAAATAAAAGAAAAATAAAAAGAAAAAGAAAAAGAAAGAGAAAAAGAAACAGAAAAGAAAATAGAAAATGAAAAAGAAAATAAAAGGGAGCGTAAATAGACTTGGATGAGGAAGTGGAGCCTGACATTAGATTCCACCAACAGTTCATTACTCCATTCAAACATATGGGTAAGATGACTTAACCTCCACCAGGCAGAGGAAGGCTAGTTCAGGAGGGAAGGGGTGGAAAACTTCCCTGGTACCCAATAGAAGATATGTCTCAGCTAACAGTAATACACCTATTATCCATATAGACTTAGAATCTAGTTCATAAGATGAGTCTTATATGGTTAGCACACTAGCCAACTCTTCTCAGCAGTAGATTCCCTTGGAGGTGACACTTGAGCTAGATAGTGATGAAGATCGAGCTCCAAAGCAAAGCATAAGTTTATCTAAGTCTATATGTGAAATAGTTAGGCATCAGTTGGGAACCTTAGCTCTAACCCCACTTCCCTTTCAAATAGCTAAGGGTTTGGTAGTTAAGGAAGCCCCTAAGTCATCCTGAGGTGTGAAGACTTATAGGTTCTTTGTGAAAACATCATCATCAAGTCAAGAAGTTGATGTAGAACTTGAGGATGATTCATATAATGATTTAATAGAATTACTTTTTGATTGGTAGTTGCCTTGTGTTCATAATTTAGCAAAGAAAGGATTAATCCTACATACTTGGTCAAAGCACAGGTCAGATTACTTTGAAAGAATATGTAAGAACAAATGCAAAAGCTCTCAATCAAGGCTGAGACTAAGATTTGATATAGTGGGTTCAGCCGATGATGACGATTACTGCTTAATCATCACCAATCATTTGGAATTGATAGGTTCTTTTCAAATCACATTAACTCATATGAGGAGTAATGCTTGGAAACTTCAGATGATCCAGATGATTTGAAAGTCAAAGATGCACTACTATAATTGGAAGAGGTGATCAAGTCAACTATCAATGAGCTCAAGGAAATCAACTTAGGAATTGAAGAAGATCCATTCCTGACATACATCAATTCTTTGTTGAATGAAATTGAAACTAATGACTTAATTAGGCTATTGACTGAGTTTAAGGACCGCTTTATATGGTGTTATGAATAGATGCCTGGATTGGCTCCGGACATAGAGTTCGATAAACTACTAATACAGACTACAGCTAACCCTATCAAGCAAGCTCCTAGATTTATGTGATTAGACATAGAACAATAGGTCATTGCTGAAGTCAAGAAATTGATCGATCCTGGCTTCACCCAGGAAGAAAAATACCCTACCTGGTTAGCCAGCTTCATCCCAATTAAGAAAAAGAATGGCCAAATTCACATATGGGTCAATTTTAGGGATTTAAATAAGGCATGTCCAAAAGACAAATTTTCAATACCAATCCCAGAGCTGATGGTGGATATTGCCTCATCTCATGCGATCTTCTCTTTCATGGATGGCTCATATGGATATAACCAAATAAAGATGGTTCTTGATGATGAAAGAAACACTACTTTTCAAACACCAATTAGAATTTATTGCTATAAGGTCATGCCTTTCAACCTTCAAAATGTTGGTGTTACATACCAGCAGGCTATGACTCGAATCTTCGATGAACTCATTCATTCATCATCATGTCGATCATCAAAAGTAGAGAAAAGGAAGACCATCTCTTTGACTTGAGAGTAGTTTTCAAACATTTAAGATAATATAATCTCAAAATGAACCGTCTAAAGTGTGCATTCAGAGTAGCTTCAGAGAAATTCCTTGGGTTTGTTATTCTACACCAGGGAATCAAATTAGATCTGGAGAACATCAATGTGACATTAGAAATGCCACCCACTAAAAGTTTAACTCCACTCAGATCATTCCAATGGCGGTTGGTGTATCTAAGAAGCTTTATATCCAACCTATCGGGAAGATGTCAGCCATTCTCAGTACTTGTCAAAAGACACCAAGTTCAAGTGGGATGATAAGTGTGAGCATGCCTTTGAAGACATCAAACATTACTTGATGATGCCGCAAGTCCTAGCAGCCCATATCTCGGGCATGCCGCTCATACTTTACATTGCTGCATTAGATGACTCCCTTGGTGCTTTGTTGGCCCAAGCCAATGATGAAGGGATGGAAAATGCACTCTACTACCTCAATCATCATCTAATCCCTTCTGAGGCTAATTATCCATCCATTGAGAAGCATTGCCTAGCTTTAATCTTTGCTTCACAAAGCTACAACACTACATACTTCCTCATAAGATAAACTTAATCTCTAGGATCAATCCACTACAGTATCTCATGACATAATCGATGTTATCTGTATGGTTAACACGATGATCCATGATTCTTTCATAGTTTGGAAATACCTTTGTAACCCTTTATGTGGTGAAAGGATAAGCCGTAGATTTTAGTAGCAAAGACACCCACTTCCTCGGTTCCACTAGTGATGATCCCCCTGATGAACAAATTATGAACTCAGGGGATACTAGAATTCACCACTGGGAGATGTACTTTGATGGTGCGGCTTACTCTCAAAGAGGAGAAGAACCACAATCTACTATTCCAGAAAAGGAAGAGGTAGGAATAGTTCTCTTAACTCTGAATCATGATATGATAAGATCCTCATATCATCTATCCAATCCTTGTACCAAAAATGAAGCTGAATATGAGGCTCTGATTGTCAATCTGGAGTTAGCCATTATTCTAAGAATCCAAAACATCAACATCTTCGGGGATTCTTAGCTAGTTATCAACCAAATCAGTGGGTTATATAAGGTTATAAAGCCCAAGCTCCATCACTACGATAAGTACACCATGGAGTTGTTGGCACAAATCCCAAAGATTATCATTTATATGATTCCTCGAGGAGAGAACACCATAGCGTATGCTTTAGCCAAGCTTGCCAAAGAGTTGGCATGTCCGAAGGATGCGTCTATATCAATAAAGGTTGAAAATAGACAAGTCTTATCCCTTATTGATATTGAGCTCATTAAAAAGTACTCTCTTGATGGGGAGGTTGCCATTGCCAAGAAAGACAAGGAGTTAGATTAGAGGCAACCATTAATGGATTACCTAAATAAAGGCAAACTACCTCAAGAGAAGTCCCAAGCCCATCAGATGAAGTAGAGAGCACTTTCCTATGGTCTTTTGGATGGTGTCTTATACCGGTGGTCTTTCGATCATATGTGGTTACATTGTTTATACAAGCACGAAGCCCGTAAGATAATGACCGGTACACTGTGATTATGTGGAGCCAACCAATATGGTCCAAAGATGAAAGGTAAGATCAAGAGACTAGGATACTTGCCGTGGATGATTATAGATTGCATGGATATGGCTAGCGATGCCACCAATGTCAAGTACACATTGTGGTCCTACACCAATCGCCCAATATTCTACATCCAACATTTGCCTCATGGCCATTTGAGTATTGGGGGCACCGACAGAGTGGATCTGATTGATCCTCATTCTTTTAAGGGTCATCGATTCATCTTAGTTGCTACTAACTACTTTTCCAAATGGGAAAAGGCGATTCTTCTCAAAGAGGTCACAACTAAGCATGTGCTCCAATTTTTAGGAACCATATCATATATAAGTTCAGAGTGCCTCGATAAATTATATTTGACAATGGTACTGCATTCAAGAGCACCGAGATCAACAACTTTGCCTAGAGTCATAGTATAGATTGGAGATATTCTACCATCAAATACCCGAGGGAAAACAACTTAGCAAAAGCCTTCAATAAAACTCTTATCCAAATATTAAAGAAGACACTCGACAACAACAAGAGATAGTGGCATCAGCAGTTAGTTGAAGCCATGTGGGCCCACCGCACCACATATAGAGCTCCAACTCAGTCTACTTCTTTCTCTTTAGTGTATGGGTCCAAAGTTGTTCTACCATTAGAAGTCCAACTCCCATCACTAAGGATAGCTGTGGGTAACAAGATCACAACAGAGTAGAACACCAAGTTCTGATTAGAAGAGATCAAAGGATTGGAGGAGAGATGCCTCCGGGCATGCTAAAACCTTGAGTTGTACAAAGCTAAAATGATTCAAGCTCACAACAAGTTGGTCCATCCTAAATCTTTTTCTAGTAGGAGAGCATATTTTAATTCTAAGGAGAATGATTATTGCCATAAAATGGGGGGCAACTTTGAACCCACTTGGGAAGGCCCATTTTTCATAGAGAAGGCCTACCAAGGAGGATCTTATTAGATTATTAATCATAAGGGAGAGCACCCAATGCTTCCAATCAATGGGCTCTACTTAAAGAAATATTATAAATCATGTTTAAAATTAATTATCATCAATGAAAATTTCATTTTGAATTCAATCTTTTTCATGTTGAAAGTATTCTTGTTTGTGAATCCGCTATGATGTGTTTAGGGTAGGTGTAATGAACTCGAGCAACATCCTGTCCTTTATTGAAACAATACAAACACAAACACAAACTATAGATAAACAAATAAAACAAACACATATCTTTTGTCTTAGGCTACTCTGAGTTGAGATAATGCCCCAATGGCACTCGCCAAGAATGCCTAGGTCGCTATCAAGCTACCGCTAAGCTAGTGTGTCACCCTAGTGGTCTTCTTGTTTTGGAGGATGTAAGTCTACTATGCTTTCCTTCCATACTTGGCAACTACACATCGATTAGCCTTCTAGTTTGGTATTTTACTATGTGATGGTAGCTACCACATGTTGGCTTCATTTGAGAGGATGTGAGTCTGCTATGCTTTCTTCTTGGATTAGCCTTCATGCACGGATTGGGTCGAGTATATTTAAAGTTTATGATAAGTCCCATAATAACTCCTTCCCTCCTGACTACTTCAAGTATGGGTCTAGTCTTTCCTCAGGGCTCCTCGCTTAATAGTCGCTCTAAGTCAAACAACATCTGTCCCATCGATAAAAGACTATCCCGATGTTCAATTCTGCTTGGAAAGTTGTATGCCTACACACTCTCTTTCCAAATTAAGGTTGTTTGGTTCTCACTATGCTAACGGATACACCACTCATGCTGATGAATACACCTTAGGTTGGTTGGTTCTCACACCTTAGATACACCACTCATGGATGTAAGTCTTACGCTTTTCCTTTAGTTCACCATCGTAGACCTATAGGTTTTCTTTTCGCTCGTGATAACACCCCTAGAAGCACCTCCCCTCTAGGCACTATATTTGGATCATGTCCTTTTCGATCCCATTTAGACATTACCTGGATTACTATCGGATTGGACAATTTCCCTTTCCTTATAACAACCCCTATGGTAGGAGAATCCATCCTATGGTTGTGCAGATTCTCCCTTGGTCCAATAAAACTGAGATAGGTCAAGGTTGACATAGCCCCTTCTTAGTGTGGTACCTCACACACCAATAGGGTCCACAATATATAAACAAAATATATTTTCACTTAGATTAGATGGACATCCCTAGTTGTACCTTTTCCCAAGCATACATCCTACCTTTAGGGAAGTGTCAACAAAACTCCCTATAGGAATCTCCGATTACTCTTGAGTTGATATAAGTCCCTAGTGACATTCACTGTAGTCTCCCCTAAGTCAGGTTCTATTTGTTGTGCTATCAGGTCACTATTATTTTTTTTTTAGAAGATGTAAGCTGCTATGCCTTCTTCCTAGTTTAGCTTGCACCAAAGGAAACCCCTTAGGTTGGCTAGCTCTACCCCATGGCCTATAGACTATCCCTATGGATTTGAAAATCTGAGATAGGACAAGTCTAATATAGCCCTTTCTTAGTGGGTCCATCATACTTTAACATGATCCATAAATTAACTCGACCAAATTTGATCGAGCTCACATCTCTAGTGGATATGCCCTCAATTTGAAATCAAACTAAAAAAAACAAACCATACTAAATCACATGAAATTAAGATAAAATTAATCTTGACTACTTTTGAGTTGTCATAAGTCACTAGTGGCATTCACTTAGTAGTTGGCCTAGGACAGGTTCAATTTATTATGCATCTAATAGGTCACCCCAGTAGTTGTTCTTCACTTTGGAAGATGTAAGTCACTATGCCTTTTCCAAACACTTTACACACACCAAAAGGCAACCCCTTAGGTTGGCTAGCTCTACCTCACAGCTAGTAGACTATCCCTTTGAATTTATAAACCTAAGGTAGGTCAAGGCTAATATAACATCTTCTTAGTGGATCCATCGTACACAAATAGGGCCCATGCATTAACTGAGATTAAATTAAACTCGATCTAATTTCTCTCTGTGGTAAATCACACCCTTCTCCTTAGTGGAGCCCCAAATCATATATAAATAAGTCAAGCAAACAAATCAAATTCAAACCAACCTCCCCAATGGAGCCAAATTAAACCAACTCCCTCTAGTAGAGTCTAAATTAAAGAAAACCAACCAAACTCTTATTCTCAGCGGTTACATTCCCAAGCAAATCTATGAAATCAAACTCAAATCCCAATCCCAGTGGATAGCTCAAACTGCTTCTCTAATGGAAGGTTCATATACCTGATCCCCAGCAGACTAAAGCCCATATCTCTAGCAGATGTGCCTCCAAATTAATTAAACCAAAACAAATTAAAGTCGATTCGATCTTAATCCATGGTGGATTATAGATTCTTATCCCCATCAGATCTTCTTTCCTTAAATAAATCAAATCAAATTCAAACCTTATCCCAACATATTTTCTTCTTCTATGCCCTCGATAGACCCCTCACATGTCATGTCCAATGCATGTGTGATCCCCTAGCGGATCTCCCTCCATGTCCTTGAATTGAATTTCTCATCAAATCTTATTTCTTCTCTTATGCACACCTATAATACTTCAACTAAAAGGCTAATAATGTATTCCTTCAAATTAGATCATCTTAACATTATAATCAACATTTTATGATTTGTGATGGTGCAAGCTCAAACTAACTATACAATATCATGCTAAACATATTATATTGTGAATTAACACACTATATTATATTATAATTTATTATAATATAATATATTTCCTAACATTACACCTCATTAGAATCACATAGAAGTAACAAATAACAAAATTTTCTCAAAATATGAATAATGTTCATTTTGGATGTAAAGTTGTTTATTTTATATTATAAATGGTACAAAATAGCATAATTTTGGTGTTGCTTCTTGGTGTGTGCTATGAATTTGGCCAAATTCTTCCATCTTAACCTTCAAATTAACATTTTTATGAGTTTTGACCCAATGTATTATAACAAAAGTAAAACAAACTAAAATGTACAATAACATTTAGTAACACACCACCACAATCATATATATTTGATGTTATATTATTATGTACATTATATTTTAATATGCTTTCATATAATATATTATCTTACATTACACCTTAAAATGAATCAAAAGAATGAATTTTCTAGGCTGAATATTTATTTTTAATGCAAAATTCTATTCTTTTGATTAAATGACACACCATAGAAAACTACCAATGATGTTCTCTAAAGCTTACCTTAAATTTGGCCAAATCCCATCATCTCAGCCTATAAATTAGTATTTTTATGAATTATACCAGTACAAACTCTACTACATCATACTATAACAAACTAAAATATGCTAAACAACGTAGCAATACACAATAGTATGTTATAATGCATGATGCTACACTATGTTATGGCATCCTATATTATAATACATTATAACATATTATATTATACTATATTGCATATCACATCACAAGGGATTGCTTGAGATAAAAAAATCATAAAATTAGTCTAAACAAAATAAACTATAAATTTTAGTCATTTCACTTATATATTTTAAATTGAAACAATATATTATGATGCCATGCTCTACCTATTATGAATTTGGCAAAATTCCACCATTTTAAATTCTAATTCAACATTTTTAAAAGTAATGCTAGTGTAGGCATTGTAAAATGATTAAAATATTAAATATAAATTATATATTATGATATATGATGCTATACTATGCTACAACATATAATATTTATTTTGAAAATAAAATCTTACTTTTTTGACAACAAGTGGCATACCACACCTTTGGTACTATAGCCTAATTCCCAATTTAAATTTAACAACTTTCATTATCTGATTTATTAAATCAATATTTTTATGATTTATAATAATGTAGACTATATGGGATAATACCATAATATACTAAAACATTTCAAAACATCTTATAACATCCAAAAAGACATCACTACATGTTCAAATATTTGATGCTACATTATACTATAATATATGGTATTATAATATGATTTAGGGTTTAGGGTATTAAAATCTTTAATAGTCAGAGGAAAGTCTTTTGAAGACATTTTCTTTAGCAACCATAAATATGTTAGGAATAGGTCATTCTTTAGATCTACCCCTAATGAAATCTTTATTCAAGGTTTAGGATTTAGGGTTTTGGGTTAAGGTTTAGGGTTTGTTTAGGGATTCAGATTTAGGGTTTGAGGTTTACAAGTATAGGTTTTAGCATTTAGGGTTTTTTGATTTAAAATTTAGAATTAGAGTTTAGGGTTTAGGGTTTTTGGGTTTAAGGTTTAGGGTTTAGGGTTTAGGGTTTAAAATTTAGGGTTTAGTTTAGGGTTTAGGATTTAGTGTTTAGGGTTTAGGGTTTTTAGGGTTTAGGGTTTAGGGTTTAGGTTTAGGGTTTAGGTTTTAGTTTAGGTTTTAGGGTTTGATTTTTTTTAATAGAGAACAAATTTAGATTCAACATTTATTCTTTTTGATTTCATCAACCCATTAGCACCCCAAGTTTACTAAGACACAAGTGATGACATAGATAAAAAATGAGCATGGCAAATCAAAACCTTAGATAAGTTGAACTCTCTACTATGAGACAGTTCCATAAGAAAAATTGATCGGTCGCCATTCATCTTTTATAGTTCCACATCCACCCTCTTGAGTAGTGGAATCCGCCATCATATCCTCGATTTCTCCCTCCGCCACCACCATGGCTGTAACCTCCATATCTCCTCTCACCTCCATAGCCACCACTGGTCCGACCACCACCTCTATATCCACGAACACCTCTAGACCCCCCTCCCACGAACACTCGATACCGCCTCAGCCTCCTTGCACCAAAATCTAGATGAAGCCTAGTTGAAGGTGATGTTCTTCTTGTCAAGGTTCACCCATTCTTAGCATTTAGGGTTAGTTTAGGTTTGGGGTTTAGGTTTAGGGTTTAGGGTTTAGGATTTAGGGTTTAGGGTTTAAGGTTTAGAGTTTAGGGTTTAGGTTTTAGAGTTCAGGGTTTTAGGGTTTAGGGTTTAGGATTTAGGGTTGTAAGTTTAGGGCTAGTCTTAGGGTTTTGAATTTGGCATTTAGGGTTAGGATATAGGGTTTAAGGTTTTTTTAAAAAAATTAAGTGAACCGTTGGTTTAAGTTTATTTAGTTTATTTTTTATTTATCTATGTGAGTTTATTTTATTTTTTTAGTTTTATTTATGTTTATTTTTTATTTTATTTTAGTTTATTTATTTTAGTTTATTTATTCTAATTTAGGTTTTTTTATTTTATTTTTTAGGTTTATGTTTATTTTTATCCAGTTTTATTTTATTTTATTTTAGGTTTAGGTTTTATTTTTTATTTTTAGGTTTAGGTTTAGGTTTTATTTTATTTTATTTTTTTAGGTTTAGGTTTTTCTTTTAGGTTTATTTTTAGGTTTTATTTTTTAGTTTATGTTTAGGTTTTTCTTTTTGATATTTTATTTATTTTTAATTTTATTTTATTTTATTTTATTTTAAAGTTTAGGTTTAGGTTTTAGTTTAGGTTTTTATTTTATTTAGTTTAGGGTTTTTTATTTTTTATTTTTTTTAGGTTTTATTTAGTTTGGGTTTTATATATTTAGGTTTTAGAGTTTAGGGTTTATTTATGGTTTAGGATTTAGGTTAGGGTTCACTTTAGGATTTAGTGTTTATTATTTTAGGCTTTAGGGTTTAGGTTTGAGGGTTAGTTTAATGTTTAGTTTAGGTTAGTTTAAGGTTTAAGTTTTATGAATTTAGTTTAGGGTTTTAGGTTTAGGGTTTAGGTTTAGGGTTTAGGTTTAGGTTTAAGGTTAGGTTAGGTTAGTTTAGGGAGTTTAGGTTAGGGTTTAGGTTTAGGTTTTAGTTTAGTTTAGAGTTGTAGGTTTAGGTTTAGTTTAGGGTTTAGTTTTAGGTTTAGTGTTTAGGATTTGGTTTAGGATTTATTTAGGTAGGTAGATTTTATTTTTCTTTAAATCATAGTTTAGTTTATTTTTTATTTTATTAGTTCATTTTATTTTTTTTATTTAGGTTTATTTTATTTTTATTTAGTTTAGTTTATTTATTTTAATTTAGATTTTTTATTTTAGTTTATTTTTTAGGTTGTAATTTAAGTTTAAGTTTATTTTTTTAGTTTAGTTTATTTTTATTTTATTTTTTAGGTTTAGGTTTAATATATAACTTTTAGGTTTAGGTTTTATTTTTAATTTTTAGGTTTAGGTATAAGTTTTTATTTTATTTTTTTAGGTTTAGGTATTAGGTTTTTATTTTAGGTTTATTTTTAGGTTTATTTTTTAGTTTAGGTGTAGGTTTATTTTTAGTTTATTTTATTTTATTTACTTTAGGGTTTAGGTGTAGTTTATTTTAGGTTTTATTTATTTTAGTTTAGGTTTAGGTTTACTTTATTCTGTTAAGTTTAGGTTTAGGTTTCTTTTAGTTTGAAGTTTACTTTTATGTTTTATTTATTTTTAAATTTATTTTTTAGGTTTAGGTTTTTATTTAGTTTTTATTTTATTTTATTTTAGGTTTATTTTATTTTTACTAACATTTAGTTTTTATTTTATTTATGTTTTATTTTTTGGTTTATGTTATGTTTTAGTTTAGGTTATTTTTTATTTTGTTTTATTTTTATTTTTATTTTATATTATATTTTATTTTATTTATTTTATTTAGGTTTACATTTTTTATTTTTTTTATTTTTTGGTTTTATTTAATTTTGATTTAGGTTTTTAGGTTTTTAGGGTTTAGGGTTTAGTTTTCAAGGTTTGGAGGTTAGGGTTTATAGTTTAGGGTTGTAGGTTTTAGGGTTTATGGTTTAGGGTTTAGGGTTGTAGGTTTTAGGGTTTATGGTTTAGGGTTTAAGGTTTAGTGTTTAGGGTTTAGGGTTTTAAGGTTTATGGTTTAGAGTTAAAGATTTAGGGTTTTAAGATTTAGTGTTTAGGGTTTAGGGTTGCTAGTTTAGGGTTCAGGGTTTAGGGTTTATTTTAGGGTTTAGTGTTTCGGGTTAGGATTTTTTAAATATATTTTTTAATTTAGTTTTTATTTTTTTAAATTAATAAGCAGTTAGCTTATTCAACTTATTTAATTTATTTTATTTATTATAGTTTGTTTTATTTTATATTTTTATTTAAATTTAGTTTTATTTTTATTTATTTTTGTTTATTTCTTTTAGGTTTTATTTCAATTTAGGTTTTTTATTTTATTATATTTTTAGGTTTTTTTTAAGTTTTATTTCATTTTTTATTTAATTTTTTATGTTTAGGTTTTATTTTTTTATTTTTAGGTTTAGGCTTAGGTTTCTATTTTTTTATTTGTTCAGGTTTAGGTTTTATTTTTAGGTTTTATTTTTTAGTTTAGGTTTAGGTTTATTTTTAGTTTATTTTATTTCTATTTAGGTTTTAGGTTTAGTTTATTTTAGGTTTAGGTTTAGGTATTATTTATTTTAGTTTAGGTTTATGATTATTTTATTTTGTTTATTTTTAGTTTAGTTTTTTTAGGGTTTAGGTTTTATTGTTTATAATTTTTTGGTTTATTTTCAAGTTTAGGTTTTATTTAGTTTATATTTTATTTTATTTAGGTTTATTTTATTTTTTTTAGGTTTAGTTTTTTTTATTTAGGATTTTTTATTTTTTTTAGTTTGGGAATTTATTTATTTTATTTTAGTTTAGTTTTTATTTTTTATTTTATTTTCATTTTTAGGTTTAGGTTTAGGTTTTAGTTTAAGTTTTTATTTCATTTAAATTTTTTATTTTAGTTTGGTTTAGGTTTTTTTATTTATTTTATTTTTAGGTTTTATTTAGTTTAGGTTTAGGTTTTTTAGATTTGGGTTTAGGGTTAGTTGAGGGTTTAGGGTTTAGGTTATGGTTTTAGGCTTTAGGGTTTAGGGATTAGGTTTTAGGGTTTAGTGTTTTAGAGTTTAGGATTTAGGGTTTAGGGTTTTAAGGTTTAGGGTTTGGGGTTTATGGTTGAGGGTTAGGTTTTAGGTCTAGGGTTCAGGTTTTAGTTTTGGGTTTAGGGTTTTTGGTTATTTTATTTTAACAAAGAAAAAATTTAGATTCAACATTTCTTCTTTTTGATTTCATCAACCAAGTAACACTCCAAGTTTTCTAAGACACTGACAGATAAAAATGAGCACATAGAGCAAAACCAAAGACATAGTTTGATAGCGAGATCAAATCCATCTTCAATTTCTAGTTCCCATGAGAACCACCAGACTCTCTAGTAGTGGGATCCAACATCATATCCCGATCTCTCCCGCCACCACCATGGCTATAAATTAGCTCCTCCCACCTATAACCACCACCACTCGACCACCATCTACATATCCACCCACACTCAGATCCCCACCACTCTAGCGCCACCTGCCTTCTCCACCGGATCTTGATTGGTTGATGGTGATGTTCCTACCGTCAAAGGTGCACATTCTTAGGGTTTAGGTTTAGGTTTATTAGGTTTTATGGTTTATGTTTATTTTTTAATTTATTTAGTTACTTTAGGTTTAGGTTTAGGGTTTAAGGTTTAGGGTTTATGTTTTAGGGTTTAGGGTTTTAGAATTTTAGGGTTTAAGGTTAGGGTTAGGGTTTAGGTTATAGGGTTTAGGATTTATGACTAGGGTTTAGGTTTAGGGTTTAGAGTTTAGGGTTTTTAAAAAAAATTAAGTAAAATGGTAGGTTTAGTTTATTTTTATTTATTTTAGTTTATTTTATTTTTATTTTTATATAGGTTTATTTTTTTATTTTGTTTTGTTTATTTATTTAAGTTTATTTTTTTAGGTTTAGTTTATGTTTAGGTTTATTTTTTAGGTTTATGTTTAGGTTTATGGCTTAGGTTTTATGTTTAGGGTTTAGTTTATTTTTTAGGTTTAGTTTAGGGTTTTAGGTTTAGGTTTATTTATTTTATTTTCTTTATGATTTTTAGTTTAGGTTAGTTTAGGTTTAAGATTTAGTTTAGTAGTTTAGGTTTTATTTATAGTTTTAGGATTTAGTTTATATTTTAGGTTAGTTTAGCTTTTGGGTTTAGGTTTAGGTTTTTTTAGGGTTAGGTTTATTATTTTAGCTTTAGGTTTAGTTTATTTATTTAGACTTTAGGGTTTATTTTTTTTAGGTTTAGTTTATTTAGAGTTTATTTTATTTTAGGGTTTAGGGTGTAGGTTTAGATTTTAGTGTTTAGTTTTTTCTAGGTTTAGTTAAGTGTTTAGGGTTTAGGGTTAGTTTAGGGTTTAGGTGTTAATGTTTGTTTAGGGTTTAGGGTTTATTTAGGGTTTTAGGGTTTGGTTTATGATTTAGAGTTTAGGGTTTAGGGTTAGTTTTAGCATTTGGGTTTGGATAGGTTTTTTATATTTTTTAATTTTAATTTTTTTAAAATTTAAAAATAGGTTTAGGTTTCTTTAGTTTATTTTTTATTTATTTTAGTTTATTTTATTTTATTATTTTCATTTAGGTTTATTTTTATATTTTATTTAGTTTATTTTATTTATTTTCAATTTATTTATTTTAGTTTACATTTTATTTTAGTTTATTTTTTTTAGGTTTAGGTTTAGGTTTAAGTTTAATTTTTTAGCTTAGTTTTCTTTTTTATTTTATTTTTATTTTAGATTTTATTTTTTTATTTTAGGTTTAGTTTTTTTTTTTATTTTTTTAGGTTTAGGTTTTCATTTTAGGATTATTTTTATGTTTTATTTTTTAGATTAGGTTTCAATTTATATTTAGCTTATTTTATTTTATTTAGTTTAGGTTTAGGTTTAGTTTATTTTTGATTTAGGTTTTATTTATTTTAGTGTAGGTTTAGGCTTATTTTATTTTTATTTTATGTTTAGGTTTTTTATGATTTTAGTGTTTAAATTTTATTTGTTATTTATTTTTTAGGTTTTATTTTTAGGTTTATTTTTTTTAGGTTAAGGTTTTATTTAGTTTTATTTTATTTAGGTTTAGTTATATTTTATTTAGGTTTTATTTTTTTAGTTTATTTTTTAGTTTAGGTTATTATTTAGTTTTTATTTTTGTTTCAGTTTAGTTTAGGTTTTTATTTATTTTATGTTAGTTTAGTTTTATTTTTTATTTTATTTTTCTTTTTTAGGTTTTGGTTTGGTTTAGGTTTATTTTTGGTTTGGTTTATGTTCTTATTTTATTTTTTTTGGTTTAGTTTTTTCTATTTATTTTATTTTTAGGTTTTATTTAGTTTAAGTTTAGGATTTTACCTTTTTACAGTTTAGGGTTAATGGTTTAAGGTTAGGGGTTTAGGGTTTAGGGTTTAGGTTTAGGTTTAGGTTTAGGGTTATTTTTTTGGGTTTAGGGTTTAGGTTTTAGTTTGGGGTTCTGATTTAGGTGTAGGTTTTTTTTTTTTATTTTATTTTATTTTTTTAGGTTTAGGTTTTAGTTTATGTTTATTTTTAGTTTAGTTTTATTTTATTTTATTATTTAGGTTTATATGTCTTATTTTAGGTTTAGGTTTAGGTTTTTTATTTTATTTTTAAGTTTAGGTTTTAGGTTTATTTTTTTATTTTATTTTATTTTAGGGTTTATGTTTAATTTCTTTTAGGTTTAGGTTTAGATATTATTTATTTTTTTAGGTTCAGGTTTTTATTTATTTATTGTTAGCTTTTATTTTAAGGTTTATTTTTTTAGGTTTAGGTTTTTATTTAGTTTTATTTTTAGATTATTTTATTTTTATTTCACGTTTAGTTATCATTTTATTTAGGTCTTCTATTCTTATGTTTATTTTATTTAGTCAGTTTAGTTTTTTTTTAAATTTTATTTTAGTTTATTCTTATTAGTTTATTTACTTTTGTTTTTAGGTTTAGGTTTAGGTTTTAGTTTAGGGAATTTAGGATTTAGTGTTTAGGTTTGGGTTTAGGTTTAGGGTTTTGGGTTTTAGTAGGTTTAGGGTTTAGGGTTTAAGGTTTATGGTTTAGGGTTAGTTTGGGGTTTTAATAAATAAAATAATAGGTTTAGGTTTATTTAGTTTATTTTTATTTATCTCACTTTATTTTATTTTTATTTTTTATTTAGGTTTACTTTTATTTTTATTTAGTTTAGTTAGTTTATTTTAGGTTTATTTATTTTAGTTTAGGCTTCTTATTTTAATTTTTTTTTTTTTTTTTGCTTTGGTTTTGATTTATGTTTATTTTTTTTCCTTAGCTTTATTTTTATTTTATTTTTTAGGTTTAGTTTTTAATTTTTTATTTTTTGGTTTAGGTTTAGGTTTTATTTTATTTTCTTAGGTTTAGGTTTAGGTTTTATTTTAGGTTTTATTACTAGGTTTAGTTTTATTTTAGTTTATTTTATTTAATTTAGGGTTTAGGTTTAGTTAATTTTAGGTTTAGGTTTGGGTTTTATTTATTTTAGTTTAGGTTTATGTTTATTTTATTTTATTTACTTTAGGTTTAGGTTTTTAGTTTAGGGTTAGGTTTATTTTCTATTTATTTTTTAGGTTTATTTTTTTAGGTTTTGGTTTTATTTAGTTTTATTTTATTTAATTTTATGTTTACTTTATTTTATTTTACATTTAGTTTTATTTTATTTGGGTTTTATTTTTTAGGTTTATTTTTTAATTTTAGTTTAGTTTAGGTTTTATTTATTTATTTTATGAGTTTTAGTATTTAATTTTATTTCATTTTTTAGGTTTAGGTTTAGGTTTAGGTTTTAGGTTTAGGTTTATGTTTAGGTTTTAGTTAATATTTTTATTTTATTTAGGTTTAGGTTTAGGTTTTAGGTTAGGTTTTTATTTTATTTAGGTTTAGGTTTTTTGATTTATTTTATTTTTTATGTTTTATTTAGTTTAGGTTTAGGTTTTTAGGTTTTTAGGGTTTAGGGTTTAGGGTTTAGGGTTTAGCGTTTAGGGTTTGGGGTTTAGGGTCTAAGATTTAGGGTTTAGGGTTTTAGGGTTTAGGGTTTATGGTTTACGGTTTTTAGGGTTTAGGGTTTATGGTTTACAGTTTTTAGGGTTTAGGGCTTAGGATTTAGAGTTTAGGTTTTAAGTTTAGGGTTCATATTTTAGTTTAAGGTTTATAGTTTATGGTTTTATTTTTTTTTTATTTTTTTTTTATTTTTTACTTTTAATAGAAACAAAGTCATTGAACATTTCTTCTTTTAGATTTTTCAACAAAGTAATAAGCCAAGGAAGTGAGATAATCAAATGACCTCCTTGGGGCTAAATCCTCGTGTTAGATGTCTAGACTATATACCCATTACCATCTAATCTTAAGTAAATCAACACATGATGAGGAAAGAGAACTCAACATTCATACACTTAAGCTATAAGTTATTCTTATGTATTTATAATTAGCATCATAATATTATTATTCATTTATAAGCTTTTGAGAAATAAATTTGGATTTAATAGTGATAATAGCCTCACATATATTAAATAAAATCAACACATGCAAGCTTACATAAAGAAAATCCATTTTATTTTACTTGATTTTGAAATGATGGATGCATGAATTCTAATGACATTCCAAATTTAACATGATTACAAAGACGACAATCAAATATAAGCATGTGATTCATTCAACCAAACTAGTTCTTAAGGATAATTAAATCAAATGAAATTATTAAAAGCAAAGTTTCTTTATTAATTAAGTTTTGGATTCGATTTGATTTAAAGAGGAGAAGAGAAATCATCACTTGTTGTTTTAAACCCATTCCCACATTAGTGATTTGATTTAATTTATGGAAATGTAATTAAGTTGATTTTTATGGGTTAATTAAGTTGAACCCTTAATTAGATGAATTAATTACCCTTACTTATGTCACCTTAAAGTAATTAACTAAATAATTATGAGCCAACATGATATGCATGGAAAATAAACTTGCAATGATCCTAGGATATAGAAGGGGCCTAATGCAATTGGCTCATGATTAATAGTTAATAGATTAAGGGACTTAATTAATTACTCTTATGGTTTCCCACACATGTGAATAACCATAATTTCATTAAACTCCTTTAGGTTATTAAACACCTAAAGATCTACCCCAAATTAATTACGATGTGATTGATTTCAATTTCATTAAGTGATTTAATTAATTAGTTAAATCTTAATTAATTTTATTTTAAAAAGGGTGAAATGAACTTATAGAAAGGGGTCCCAACCCTATTCCTTAGTTCACTTATTGTTGAACAATGATTATAAATTTAATTAACAAATTTGTTACTATTCATGGGATTAATTAATCATTAATTAGCTTAAAGAGTAGTTAAGGTTTAATTAGTCAATTTTCCTAATTAAGTGAGCAATAAATCCCAACAAAATCATGGGAGGCAAAGGTATTTCTATTAAATTAACCCACAAATTTAGAATTAATTGCTCAAATAATTAAAAAGTAATTAAGCTAATTAATTTTGTAATAAAACCTTAATTATTACACAAAATTAGTTAAGATCATTTTTAATTAATTCTCCTCTAAAATACCTTTAAAATGATTATTTATTTGTATTTTTTATTTCTCTATGAGTTTTTAAGATTTTTAGAAGTTTTCTTAAAAATGAAAATGATTAATTAGGCAAATTAAAGCCTACTCCTGGTGCCATGTGGCACGTAGCGCTTTGATTTGGCACTGCTGGATTGGCTACTTAAACCTTATATGATTTAGTGCCTACGTGGCATCAGTGGACACGCTTTCTTGTTAGCCATGTGATCTAAGATCGGATGGCTACGATTAATCCGAGAAGTTAATAGGATTAAATCAGATCGATCTAGCGGATATAATCACAACTGTCTGTTCCAATCATGCGGAATGGATGGTGCATGATCTAACATCACTCAATGAGGAAGAATGGAGTGCATCCACCATTGCTCACTTAATCCGAGCTTACCGAGCTTAGATCAACTCCAATAAGATCTGACACCTTTACAACATCGATTAGAGGGGATCAAATGGTCAAGATCACACAAGATGCAAGTTTTCTTTAAAAAGCACAAACCCATTTTTACCTAAGGATTGGTTTTGGAAGCATACCTCACTGAAGCTCAAGACCGGTGGCTCGTACAATTAAAAAAGCTTCATCTAGTGGAGATGAAGGCACGTTGAGTGGATCAATTCCTTGCATTCTCTTGGAAGGCCATGATTTGACAATTTGGAGCTCGCTTTGATGTCCCATCCTCTCGAAGCTTGGGAGATGATTGTGCTTGCTCCATGAGGCCTAGGGAAGGTGCGTACAAAGTTAATTTGAGTTTGATGGAGAAATGGGGAAGTTATGTTAGAAATGTGAGTGTCCTAATTTGGGATAGACGAGAATGGCATTTCCTGATCGAGGAACGAGCTTGGGAGCTTAGGGAATGGCTCTAGCGGCTCATCTTGGATATCTAGGACTTTGAGAAATTATTTTTATGTGTGTTTGAGTGGAAATAAGGTGGTGTATACCCCACTTTCATCTTGATTGGACGGTGGGATCATGTTTGGCTTCTAGTGGTTGTCCGACCATCTCAGGGAGTCATGGGTGGCAGGGAGGAGGTGAGTTGGCTTAGCTTGGTTGGTTGAAGGTGTGGAGGTGGCTGCCAAGGAGGATTCATTGGTGTCCTATGGGTTTCAAATGCTCCAATGGGGAGGGTGAAGTGATTTCACCTCCCATGGGTCATGGCTGACCCAATCACCCACCCTTGGTTAGGCATATCTTTGCCTAGGTGGACCGTTGGGAGAGTACCAAGTGACCAATGAATGGAAACGACCAGTTACATGGGTGATTTGTCTCATGTGATGCCCTGAACCCAAAGGTAGAATGATCATTAGGCATTGGATTTAATTTGGGCAGATTTAAAATGAGCCAAAAGTGGGTTAGCCCAAATTTCATGTCAATTGGAGTTGATTTGGTTAGGTTTGGCTCAATTTGACTCGTTTAACAAATTGGGTTTGGTTGGGTCAAGTTGACCAATTGGTCAAATTGGCTCAAACTAAGGGTTGGGTCAAGTTCATATGATCATTTGGGATTTTTTGGCTCAATTGGTTTTTCTTAGTTTGGCATATATTTAATTTTGGCTCATTTCAATTCATTTGGGTCAAATGGGTTAAGTTGACCAATTTGACCAAATTGGTTAAATTAGCTTGGGTTGGGTGTTGGTTTGGATTTAGTTGACCAATTGAAGATGATTGTAGGCTTTGGTTTTAATTAATTTGGTGGTTTTGATTTAGGATAACTTGAACCTTTAGGTCAATTTGGACTAAGCAAGTCAATTGGGTTCAATTGGGTCCAATAATAGCTTTGGTCAAGTTCAACAATTAATTTGTGAACTTGAGCCATTGGTTGCAATCAATTTGGCCTTTTAGGTCAATTTGGGTCAATTAGGGTCAAAAGCTCCAATTGGATTTAGTTTGACTCAATTGAAGGTCAAGTCATATTCAAATATTTATTTTGATTTGGTATGAATCATTGGTTTCAAGGGATTTGGCATAGGTTACAATTTGGCTAGTTTGGATTCATATGGGTTAACGGGTTGACTTGGTCAAATGACCAAGTTTAGTTAGTTTGAATTTGTGATAATTGATCAACTTTGGGTGATCAATAATCATGATGGAGTTTTGATGGGCTTGGTTCAATCCAATTTAGGTAGGATTAGAACTTGGCTCAAATAGGTCAAATTAGGTTTGGGTCAAGGGACCAATTGCATTTAGTTGTTGGCTTGATTTTGGGTTGAGTTTGATTTAGTTCAATTTATATATAAATTTGGGAATGATATATAAATTCAATTGCAATTAGCTTGGGTTTAAATGGGTTTTGGTTCATTTGAACATTTCAAGTCAAAAGGGTTAAGTTGGGTTTGACTTGGGTTGACTTTGGTTTGGCTTGATGATTGTAGATTTTATTTATATTTATGAATATCATTGAAGGTATGATTGATTCATGAGAAAATAAATTGAATTTGGGCTTTGGAACGAAGAAATTTGGCTAAGTCCATAAAACCCTAAACCCTAAAGCTTAAACTAAACCTAAACCATAAACCCTAAATCCTAACCTAAACCCCTAAACCCTAAAACCTAAACCCTAAACCCTAAACCAAAAAAACCCACAAAACCTAAAATTAAACCTAAACTAAAAAAAACAAAAATAAAATATAAAACCTAAACTAAAATAAAATAAAACTAAACTAAAATAAACATAAACCTAAAAAACAAAAACCTAAACTAAAATAAATAAACCTATAATAAATAAACTAAACTATAGAAATAAATAATAAACCTATAAATAAAATAAGATAAATAAACTAAAATAACTAAAATAAACTGAATAAAATAAAACTAGCGGTTTGCTTAATTAAAAAAAAAAAGCCATCAAATCCTGAGCCTAAACTAAACCTGCCCACCTTAGCCCTGTAAAATCCACACCCCAAATCATGAAACCCTGAGTAAACCCTACTGCCCAGGCCCTGAGCACTAAAACTCAAACCCTAAAACCCTGAGCCCTAAACCATAAAAACCCTAAACCTTAAACAAAAACCTAAAAAACCTAAAACCTAAAATAATAAAACCTAAAAATAAAATAAATATATAAACTAAAACCAAAATAGATAATAAAATAAAATAAATAAAGAAACCTAAAACCAAAATAAATTAAATAAATGAATTAAGGAATAAAATATAAAACCTAAACTAAACTAAAATTAAAATAAGCATAAATAAAACCTAAACAAAATAAAACTAAGCGTAAAATAAAATAAAATAAATATAAATAAACCTAAAAAAACAAAAAGAAAAGATAAAACCTAAACTAAAATAAACCTAACATAAAAAAAATAAAAATAAAATAAAGCTAAACCTAAACTAAAATAAACTAAAATAAAATAAAACTAAATTTAAACTGGCTAAAACTAAATAAAATAAATAAAATAAAAAACTAAACTAAAATAAAACCCAAAATAAATAAACCCTAAATCAAAATAAAACCAAACCTAAACCTAAAATAAAATAAAACTTAAAAAAATAAAATAAAACTAATAAAATAAAATCAAAAATAAACCTAAACTAAAATAAACTAAACTAAAATAAATAAACCTAAAAAAAATAAACTAAACAAAATAAAATAAATAATAAAATAAATAAAAGAAATAAAATAAAATAAAGATAGATAAAAGATAAGTAATAAAATGCACTTTGGGTTTGTAATTAAAAACTCTACCTAAAGACCACAGGCCCTAAAGCTGGACATGACCCTGGGCCCTAGGCCTGGGCCAGCCCTAAACAAAGAATCCCACTGGGCCACTGAGCAGCCTGAGGCTCTGACCACACACGCTGAAACACTGGGCCACAGCCCTACTCTGACCCTGTGCACTAAAACCTGAGGCTAGGCTGACCTGACCTGAGGCTGACCTAGGATCCTGGGCCATTTGCAGGCCTGGGCCCAAGGCTAGAGCTGGGCCTGGGCCCTGGGCTCTAATCTTGACCCCTGATGGGCCCTGACTAAACCTGATCCACCAAACTGGGCCCTGGGCCTGGGCCTGGGCCACACACTAAACTCTGACTATACCTAAGAATAAAATAATATGAGATAAATAAGATAGATAATAGCTGACCAACCTGGGCCTATATAAGATGACTAATAATATATAAATAAATAAAATAAACTAGGCTAAACATAAAGATGACCTGGATAAAACTATAATCATGAAATAATAAAATAAAATATAAAATAAAAAGAAAATAAAGAAATACTAAAAAAATAAACATAAAATAAATAAATTAAAACCTAAAACCTACTAAAAAAACCTAAAATATAAATAAAATAAACTAAAATAAACTTAAAAATCCTAAACTAAAATAGATAAAACTAAAATAAACTAAACCTAAACTAAGATAAAAGCTAAAATAACCTAAAATAAAACCTAAAACCTACAAACCTAAAAAATATAAATTAAAACCTAAACATAAACCTAAACCAAAATAAAATAAAGAACTAAAATATAATAAAAACAGCAAAAAACCTAAACTAAAAGCCTAAAAAATAAATAAAATAAAACCTAAACTAATATAAAATAAAACCAAAAAATATAAAAGTTAAAATAAAATATATAAATAAAATTAAAAGAAAATAAATTAAAATGATTAAAATAAACTAAATGACCTAAACCTCTGGTTTGCTTTATTTAAAAACCCTAAACCCTAGAAAAAGAGCCCTACCCTAAATAAAGGCAGTGAGCCCAAACTATGAGCCCTCAGGCTGAGCCCTAACTCTGAAAACTACTAACCTTCCCTAACCTGAGCCACACCCACCCACACCATAAGACCTAAAGAACATCTTAATAAAATCTAAAATAAATGTAAAACCTAAACTAAATAAGATAAAAAAATAAAATAAAATAAATTAAAATTAAAAATAAAATATTAAACTAATAAAATAAATAAAACCTAAATGAACTAAAAAAATAACTAAAAAAACCTAAATATAATGACTAAAATAAAATAAAATAAAATAAAATAAAATAAAATTAAAATAAACATAACCTAAAATAAACCTAAAATATTACTAAACCAAAACTAAAAAATATTTAAACTTAAAATAAAATAAACCTGACCTAAACCTAAACCTAATATACTAAACTACAGACCTAAAAATAACTAAACTAAAAATAAAAGATATAAACTAAAATAAACCTAAACCTACTAGAATAATCTATATCCTAAACCTAAACCTAAAATAAAATAATAAACCTAACTAAATAAATACCTAGGCTAAAATAAATAAACTCACTAAAGATAAACTCACTAAAATAAAACCTAAAATAAAATAAAATCTCACTAGAGATAAACTACTAAATCTTAAAATTAAATAATGAAACTAAAATAAATAAAAATAAATAAACTAAATAAATAATAAACCTAAATAAAATAAAATAAATAAATTAAATAAATAAAAAGTAAATAAAAAACTAAACCTACTGGTTTACTTAATTTAAAAAAAAAGCTAGGCCACTAAAACTAAACCCTAACCACAGCATACCACAAACCCAAACCCTAGGCCCCAAACCTGGCTCTAAACCCCACTGAAACCCAACCCTAGGCCTAAACCCTAATCCTAAACCACACCCTGACCCTAAACCCTAACAAACTTACTAAATACTAAATAAAACCTAAAAAAAATAAAATATAAACTAAACTTAAAATAAAATAATGATAAAATAAAAAGATAAACTAAAAAGACCACAACCTAAAAATAAATTATAGCTAATAAAATAAGCTAAATAAATAAATAAAACAAACTAAACTAAATAAAATAAAATAAAACCTAAATAAAATGATGTAAATAAAAATAAAATAAACTTAAAATAAAAAATCAAAATAAATAAAACTTAAACCAAAATAAACATAAAATAAATAAAATTAAAACCTAAAACCTAAACTAAAAAGCTAAAACCTAAAATATAAATAAATAAACTAAACCTAAACTAAAATAAATAACTAAGCTAAACTAATACAATAAAATAAACTAAAATAAACCTAAACCTAAACTAATAAAACTTAAAATAAACCTAAAATAAAACTAAAAACCTAAAAAATAAATTAAAACATAAAATAAAAAATGAAATAAAATTGAAACCTAAATATAATAAAATAAACTTAACAAAACTACCTAAACCTATTTAAATAAAATAAAACCTAAACTAAATAAATAAACTAAAATAAATAAATTAAATTAAAATAAATAAAATAATTAAAAGATAAATTAAATGATTAAAATAAACTAAATACCTAAACCTCTTGGCTTTAAAACCCTAAACCCTAGCAACCCTAAATCTTAAACCCTACAGGCCCAAAGCTGGTAAGCCCTGGGCTGGCCCTACTCTGACTAAACCCTAAACCCTACCCTAAACCCTAACCCTGGGCCTTAGGCCCACACCTAAACCCTCAACAAAACCTAAAAAGACATCTTAATAAAATCTAAATAAAATATAAAAACCTAAACCTAAAATAAAATAAAAAAAAATAAAATAAAATAAATTAGCTTAAAACTAAAAATAAAATAAATTAAACTAAAATAAAATAAATAAAAAACCTAAAAACTAAAAAATAACCTAAGAAAGAAAAAACCTAAATATAATAAAAACTAAAAATGAATAAAATTAAAATAAAATAAAATATTAAAACTAAATAAAAACCTAAAAATAAATTAAACCTAAAACCAAAACTAAAAAAAATAAATTTAAACTTAAAATAAAAATAAACCTAAACCTAAACCTAAACCTAAACTAAAATAAACTAAACTAAAATAAATAAAACCTAAACCTAAAAAAAATAAATAAACTAAACTAAACATAAACTAAGTAAAATAAAAAAATAAACTAAAATAAACTAAACCTAAATAGAAATAAAATCTAAATATAAACCTAAAACCTAAAACTAAAACCTAAACTAAAGAAATAAAATAAAACCTAAACCTAAACCTAAAATGAAATAAAACCTAAACCAAAATAAAATAAAATAAACTCATAAGATAAACCTACTAAAATAAATAAAACTACCTAAAATAAAATAAAAATACTCAAATGGATACTGACCTACTTAAATTAAAATAAATGATAATAAATAAACCAAATAATAATGAGCTAAATAAAAGAATAATACCTGATAAAAATAATAAAATGATTGAAATAAAAGAAATTAAACTAAATAAACTACCTTTGGTTTGATTTAAAGGCTAGGCCACACCTAAACTGCCTGAGCCCAAGACCTGAGCATGGGCCACAAACAAACCCTAGGCCCAAACTGGGCTCTGGGCCTTGAGCCATAAACCTGGGCCCACAAACCCTAAACAGGCTAGGCCACAACACAGCCCTAAACCCTAAGAGCCCACAGACTGGCTAATAAAACCTAAAATAAAAGATATAAACCTAAACCTAAATAAAATAATAAAATAAAATAAATAAAGCTCAGACCAAAACCTAAACCTAAAATAAAATAAAATAAATAAAAATAAAATAAATAAAATAAATAAAAAACTAAACTAAACTAAAAACATAAAATAAACCTTGATAAAAACTAAAATAAAATCTAAATGATGTAAAATAAAATAAAATAAACTAAAATAAAAAAATAAAAATAAATAAAACTTAAACCTAAAAATAAACATAAAAATAAATAAAATTAACAAAACTAAAAAAAGCTAAAACCTAAATATAAATAAAATAAACTAAACCTAAACTAAAATAAATAAAACCTAAGCCTAAACTAAATACAATAAAATAAACTAAAAAAATAAACCTAAACCTAAACTAAAATAAAACTTAAAAATAAACCTAAAATAAAAAAAACCTAAACTAAAATAAATTAAAAAACCTAAACATAAACCTAAACCAAAATAAATAATAATAAATATAATAAAATAAAACTTAACAAAACTAAAACCTAGCTAAAATAAAATTTAAATAAAATAAAAAACCTAAACTAAAATAAATAAACCAAAAATAAATAAAAAATTAAATAAAAATTAAAAATAAACATAAATAAAATTAAAAAAGAAAATAAATTAAAATGATTAAAAATAAACTAAATAAACCTAAACCCTACTGGTTTACTTTATTTAAAACCCTAAACCCTAGCTAACCAGGCCCTAGGCAAATCAGAACTGAAAGCTAAGCAGATTAGCCACCCTGAGCCACAACTCTGACCCAACCCCTAACCCTGACCCAAAACCCTGAGCCCAGGCCTTGGGCCCTAAACCCTAACACCATAAACACAAAACCAAAACATAAACAAATCTAAAATATATAAACCTAAACATAAATAAAATAAAAATAAAATAAAATAAATTAGTGAGCTTAAAACTAAAAAATAAATAATTACTAAAAAGATAAATAAAAGAGACTAAAAAAATAACTGGAAAACCTAAATATAATAAAACTAAAATAAAATAAAATAAAATAAATAAAATAAAATAAATTAACTAAATAAAACATAAACCTAAAAATAAACCTAAAAATAAATTAAAAACCAAACTAAAAATAAATTTAAACTTAAGATAAAAATAAACCTAAACTACCTAAACCTAAACTAAAATAGCTAAACTAAAATAAATAAACCTAAACCTAAAATAAGCTAAATAAACCTAAACATAAACTATAAAATAAAATAAACTAAAATAAACTAAACCTAAACTAGAAAATAAAATCTAAATATAAACTAAACCTAAACCTAAACCTAAAGAATAAAATAAAAACTAAACTAAACTAAATAAATAACTAAACCTAAATAAATAAAAAATAAAACTCAACTAAAGATAAACCTAAACTAAACCTAAAATGAAAATAAACTACCTAAAATAAAATAAAATAAAACTCAACTAAAGATAAACCTAAACTAAACCTAAACTTAAAAATTAAAATAAAAATGAAACTAATAAATACTAAGATAAAATAAAATACTAAATAAAGAGAAATAAACCTAAATAAAATAAAATAATAAAATATTGAATAAATAAAAGTAAACTATAAACTTAAACCTAGGTTACTTAATTTAAAAAAAAATTTAAACTCTAAAACTTAACCCTAAACCCAAACCCTAAGAAATGAGCCCTAAAACCCAAGACCCTAAACCTGAGCTAAAACCCTGACCAAACCACAAGACCCTAAATCACAAAACCCTAGCCCAACCACAAACCACAAAAATAAAACTTAAACCTAAACTGGCTAAATAAAGACCTAAAATAAAATAAATATAAACCTAAACCTAAATAAAATAAATAAAATAAAATAAGCCTAAATGAGGCCAAACCTAAACCTAAAATAAAATAAAATAAACTAATAAAATAAGCTAAAATAAATAAATAAAACTAAACTAAACTAAACATAAATAAAATGGATAAAAACCTAAATAAAATCTAAATGAAATGTAAATAAAATAAAATAAACCACAATAAAAAAATAAAATTAAATAAAACTTAAACTAAAAATAAACATAAAAATAAATAAAAATTAAAACCTAAAACCTAAACTAAAAAAAAGCTAAACCTAAAATATAAATAAAATAAACCTAAACATAAACTAAAATAAATAAAACCTAAGCCTAAACTAAATACAATAAAATAAACTAAAAATAAACCTAAACCTAAACTAAGAAATAAAACTTAAAAATAAACCTAAAATAAAACCTAAAACCTAAACCTAAAAATAAATTTAAAACCTAAACATAAACCTAAACCAAAATAAAATAAAATTGAAACCTAAAATATAATAAAATAAAACTTAACAAAAAAACCTACCTAAAACCTAAAATTTAAATAAAATAAAAACCTAAACTAAAATAAATAAAATAAAATAAATAAAAAATTAAATAAAATAAAAATAAACATAAATAAAATTAAAAGAAAATAAATTAAAATGATTAAAATAAACTAAATAAACCTAAACCTCTTGGTTTGATTTAAAACCCTAAACCCTAATAACCATAAACCCCAACCTTTAAAAAGCTGTAGCCAAAAGCTAAATAGTGAGCCTCAGCTACCCTAAACTCTGACCCTAAACCCCCCCCTACACCTGGGCCCTAAACCCCACCCTAAACCTACCAACCCTCACCATAAAAACTTAAAAGAAAACATAAACTTAATAAGATCTAAAATAAAATATATAAAAAAACCTAAACCTAAATAAAATAAAATAAATTAGAACTTAAAACTAAAATAAAATAAAATAAACTAAAATAAAATAAATAAAAACCTAAGAACTAAAAAAAATAACTAAGGAAAATTCTAAATATAATAAAAACTAAAAATAAAAAAAAAATAAAATAAACCTAAAATAAAATAAAATTAAAAACTAAATAAAAACATAAACCTAAAAAATAAACCTAAAAATAAATTAAACCTAGAACCAAAACTAAAAAAAATAAATTTAAACTTAAAATAAAAATAAAATAAACCTAAACCTAAACCTAAACTAAAATAAACTAAAATAAATAAAACCTAAACTAAACTTAAAAACCTAAACCTAAACATAAACTAAGTAAAATAAAATAAACTAAAATAAATCTAAACCTAAATTAGAAAATAAAATCTAAATATAAACCTAAAAAACCTAAAACCTAAACCTGAATAAAATAAAACCTAAACCTAAACCTAAAATAGAAAATAAAACCTAAACTTGAAAAATAAAATAGAAATAAAACTCAACTAAAAGATAAACCTAAACCTAAACTAAACATAAAATTAAAATAAAATAAACTAAAATAAATAAAGAAGAATAATAAACCTAAATAAAATAAAATAATTAAATTGAAATAAATAAAAGTAAACTAAATAAACTTCAACCTCTTGGTTTGAATTTAAAAAAAAGGTCGAACCCTAAACCCTAAAAACCTAAACCCTAAAAAAAAACACAACCCTAAACCCTAAAAGCATAAACCCTACAAAACCCAAACCCAAACCTAAAACCACAACTCTAAGACACTAACCCCCAACCCCCAAACCCTAAACCCCAAACCCTAAACCTAGACCTAAAGTAACTAAATAAATTAAAAATAAACTTAAACCATAAAACCTAATAAACTTAAACATAAACCTAAATCTTGAGAATTGCAAAAACCTTGATGGCAGGATCATTACCGTCAATTAGGCTCAGTCTAGTTCTGTCGGTGGAGGCGACAATTATCGTAGTGGTGGTGGGGGATCTGGAGGTGCTGCTGGATATGGAGGTGGTGGTTAGAGCAGTGGTGGTTATGGAGGCAGGAGGAGCAACGAAGGTTACAACAGTGGTGGTGGCAGAGAGGGAGATCTAGGATATGATGGTGGATTCTGCTACTCGAGAGGCCAAGGGGTTTCGGATGGGAAAGTGATGATCCGCCCGATCCACTGCTTATGGGCTGTCTTTATATCTAGTTATCTAGGGTTTTGATTCTCTATCGAGCTCACTTTTGATCTTCGTCATAGCTTGTGTCTTAGAAAACTTGTTATGTTACTTAGTTGATGAAATCGAAAGGAAGCAATGTTGAATCTGAATTTGTTTTCTATTTAAAAAACAAACTAAAAACCCTAAACCCTAAACTAAAAGTTTAACCTAAACTTAAAACCTAAACCAAAACCCTAAATCCTAAAAACCCTAAACCTTAAAACCTAAAACTTAAAACTTTAAACTGTAAACCCTAAACCCTAAAGCTTAAAGCCTAAAGCCTAAAGCCTAAAGCCTAGACCCAAAAAAAACCTAAACCCTAAACCCTAAACTAACCTTAAACTCTAAACCCGAAACCCTAAACCCTAAAAAGCTAAAAACCTAAACCTAAATTAAATAAAACCTAAAAAAAATAAATAAAAACCTACATAAAAAAAAGATAAACTAAAACTTAAACCTAAACCTAAACCTGAAAAATAAAAAAATTTAAAAAAATAAAAAATTAACTAAAATAAAATAAATAAATACCTAAACTAAACAAAAAATTAAAAAACCTAAATAAAATAAAATAAAAAACTAAAATAAAAAAAATAAACTTAAAATAAAATAAAATATAAACTAAATAAAAACCTAAACCTAAAAAATAAACTTAAAGAGAAAACCAGAAAAAAGTAAAACATAAACCCTAAACAAAAAAAAAACTAAACCAAAAATAAAAATAAAATAAACCTAAACCTAAACTAAAATAAACTAAACTAAAGTAAATAGAATCTAAATCTAAACTTAAACCTAAACAAAATAAAATATAATAAACCAAAAATAAAACTAAATCTAAACTTAAAAAAAATAAAACCTTAAAATAAACCTAAGATAAAAACCTAAAACCTAAACCTAAAAAAATAAAATAAAAACTTAAACCAAAACTTAAAAATAAAAAATAAAACCTAAACCTAAAAAATAAAATAAAAATAAAACTAAACTGAAAATAAACTTAAACCTAAACCTAAAAAATTAACTAAAATAAAAAACCTAAATTAAAATAAATAAACTAAAAGAATTAAAAATAAAAACAAACCTAAATAAAAATAAAAATAAAATAAACTAAAATAAATAAAAAATAAACTAAATAAACATAAACACACTAGTTTATTTAATTAAAAATAAATAAATAAATAAATAAAGAAATATAGAACATAAAAAAATCCTAACCCCAAATCCTAAACCCTAAAACTAACACTAATCCCTGAACCCTAAATCCAAAACCTACAACATTAAAGGCTAAACCCTAAACCCTAAAACCATAAACCCTAAACTCTGAACACTAAACCCAAAACCCTAAACCTGAAACCCTAAATCCTAAATCCTAAAACCTACAACCTTAAACCCTAAACCCCAAACGCCAAACCCTAAACCTTAAACCCTAAAACCTATTCCTAAATCCTAAACCCTAAATGCCAAACCCTAAACCCTAAACCCTAAACTCTAAACCCTAAAAAGCTAAAAACCTAAATCTAGAAATAAACTAAACTTAAAATGAAAGAAATAAACATAAAAATAAATAAACCTAAAATATAAAGTAAAATAAAATAAATAAAAACTTAAACTAAACTGAAAATTAAAATAGCCATAAAGATAAAAAACCTTAATAAGATAATACTTAAAAGAAAAAAAAAACCTAAAATAAAAAAAATAAAAAAAATATAAACATAAATAAAAAAATTAAACCTAAAAATAAAACTTAGAAATAAATAAAAAATAAAAGCTAAACCCTAAACCCTAAACTAAAAAAAAACCTAAACCTAAAATAAAAAAATAAAATAAACCTAAACCTAAACTAAATTAAATAAATCCTAAACCTAAACCTAAAATAAACTAACCTTAAACCCTAAACTAAATAAAATAAAATAAACAAAAAATAAACCTAAACCTAAACAAAATAATATAAGCTAAAAATAAACTTAAAATAAAAACCTAAAAAAATAAAATAAAAGCTAAAGCGAAACCTAAAAATAAAAAATAAAACCTAAACATAAAAAATAAAATTAAAATAAAACTAAACTAAAAAAATAAACATAAACCTAAACCTAAACTTAAAAAATAAATTAAATTGAAAAACATAATCTAAAATAAATAAACATATAAAAAATAAACTAAATTAAATAAAAATTAAAATTAAACCTAAATAAAAATATAAAATAAACTAACTAAACCAAATAACCTGAAACCCTAAACCCTAAACCCTAAACACTAATTCATAGAGCCTAAACCCTAAAAATAAACCCTAAACCATAAACCCTACCCTGCTAAAAAACCCTAAACCAGACCCATAAACCCCCCCCACCTCTAACCCTCATTCTAAACCTTTAACCCTAAACCTAAACCTAAACCCTAAACCTAAAGCTTAAACTCCCCCCTCAACCTAAAACTTTAACCCTACAACTAAACCTAAATCTTAAACCCTACACTCCTTAAACCTAAACCTTCTAAACCCTAAACCTTAAACCCTGGACACTAAACCTTACCCGGACCACACCTCTATAACACACCCTACCTATAAATAAATAAACTACTAAATAAAATATTAAAAAACTAAAACCTAAACCCTAAAATAAAATAAAATAAAATAAAATAAATAAAATAAAATAAAATAAAATATAAAATGAAATAAATAAACCTAAACTAAATAAAATAAAATAAACTTAAAATAAAATAATAAAATAAAATAAGAACTAAATGTTAAATAAATAACATAAACCTAAAATAAATAAATTAAAAAACTAAATAAAACCTAAGCTAAATAATAAACATACAATTAAATAAAAAAAATAAAACCCTAAACCTAAAAAAAAAAAACTTAAACCTAAAATAAACTAAAATATAAAACCTAAACTATAATAAATAAATGTAAAATAAAAAAACTAAAATAAAGAAAAATAAAAAATAAACTTAAATAAAAATAAAAAATATAATAAACTATAATAAATAAAAAATAAACTAAATATACTAAATAAACATAAACTTGTGAGTTTACTTAATTTTTTTTTTTAAAAACCATAAACCCTATATTCTAAACCCTAAACTCTAAACCCTGAATCCTACAACCGATCAAGGATAAAATGGTGGATCCCCCTAGTTGAGAGGTCGGGGTGGTTTTGATGGGAACTAGAGAAACTGAAGAACGACCGATCCTATCTGCTACTTATGAAAATAAACATAAACCTAAACCTAAACTTATAAAATAAACTAAAATAAAAAACTTAAACTAAAATAAATAAACCTAAAATAAATAAACTAAACTGAATAAAAAAATCAACCCAATTAAAATAATTAAAATAAACTAAAATAAACATAAAAAATAAGCTAAATAAACTAACTAAACCTAAACCCACCGGTTTACTTAATTTAAAAAAACCCCTAAAACCTAAACCCTAAAACAAATCCTAAACCTAGAATTTTAAACCCTAAAACCTTGAACCTAAACCCTAAACACTAAACCCTAAACCCTAAACACTAAAGCCTAACCCTAAACCCTAAACCTTAAACCCTAAATAAAATAAACCTAAAATAAAATAAATTAAAAACTAATTAAAAACACAAACCTAAATAATAAACCTAAAAATAAATAAAAAATAAAACATAAACTTGAAACTAAAAAAAACCTAAATCTAAAATAAAAATAAAATAAACTTAAACCTAAACTAAAATAAGCTAAACTAAAAAAACAAAATATAAACCTAAACTTAAACTAAATAAAATAAAATAAACTAAAAATAAACCTAAACCTAAACTTAAAAATAAACCTAAAATAAACCTAAAATAAAAACCTAAAACCTAAACCTAAGAAATAAAATAAAAAACTAAACCTAAACCTAAAAACAAAAAATAGAACCTAACTAAAAAATAACATAAATTAAAATAAAAAAACTAATTTAAAATAAATAAACCTAAAATAAATAAACTAAACTAAACAAAAAAAATAAAATTAAACTTAAATAAAAATAAATAAATTACACAAGAATAAATAAATATAAACAAACTAAATAAACCTAAACCTGGGTTTATTTTTTTAAAAGAACCTATATCCTAAAACTAAATCCTACCACAGCCAAAATCTGCAACCCTAACACTAAATCTTAAACCCCAAACCCTAAAAACCTAAACCCAACCTACACTAAACCAACCCTAACACAAACCCTAACCTAAACCTAACTAAACTAAATCATCCCACTTAACCCCACCTTAAACCCCTCTCAGTCACACCCTCCTAAACCCCACCTAAATCCTAAACCCTGCAAACCTAAACCTAAACCCTAAACCTGTAAAGGCTGACCTTAAATTCAAACATACACTAAACCTATCTAAACCCAAGACCCAAGACCTAAACCTAACATTAAACCTTTCCTAAACCCTAAACCTGAACCTAAACCCTAAACCTTAAATGCTCTAAAGACTCACCCTAAAACCTAAAACTAAAACCTAAACTAAAATAAATTTAAACTTATAAAATAAACATAAATAAATAAACTTAAAACTAAACTAAAATAAATAAATAAAACTTAAACCTAAAATAGATAAAATGAACCTAAAATAAATTAAAATAAAACATATACCAAAAAATAAACCTAAAAATAAAACATAAAAATAAATTAAAAATAAAACCTAAACCCTAAACCCTAAACTAAAAGGAAAACCTAAACTTAAAATAAACAAAAAATAAACCTAAACCTAAACTAAATTAAATAAAACCTAAACCAAAAACCTAAAATAAATAACCCTAAACCGTGACTAAATAAAATAAAATAAATAAAAATAAACCTAAAGCTAAAGTAAATAATAAAACAAAAAAACTTAAATTAAAACTTAAAACCTAAACCTAAAAAATAAAATAAAACCTAAACCTTAACCTAAAATAAAACCTAAACCTAAAAAATAAAATTAAAATGAAACAAAACTAAAAAAATAAACATAAACCTAAACATAAACCTAAACCTAAAAAATAAACTAAAAAGAAAAACCCAAACTAAAATAAATAAACATAAAATAAATAAACTAAATTAAATAAAAATAAAAATTAAACCTAATTAAAAATAAAAAAAAAATAAACTAACTACACGAAATAACATGAAACCCTAAACCCTAAACCCTAAACACTGAGTCATGGGGTAAACCTAAACATTAACCCTACCTACAGTTTTTAAGCGCACCTTAAAACCATAAACCACACCCTAAACCCTCTAACCCACTCTAAATGCTAAACTCCCTGGGCCCTAAACCCAAACCCTAAAACCCTAAACTACTACCACTAACATTAAACCCCACCCCACCATGAGCTGGCAGGTGACCCTAAACATTAAACTCTAAATCGTGAAACCTAAACCCTAAAATCCCTAAACCCTAAAATCCCAAAACCCTAAAGCCTAAACACTAAATCCTAAACACTAAACCCTAAACCTTAAAACCCTAAAGCCTGACCCTCCTCAAAACCTACCCTGGACACACCCTAAACCCCTAAACCCTAAACCTTAAATCAACCTCCACCTAAACCATATATCATAAATCCTAAAAACCTAAAAACTGAAACCTAAACTAAATAAAACATAAAAATAAAATAAATAAAAAAATCCTAAGCCTAAATTAAATATTAAAAAAGAAAAACCTAAATTAAAATGAAAGCCTAAACATAAAAATGAAATAAAATAAAATAAAAAATAAAAAAATTAGGATAAAATAAATGAAAACCTAAACTAAACTAAATAAAATAAAATAAACCTAAAAATAATAAAACCTAAATAAAATAAGAACTAAAAGTTAATGTTAAAAAAATAAACCTAAAATAAAATAAACAAAAAAATAAATAAAAACCTGATCCTAAATACTAAACCTAAAATTAAATAAAAAAAAATAAAACCCTATCATAAATAAATCTAAAATAAATAAAATAAAATAAAATAAAAAACTAAATATACTAAATAAACTTAAACCTATGAGTTTACTTATTTTAAAAAAAAACACCTTAAACATTCTAAACCCTAAACCCTAAACCCTAAATCCTACAACATAATCCCTAAACCCTAAACTCTAAAAAACCCTAAACCCTAAACACTAAAAGCATAAACCCTAAAACACTAAACCCTAAACCCTAAATGCTAAACCCTAAACACTAACCCTAAACCCTAAACCCTAAACACCAAACCCTAAACTTAAACTTAAAGTAAATAAACAAAAAAAAATAATGTAAACCCTAAAACCTAATAAACCTAAACCTAAACCTAAACCTTAAGAATACACAGAACCTTGATGGCAGGAACATCATTGTCAAGTAGGCCCAGTCTGGATCGAGTGATGGAGGCGAAGGTGGTGGCGGTGGTTAACGCAATGGTGGTGGGGTATATGGAGGTGCTGGTGGATATTGAGGTGGTGGTCAGAGCTGTGGTGGTTATGGAGGTGGGAGAAGCGATGGAGGTTACAACCATGGTGGTGGCAGATGGAGAGATCAAGGATATAATGTTGGATCCCACTAGTCAAGCGGTCGGGGTGGTTTGGATGGGAACTATAGAAACTGAAGAATGGCCTATCTGATCTGCTGCTTATGGAAATAAACATAAACACAAACCTAAACTTAAAAAATAAACTAAAATAAAAAACTTAAACTAAAGTAAATAAACCTAAAATAAATAAACCAAACTAAATCAAAATATAAAATCAACCTAATTAAAAATAAGCTAAAATAAATAAATAAAACAAAATAAACTAAATAAACCTAAACCGACCGGTTTGCTTAATTAAAAAAACCCCTAAACCCTAAACCTAGAATCTTAAACCTTAAAAAACCTTGAACCCTAAACTCTAAACATTAAACCCTAAACCCTAAACACTAAAGCCTAACCCTAAACCCTAAACCCTAAATAAAATAAACCTAAAATAAAATAAATTAAAAACTATTTAAAAACATAAACCTAAATAATAAAATAAAAATATAAAACATAAACCCTAAACTAAAAAAAACCTAAATCTAAAATAAAAATAAAATAAACTTAAACTTAAACTAAAATAAACTAAACTAAAAAAAATAAAACATAAACCTAAACTTAAACTAAAAAAAATTAAATAAACTAAAAATAAACCTAAACCTAAACTTAAAAATAATCCTAAAATAAACCTAAAATAAAAACCTAAAACCTAAACTAAAATAAAATAAAAAACTAAACCTAAACCTAAAACAAAATGAACCTAACTAAAATAACATAAATTAAAATAAAACTAAACTAAAATAAATAAACCTAAAATAAATAAACTAAACTAAAAAATAAATAAATTAAACCTAAATAAAAATAAATAAATTACAAGATAAATAAAATATAAATAAACTAAATAAACTAAACTGTGGGTTCACTTTTTTAAAAGAACCCATATCCCATAAATCCACACCTAGCTACTGCAACCCTCACTAAATCTTAAACCCCAAACCTAAAAGCTCCCCCACCTACCACACCTTAAACACAAACCACACTTCCCTGACCCCAACCAGGCTCTCCTTCTGACTCCTTCCCTAACTCTGATCCAAGGCCCTAAATCCTGACCCTACCCTGCTGAGCCACAGGCCTCTCCCAGGCTGAGCCACCAAGAAAGATAGAGCCCTGCTAAATCCACCTAAACCCTAAACTCCATGACCTAACCTACCCTAAAGGCCTATGCCACCCTAAACCTAAACCTAAACCCTAAACCCTAAACCCTAACTCCAAACTAAACCCTAAACTCTAAACCCAAACTTAAAATAAAAACAAACTTATAATAAAGAAATAAACATAAAAATAAATAAACCTAAAAACTAAACTAAAATAAAATAAATAAAAACTTAAACTATACTAAAAATTAAAATAGACCTAAAAAATAAAAACCTCAATAAGATAATACTTAAACAAAAAATAAAAATAAAATGAACCTAAAATAAATTAAAATAAAAACATATACCAAAAAATAAACCTAAAAATAAAACATAAAAATAAATAAAAAAAAAAACCTAAACCCTAAACCCTAAACTAAAAAGAAAACCTAAACCTAAAATAAACAAAAAATAAACTTAAACCTAAACTAAATTAAATAAAACCTAAACCAAAAACCTAAAATAAACTAACCCTAAACCCTAAACTAAATAAAATAAAATAAATAAAAAATAAACCTAAACCTAAAGTAAATAATAAAAAAAACTTAAAATAAAAAGTTAAAACCAAAACCTAAAAAAATAAAATAAAACCTAAACCTTAACCTAAAAATAAAAAATAAAACCTAAACCTAAAAAATAAAATTAAAATGAAACAAAACTAAAAAAAAATAAACATAAACATAAACATAAACCTAAACCTAAAAAATAAACTAAAAAGAAAAACTTAAACTAAAATAAATAAACTAAATTAAATAAAAATAAAAATTAAACCTAAATAAAAAAAAAAATAAACTAACTAAACTAAATAACATGAAATGAAACCTAAACCTAAATTCTAAATCATAGAGCCTAATCTAAACATTAACCCTAAACCTACTTTTACACCAAACCTAAAACCCTAAACCACCTAAACCCTAACCCTAAACTCTAAATGTTTAAACCCTCCTAAACTACCCTAAACCCTAAACCCTAAAAAACCTCTAAACCATAACCCTAAACATAAACCCCATTAAACCATAAGCTAACCCTAAACCTAAACATTAAACACTTTACTCCAAATCCCTACCAAATCCCAACCCTAAAGGCTAAACACTAAATCCTAAACCTGAACCCTATACCTTAAAACCCTAAAGCTTAAACCCTCTCAAAAAACCTCCCTGGACACTAACCCTAAACCCCAACCCTAAACCTAAATCACAACTCCCTAAACCCTAAACCTTAAATCCTAAAACCTAAAACTAAAACCTAAACTAATTAAAACATAAAAATAAAATAACTAAAAAAATCCTAAACATAAATTAAATATTAAAAAAGAAAAACCTAAATTAAAACCTAAACCTAAACATAAAAATAAAATAAAATAAAATAAAAAAATAAAAAATAGAATAAAATAAATGAAAACTTAAACTAAACTAATTAAAATAAAATAAATCTAAAAATAAAAAACCTAAATAAAATAAGAACTAAACATTAATGTTAAAAAAATAAACCTAAAGAAAATAAACTAAAATAAATAAAACCTGATCCTAAATACTAAACCTAAAATTAAATAAAAAAATAAAACCTAAACTATAATAAATAAATCTAAAATAAATAAACTAAAATAAATAAAAATAAAAAATAAACTAAATATACTAAATAAACTTAAACCTATGAGTTTACTTATTTTTTTAAAAAAACAACACCTTAAACACTATATTCTAAACCCTAAACCCTAAACCCTAAATCCTACAACCCTAATCCCTAAACCCTAAACTCTAAAAAACCCTAAACCCTTAACCCTAAACCCTAAACCCTAAAAGCATAAACCCTAAAACACTAAACCCTAAACCTAAACCCTAAACCCTAAACCCTAAACAGTAACCCTAAACACCAAACCCTAAAACCCTAAAACCTAATAAACCTAAACCTAAACCTAAACCCTAAGAATGCACAAAACCTTGATGGCGGGAACATCACCATCAAGTAGGCCCGATGGATCAAGCGATGGAGGCGAAGGCAAGGTGGCGGTGGTATGGTGGTGGGGGATATGGAGGTGCTGGTGGATATTGAGGTGGTGATCAGAGATGTGGTGGTTATGGAGGTGGGAGAAGCGATGGACGTTACAGCCATGGTGGTGGCAGATGGAGAGAACAAGGATATAATGGTGGATCTCGCTAGTCAAGCGGTCGGGGTGGTTTGGATGGGAACTAGAGAAACTGAAGAATGGCCGATCCGATCTGCTGCTTATGGAAATAAACATAAACATAAACCTAAACTTAAAAAATAAACTAAAATAAAAAACTTAAACCAAAGTAAATAAACCTAAAATAAATAAACCAAACTAAATCAAAATATAAAATCAACCTAATTAAAAATAAGCTAAAAAAATAAATAAAACTAAATAAACTAAATAAACCTAAATTTACCGGTTTACTTAATTAAAAAAAACCCTAAATCCTAAGCCATAAAACTAACCCTAAACTTATAATCTTAAACCTTACAAAACCCTAAACCCTAAACTCTAAACCCTAAACCCTAAACCCGAAACACTAAACCCTAAACCCTAAACCCTAAATAAAATAAACCTAAAATAAAATAAATTAAAAACTAAATAAAATCCTAAACCTAAATAGTAAACCTAAAAATAAATATAAACTAAAACATAAACCCTCAACTATAAGAAAAAATCCTAAACCTAAAATAAAAATAAAATAAACATAAACCAAAACTAAAATAAACCAAACTTAAAAAAAATAAAACCTAAACCTAAACCTAAACTTAATAAAATAAAATAATCTTAAAATAAACCTAAATTAAAATAAAACCTAAAATAAACCAAAAATAAAAAAACCTAAAACTATAAACATATAAAATAAAATAAAACTAAACATAAACCTAAAAATAAAAATAAAACCTAAACATAAAAAATAAAATAATTTCAAAATAAAACTAAAATATAATAAATAAACATAAAATAAATAAACTAAACTAAATAAAATAAAATTAAACCTAAATAAAAAATAAAATACACTAAAATATATAAATATGTAAACTAAATACTAAACCTCATGCTTGGTTTTTTTAAAACCTAAATCCTAAACTAAATCCTAAACCCTAAACCCAAACCTACAACCTTGGCACTAAATCCCAAACCCTAAACCCTAAATTCTGACCCCAAAACCCACAAACCTCAAACCCTACAAACCTAAAACCTAACCTAAACTGAGCCACTGACCTAAACCTTAATGTAATCTAATCCTAAACCCTAAAACTCTATCCACTCTAAATCTTAAACCTAAATCCCTGGCCTAAAACCTAAACCCTAAAACCCTAAAACCTAAATCCTGAGCCCTAAACCCTAAACCCTAACTAGGCCACAAAGCTAAAGCCTAAACCCTAAACCCTAAAGCGTAAACCCTAAAGCCAAAAACCTAAACCCTACGCCCTAAAAACCTAATATCCTAAACATAAACTAAATAAAATAAAAATAAAATAAATAAATAAACCTAAATAAAAATAAATAAATAAAAACTTAAACTAAAACCAAAATGTAAACCTAAAAATAAAATAAAATAAAAAATAAAAATAAACTAAAATAAATTAAATTAAAACCTAAGCTAATAAAAAAAATAAAAAACCTAAATAAAATTAAAACTAAAAAGAAAATAAACTTAGAATAAAATAAGATAATAACTAAATAAAATAAACATAAAAATAAACAAAAAATAAAAATAAATTAAAAATAAAACTAAACTAAAATAAAATAAATAAAACTTAAACTAAACTAAAAAAAATAAAATAAACCTTAAAAGAAAACACCTAAATAAAATAACACCTAAAATAAAATAAAATAAAAACTATATAAAAACCTAAAGCTAAAAAAAATCCTAAAAATAAAACCTAAAATAAATAAAAATAAAACCTAAACCATAAACTTAAGATAAAACCTAAACCTAAAATAAACAAAATAAAATAAACCTAAAATTTACTTAGATAAACTAAACTAAAAAATAAAACCTAAACCTAAACAGTAAACTAAACCTAAAAGACCTAAACTAAAAAATAAAAAAATAAACCTAAAACTTAAACCTAAAAATAAAATCAAACATAAACCTAAAATATAAAATAAAATAAAACTAAACTAAAAATAAACATAAACCTACATAAACCTAAAAAATAAATTAAAATAAAACCTAAACTAAAATAAATAAACCTAAAATAAAATAAAATAAATAATAAAAAAATATAAAATAAATATTAAAATAAACTATAATAAATAAATAAAATAATAAACATAAACATATTGGTTTGCTTAATTTTTTTTAAAAAAAACCTAAATCTAAAACTTCCCTTTTGCCTAAACAAACCCTAAACCTAAATCCTAAACCCTAAACCCTAAATCCTAAACACTAAACCTAAACCACTAAGTGACCCTAAACCTTGGCACAAACCCTAAACCCTAAACTTACCACACTAAACCCTAAACCCTAACCCTAAACCTAAAAATAAAATAATCCTAAAATAAAATAAATTAAAACTAAATAAATATAAACTAAATAATAAACATAATAATAAACTAAAATAAATAAAAAAAAAATAAAACCTAAATTAAAAAAAAAAAGAGATAAAATATAATAAACCTAATCCTAAACTAAAATTAATGAAACCTAAACCTAAACCTAAAATAAACTAAAAACTAAATAAAATAAAATAATCTAAAAATAAACTTAAACTTAAAATAAAATAATACCAAAAATAAACCTAAAATAAAACCTAAAACCTAATCCAAAAAAATGAAATGAAAAGTGAACCAAGCTAAAATAAAAGTAATACCTAAACTTAAAATAAAAAATAAAATGTTAAACTAAAATAAACATAAACCTAAACCTAAACCTAAAAAAATAAACTAAAATAAATAAACCTAAAATAAACTAAAATAAATAAAATAAAATTAAACTTAAATAAAAAAATAAATAAAATTTAACAAAATAAACTAAATAAACATAAACCTGGGTTTACTTAATTTAAAACTAAATCTTAAACCCTAAACCCTAATCCCTAAATCCTAAACCCTAAATAAACACATCCCAAACCCTAAACCCTAAAACCATAAACCTAAATGTTTAACTAAACCTAAACTAAAACCCTAAACTCTCACCTAACCCACCCTAAACCTAAACCCTAAAAACCCAAAACTCTGACCCAAACTCTAAACTAAAATAAACTAACTGAGCCCTCAACCTGACCCAAACCCACTCCTAAACCCTACCCTACCCCTAAATCTAAAACCCTAAACCCCAAACCCTAATCTCTAAACCCTAAAACATCCTAAACTAAAAAACCAACTTCAAAATAAACCTAAAATAAATAAATATAAACCTAAATAAAATGAAATAATAATAATAATAATAATAAATCCCAAACTTAAACTTGAAAAATATAATATAAAATAAAAATAAACTAAATAAAATAAATTAAAACCTAAACTAAACTAAAAAATAGAAAACCTAAATAAAATAAAAGCTAAAAATAAAAAAAACCAAAAATAAAATAAAATAAAAACATAAACCAATTAACCTAAATTAAATAAAATAAAACCAAACCTTAAATTAAAAAAACTAATAAAATAAATTAAACCTAAAAATAAAATAAACCTAAAACAAGCCTAAACTAAATAAAATAAAATAAACTAAAATAACCTAAACCTAAACTAAAAAATAAAACCTACAAATAAACCTAAAATAAAAACCTAAAACCTAAAATAATAAAATAAAAACCTAAACATAAACCTAAAAATAAAAAATAAAAGATAAACCCAAAAGAATAAAATAAAAATAAAACTGAACTAAAAAATAAACCTAAACCTAAAAGATAAACAAAAATAAAAACCTAAACTAAAATAGAAAAACCTAAAAAAATAAACTAAACTAAATAAAAATAAAAAATAAACCTAAATAAAATGGAAAATAAAATAAACTCAAATAAATGAAAATAAACTAAAGAAACCTGATCGGTTTACTAAATTTTTTTTAAAACCTTAACCCTAAATCCTAAAACCTAACTAAACAAACCTAAACCCTAAACCCTAAACCCTAAACAATAAAACCCTAAACACTAAACCTAAACCATATCCTAAACCTAACCCTAAAACCTAAACCTAAACTACCCTAAACCCTAAAACCTAAACTCTAAAAGCATAAACTCTAAACCTAAACCCTAAACCTAAACCCCCCAAACCAAACCTAAACCCTAAACCATAAAACCTAAACCCTAAACCCTAAGAATGGGCAGAACATTGATAGTTGGAACATCACCATCAACTTGGCTTAGTCTAGATCTAGCGATGGAGGGAAAGGTGGTGGCGGTAGTTATCATAATGGTGGTGGGGGATCTGGAGCTGTTGGTGGATACATAGGTGGTGGTCAGAGTAGTGGTGGTTATTGAGGAGGGAGGAGCAACGAAGATTACAACCATGGTGGTGGTGGAGGATTAGATTGAGGATATGATGGCGGATCCCTTTCTGACAGCTAGTTATGAGGGAAAGCGAAGAATGATTGATCGATATCTTTGCTTATGGAACTGTGTCTTTATGTTAGAGATGGTTCAACTTATCTGAGGTTTTAAATTTGCTCTATGGGTGCTCATTTTTTATATGCCATCACTTGTGTCTTAGAAAACTTGGGGTGCTACTTGGTTGATAAAATTTAAAATAAGAAATGTTTAATTTGAATTTATTCTCTGTTAAAAAAAACCTAAACCTAACCTAAACCCAAATGAAAACCCTAAACCTAAACTTAAACCTAAACATAAACTGAAACCCTAAACCTAAACCTAAACCCTAAACCATAAACTCTAAACCCTAAACCTAAAACCCTAAAACCCTAAACCCTAAACCCTAAAACCTAAAACTCTAAACGTTAAACCCTAAAACCTCCAACCTTAAAACCAAAACCCTAAACTCCAAACCCTAAATCATAAACCGTAAACCCTAAACTCTAAACCCTAAACTAGCCCTAAACCCTAAACCCTAAACTAACCCTAAACCCTAAACTAACGAACCCTAAACCTTAAATAAAGATATCATTAGGAGTAGATCTAAAGAATGACCTAATCTAACATAGTTACGGTAGCTAAAGAAAATGACTTCAAGAGACTTTCCCTTGACTATTAGAGATTTGAATACCCTAAACCTTACCCCTAAATCATATTATAATACCATATATTATAGTATAATGTAGCATCATATATTTGAGCATGTAGTGATGTGTTTTTGGATGTCATAAGATGTTTTGAAATGTTTTAGTATATTATGGTTTTGTTCCTTATAGTCTATATTAACATAAATCATAAAAATATTGATTTAATAAATCAAATGATGAAATTTGTAAAATTTGAAGTGGGAATTAGTTGTAATATCAAAGGTGTGTTACGCCACTTATACTATAAAAAGTAAGATTTTTTGTTCAAAATAAATATTATATGTTGTAGCATAGTATAGCATTATATATCATAATATATTATTCTACCCATTTTAAATTATTTTAGTTTTTTACAATCATGCAATTGAGCCTACACTAGCATTACTTATAAAAATGTTGTTTTAAACTTTAAAATAGAGGAATTTGGCCAAATTCATATTATATAGAGCATGTCATCATAATATATTGTTTTAATTTAAAATATGTAAATGATACGACTAAATTATATAGTTTTTTATTGTTTAGACTAATTTTATGATTTTTTTATCTTAAGCAATCTCTTGTAATGTGATATGCAATATAATATAATATAATATGTTATAGTGTATTATAATATAGGATGACATAACATAGTGTAGCATCATGCATTATAGCATACTATTGTGTATTACTACTTGTTGTTTAGCATATTTTAGTTTGTTATAGTATGATGTAGTAGATTTTGTACTAGTATAATTCATAATAATACTAATTTATAGGCTGAGATGATGGGATTTTGCCAAATTTAAGGTAAGCTTTAGGGAACATCATTGGGGGTGCTATGTTGTGTCATTTAATCCAAAGAAAGTAATTTTGCATCCAAAATAAATATTCATTTTTCAAACAAATTTTATAATTTTTTTTCTTAAAGTGATTCATTTTAAGGTGTAATGTAAGATAATATATTATATGAAACCATATTAAAATATAATGTATATAACAATATAACTTCACATATATATGAATGTGGTGGTGTGTTACTAAATGTTATTATACATTTTAGTATGTTTTACTTTGTTATAATACATTAGGTCAAAACTCTCAAAAATGTTAATTTTGAAGGTTAAGATGGAAGAATTTGGCCAAATTCATCACACACACTAAGAAGCAACACCAAAATTATGCTATTTTGTACCATTTCTAATTGAAAATAAATAATTTTACATCCAAAATGAGCAATATTCATATTTTTGAGAAAATTTTGTTATTTGTTACTTTTAAGTGATTATAATGAGGTGTAATGTTAGACAATATATTATATTATAGCAAATTATAATATAACATCATATATTATAATATAATATAGTGTGTTAATTCACTATAATATGTTTAGCATGATATTGTATAGTTAGTTTGAGCTTGCACCATCACAAATCATAAAATGTTGATTATAATGTTAAGATGATGTAATTTGAAGGAATACATTGTTAGGCTTTTGGGTGAAGAATTAAAGGTGTGCATAAGAGAAGAAATAAGATTTATGAGAATTTCATGTCAAGGACATGGAGGGAGATCCATTGGGAATCACACATGCATTGGACATGACATGTGAAGGGTCTATGTCGAGGGCATATAAGAAGAAAATCTGCTGGGGATAAGGTTTTAATTTGATTTGATTATATGATTTATGGAAAGAAAATCAACTGAGGAAAATAATATATAATCCACCATAGATTTAGATCGAATCAACTTTAATTTTTTTATTTTAATTGATGTAGAGGCACATCTACTAGGGCTCGAGTTCACTGGGGATCGGGTATATGAACCTTCCACTAGAGAAGTAGGTTTGGGCTATCTACAGGGGATTGGGATTTGAGTTTTATTTCATAGATTTGTTTGGGGATGTATCCACTGAGAATAATAGTTTGGTTGGATTTCTTTGATTTAGACTCTATTAGGGGAGTTGGTTTAATTTGGCTCCACTGGGATGGTTGGTTTTGAATTTGATTTGTTTGCTTGACTTGTTTATATATGATTTTGGGCTTTATTGGGGAGAAGGTATGATTTAACTCCATTGGGAAAAATTAGATCGAGTTTAATTTAATTTAAGTTAATGTATGGATCCTATCAGTGCTTGATGGATCCATTGAGAAGAAATTATATCAGCCTTGACCTACCTCAGGTTTACAAATCCAATGGGATAGTCTACCAACTATGAGGTAGAGCTAGCCAACCTAAGGGGTTTCCTTTCAGTGTGCAATGATTGTGCTAGAAAGAAGGAAGCGACATCTTCCAAAATGAGGAACAACCATTGGGGTGACTTGTTGGATGCACAACAAATCAAACCTAATCCAGGGCAATTATTGAGTTAATGTCATTGGGGACTTATGTCAACTCAAAAGTAGCCAGGATTAATTTTATCTTAATTTCATGTGATTTGGTATGATTTGTTTGGTTTAGTTTGATTTCAAATTAAGGGCTTATCAGCTAGGGATGTGAGCTCAATCAAATTTGATAGAGTTAATTTATGGACCAAGTCGGTGTGTGATGGACCCACTAAGAAGGAGCTATATCGGACTTGCCCTATCTCAGATTTACAAATCCAAAGGGACAGTCTACTGGTCATGGGGTAAACCTAGCCAACCTAAGGGTTTTCCTTTGCCTGTGCAACGACTGTGCTAAGAAGAAGGCGTAGTAGACTTACATCTTCTAAAGTAGGGAAAAACCCCTAGGGTGACCTGTTGGTAGCACAACAAATAGAACCTGAATTAGGGGAGACTATTGAGTTAATTTCATTAGGGACTTATATCAACTGAAGAGTAATCAGGTGATTCCTATAGGGACTTTTGTTGACACTGCCCTATAGATAGGATGCCTGCTTGGGAAAAGGTACCGCCAGGGGTGTCCTCCTAATCCACAAGTATATATATATATATATATATATATATATATATATATATATATATATATATATATATATATATATATATATATATATATATATATATATATATATATATTTATATTTATGCGTGGACCATTAAATGTGAGGGACCACATGCTTGACTTATCTTAGATTTATTGGACCAAGGGAGAATCAACACCTCCATAGGATATATCCTCTAAACACAGAGGTGATTATAAGAAAAGAGAAATAGTCCAATCGGATAATAACCTAGGTAGTGTCTAAATAGGGTCGCAAAGGACATGATCCAAATATAGTGCTGACAGGGGAGGTGCTGCTATGGGCATTATCCTAAGCTCTAGAAAAGAAAGCCTATAGGTGTACGGTGGCCAACTCAAGGAAAAAAGCATAGTAGACTTACGTTTGACATGAGTGATATATCCTAAGGTGCGAGAACTAACCAACCTAAGGTGTATTTGTTTGCATGAGTGGTGTATCTGTTAGCATAGTGAGAACCAACCAACCTAAGGTGCCCATCAGTGTGCAATGATCAATCTAGAAAGAAAGCATATAGCCTTATAACATTCCAAAGCCTGAACATTCAGATAGTATATCATCGATGGGACATATGCTATTTGACCAGAGTGACTACTAAGTAGGGAGCCCCGAGGAAGGGTTGGACCCAAACTTGAAGTAGGCAAGAGGGTAGGAGCTGCTATGGGGCTTATCCTAAACCTCAAATATACTCGACCCATTAGTGCATAAAGGCTAATCTAAGAAGAAAGCATAGCAGACTCAAATGCTCTTAAATGAAGCCAACATGAGGTAGCTTACTGGCCATGCAGTAAGGCTACCAAACTAACAAGGTGCTTGTCGGTGTGTAGTGGCCAAGTAAGGAAGAAAAGTGTAGCAGGCTTACATCCTCCAAAGCAAGAAGACCATTGGGGTGACACACTAGCTGGGTAGCACATCAGCCCAACCTAGAGCATCTTGAGTGAGTGTCGTTGGAGGTGTTATCTCAGCTCAGAGTAGCCCGAGACAAAAGATATGTGTTTGTTTTATATGTTTGTGTATAGTTTGTGTTTGTGTTGTGTTGATGAAGGATAAGACACCTTCAGTTCATTACACCAACCCTAAACACATCGTGGAGGATTCACAAACAAGAATACTTTCAACATAGAAGAGATTAAATTTAAAATGGAATTTTTATTGATGATAATTATTTTCAAACATGATTTATAATATTTCTTTACGTAGAGCCCATTGATTTGAAGCATTGGCACTCTCCCTTATGATTAATAAGCCGATAAGATCCTCCTTGATAGGCCTTCTCTATGGGAAAAGGGCCTTCCCAAGTGGGTTCAAACTTGCCTCCCATCTTATGACGGGCAACAATCAATCTCGTCAGAACTAAAATAAGCTCCCCTACTTGAAAAGCATTAGGATGGACCAACTTGTTGTGAGATTGAATCATTTTAGCTTTGTACAACTCGAGGTTTTGGCATGCCCACAGGAGTCTCTCCTCCAATCAACTTGGTGTTATGCTCTATTTTGATCTTGCTACCCACAACTATCCTTAGTGATGGGAGTTGGACTTCTAATGGTAGAATGACTTTGGACCCATACACTAAAGAAAAAGGAGTAGAATTAGTTGGAGTTCTATATGTAGTGCAGTAGGCCCACAGGGCTTCAACTAACTACTAATGGCACTATCGCTTATTGTTGTTGAGTGTCTTCTTCAGTATTTGGATGAGAGTTTTATTGAAGGCTTCTGCTAAGTTCCCTCAAGTAGTTGATGGTAGAATATCTCCAATCTATGTTGTGACTCTGAGCAAAGTTGTTGATCTCGGTGCTCTTGAATGCAATACCATTATCAAATATAATTTATCGAGGCAATCTAAACCTATATATGATATGGTTCCTAAAAAATTAGAGCACATGCTGAGATGTGACCCCTTTGAGCAGAATTGCCTTCACCCATTTAGAAAAGTAGTCAATAGCAGCTAAGATGAATTGATGACCCTTGAAAGAAGGAGGATCAATCAAACCCACTATGTCAATACCCCAACACTCAAATGGCCATGAGGCCAATGTAGGATGTAGAATGTTGGGTAGTTAGTGTAGGACCACAATGTGTACTTGACATTGGTGGAATCGCCTAGCCACATCCATGCAATCTTTGATCTTCGATGACCAGTAGTATCCTTGTCTATTCATCTGGCTTTCATCTTCAGACTAGATTGGTTGGCTCCACATAATCTTGAGTGTACCTCAGTAACAATATTACAGGTTTTATGCTTGTATAAACAACATAACCACATAGGATCGAAAGATCACCGATATAAGGCACCATCCACAAGACTGTAGGAAAGTTCTCTCTACTTCATCTAATGGGCTTAGGGCGTCTCTTGAGATAGTTTTCCTTTATTTAGGTAATCCATGAATGGTTGCCTCCAATCTAACACATTGTCCTTCTTGGCAATGTCAACCTCTCCTTCAAGAGAGTACTTTTTGATGAGTTCAATATCAATATGGGATAAGACTTGTCTATTTTTGGACCTTTATTGATATGGACTCATCCTTTGGACATGCCAACTTCTTGGCAAGCTTGGCTAAAGCATATGCTACAACATTCTCTCCTCGAGAATCTTATAAATGGTAACCTCTAGGATTTGGGCCAACAACTCCATGGTGTACTTATGGTAGTGATGGAGCTTGGGCTTTATAACCTTATAGGACCCAGCTATTTAGTTGATAACTAGTTGAAAATCCTTGAAGATGTTGATGTTCTGGATGCTTGGAGTAACAACTAACTCCATATCGGTAATTAGAGCCACATATTCGCTTCATTGTTAGTGTAACAATTGGATAGATGATAAGAGAATCTCATCACATTATGATATGGAGTTAAGAGAACTATTCCTACCTCTGCCTTTCCTGGAATAGTAGATTATGGTTATTCTCCACTTTAAGAAGAAGCCACACCATCAAAGTACATCTCCCAATGGTGAATGCTAGTAAATTTTAGTTCATGATTTGTTTTATCAGGGAGATCATCACTAAGAGGAGAGTCAGCAGGAAGTGGGTGTGCTGCTAAGAAATCTATATCCTTTCACCGCATGGATGGGTACGAAGGTAATGCCAAACTATAAGAGGATCATGGAATGTCATGTCAACCATCAGGATAACATTGATCATGTCATGAGATACTATAGTGGATTGATCCTAGAGATTAAGTTCACCTTATGAGGAAGCATGTAGTGTTGTAGCTTTGGGATGCAAAGATTAAAGCTAGGCAATGCTTCTCAATGGGTGGATAATTAGCCTCAATAAGGATTGGATGATGACTAAGGTATTAGAGTGCATTTTCCATCACTTTATCATTGCTTTGGGCCAACAAAGCACCAAGGGAGTCATCTAACACAATAGTGTAAAGTATGAGCGGCTTGCTCGGGATAGGGGCTGCTAGAACTATCGACATCATCAAGTAATACTTGATGTCTTTGAAGGCATGTTCACACTTGTCATCCTTTTTGATAAGTGCTGAGAATGGCTGACATCTTCCTGATAGGTTGGATATAAAGCATCTTAGATATGGCAACTGCCCTTGGAATGATTTAAGTTGAGTTAAACTTTTAGGGGGTGGCATTTCTAATATCGCCTTAATCTTCTCTGGATCGATTATGATTTCCTAGTGTCAGACAACAAACTGAAGGAATTTCCCTGAAGGTACTTTGAATGCACACTTCAGGGGTTCATTTTGAGGTTAAATTGTCTTAATTGTTCAAAAACTACTCTTAAGTAAAAGAGATGGTCTTCCTTTTCTCTACTTTCGATGATCAACATGATGAAAGAATGAGTTCACCAAATATTTGAGTCATAGCCCACTGGTATGTAGCATCAATAGTTTTAAGGATGAAAGGCATGACTTTATAGCAATAGATTCTGATCGGGGTTCTAAAGGCAGTGTTTCTTTAATTTATAGAAGCCATCTTTATTTGGTTATATCCATATGAGCCATACATAAAAGAGAAGACTACATGAGATGAGGCAATGTCCACCATCAGCTCTAAGATTGGTAGAGGAAATTCATCTTTTGTACATGCCTTATTTATATTCCTAAAATCGACATAGGTGAATTTTGCCATTCTTTTTCTTAATTGGGACGATGTTGGCTAACTAGGTAAGGTATTTTTCTTCTCGGATGAAGCCAGCATGGATCAGTTTCTGGACTTTTGACATGACCTATTGTTCTATGTCTAATCGCATGCGTCTAGGAGCTTGCTTGATAGGGTTACCAATTGGCTCTATTGCTAGTTTATGGATCGCTATGTCAGAAGCCAATCCAGGCATCTCTTCATAACTCCATGGAAAGTGGTCCTTAAGCTCTGTCAATAGCTTAACTATGTCATTGGTTTCAATTTCATTCAACAAAGAACTGATGTATGTCTGGCATGGATCCTCTTCCTAAGTTGATTTCCTTGAGCTCGTCAATGGTTGACTTGATCTCTTCTTTGAACTCTGGCGATGCATCTTTGACTTCAAAATCATCTAGATCATCTGAAGTTTCTAAGCGCAGCTCCTCATATAAGTCAATGCGATTTGAAAAGAACCTATTAATTCCAAATGATTGGTGATGACTAAGCTGTAATCGTCATCATCGACTGGACCCACTATACCAAATCTTAGTCATGGTCTTGATAGAGAGCTTTTGCATTTGTTTTTACATATTCTTTCGAAGTAGTCTGACCTGTGCTTTGACCAAGTATGTGGGATTAACCCTTTCTTTCCTAAATTATGAAAATAAGGCAAGTATCAATCAAAAGGTAATTCTATTAAATCTTTAAATGAATCATCATCAAGTTCTACATCAACTTCTTTATTTTTTAGGTTTAGGTTTATGTTTATGTTTATTTTTTAGTTTAGATTTATTTTTATTATATATTTCAAGTTTAGGTTTTATTTTATATTTTTAGCTTTAGGATTAGGTTTTTATTTTATTTTTTTAGGTTTAGGCTTTAGGTCTTTATTTTTGGTTTATTTTTAGGTTTTATTTTTTAGTTTAGGTTTAGGTTTATTTTTAGTTTAGTTTATTTTATTTAGTTTAGGGTTTAGGTTTAGTTTATTTTAGGTTTAGGTTTTAATTATTTTAGTTTAGGTTTAGGTTTATTTTATTTTGTTTATTTTAGGTTTAGGATTTTTTTATATTTATTTTTAGGTTTTATTTTTTAAGTTTATTTTTATGTTTAGGTTTTATTTAATTTTATTTTATTTTATTGAGTTTATTTTAATCTTATTTTACATTTAGCTTTTAATTTTTTAGGTTTTTATTTTTTTGGTTTATTTTATTTTATGTTTAGTTTTAGTTTTATTTATTTTAGTTTAGTTTTTATTTTATTTTTTTTTTATTTTAAGTTGAGGTTTAATTTTAGGTTTTATTTTATTTTATTTTATTTTATTTATTTAGGTTTAGGTTTTCTTATTTATTTCATTTTTAGGTTTTATTTAGTTTAGGTTTATGTTTTTAGAGTTTAGGGATTGGCCTTTATGGTTTAGGGTTTAGGGTCTATGGTTGTAGGTTTCAGGGTTTAGGGTTTGGTGTTTAGGTTTAGGGTTTATGGTTTAAGGTTGTAGGTTTTTTTAGGGGTTTAGGTTACGGTTTAGGATTTAGGGTTTAGGGTTTAGGGTTTAGGGTTTAGGGTTGTAGGTTTAGGGTTTAGGGTTTAGGGCTAGTTTTAGTGTTTAGTATTTGTTTGGGTTTTCTTTTATTTTATTTTTTATTTATTTATTTTTTTTAGTTTAGTTTTTTTTTTAGGTTTAAGTTTTATTTTTTATTTTTTAGGTTTAGGTTTATTTTATTATTTTATTTTTTTTTGTTTTTAGGTTTTTTAGGTTATATTTTAGGTATTTTTTGTTTTATTTTTTAGTTTAGGTTTAGGTTTATTTTTAGTTTATTTTATTTTAAATAGTTTTGGTTTAGGTTTAGGTTTAGTTTATTTGAGGTTTAAGATTAGGTTTTATTTATTTTAGTATAGTTTATTTTAGTTTAGTTTTGTTTTATTTTATTTTTATTTTAGGATTAGGTTTTTTTTAGTTTAGGGTTTAGGTTTTATTTTTATTTATTTTAAGGTTTATTTTTTAGGTTTAAGTTTTTATTTAGTTTCTACTTTATTTTATTTTAGGTTTATTTTATTTTTATTTAATGTTTACTTTTTATTTTATTTAGGTTTCCTTATTTTTTATTTAGTTTTGTTTTTTATTTATTTTATTTTAGATTAGTTTTTATTTTTTATTTTATTTTCTTTTTTGGTTTTTTGTTTAGGTTTAGGTTTTGGTTTTAGTTTATTTTTTATTTTATTTTGGTTTAGGTTTTATTTAATTATTTTATGTTTAGGTTTTATTTAGTTTAGGATTATGTTTTTAGCTTTTAGAGTTTAGGGTTTATGGTTTAGGGTTTAGGGTTTAGGGGTTGGGGTTTAGGGTTTAGGCTTTATGGTTTAGGGTTTTAGGGTTTAGAGTTAAGGGTTTAGGGTTTAGGTTTTAGGTTTAGGGTTCGGGTTTTAGTTTAGAGCTTAGAGTTTTGGTTTTTTTATTAACAGATAACAAATTCAGATTAGACATTTCTTCTTTTTGATTTCATCAACAAAGTAACACACCAAGTTTTCTAAGATACAAGGGATGACATAGATAAAAAATGAGCATGCATAGAGCAAATAAAAAATAATAGATAACTAAAATCATCTCTACTATAAAGATAGTTCCATAAGCAGCAAATCGGATCGATCGTTCTTCAGTTTCTCCAGTTCCCATCAGAATGCCCCCGGCCTCTTGAGTAGTGGGTCCACCATCATAGTCTCAATCTCTCCCTCCACCACAACCATAATGGCAACCTTCATCGCTCCTCCCGCCTCCATAACCACCACTACGTCGACCACCACCTCCATATCCAACAACACCTCTAGATCCCCCACCACCACTTCGATAACGGCCGCCTCCACCTTTGCCTCCACTGCTAGAGACTGAGCCTGATTGATGGTGATGTTCCTACCATCAAGGTTTTGCTCAATCTTAGGGTTTAAGTTTAAGTTTAGGTTTATTAGGTTTTAGGGTTTAGGTTTTCTTTTTAATTTATTTAGTTACTTTAGGTTTAGGTTTAGGGTTTGGGATTTAGGGTTAGGGGTTAGGGTTTAGGGTTTATGGTTTAGGGTTTTAGGGTTTATGATTTTAGGGTTTAGGGTCTAGGGTTTAGGGTTGTAGGTTTAGGGTTTAGTGTTAGGGTTAGACATTTTTTATTTTTTTATTTTTTTTAAATTAAGTAAACTATTATGTTTAGGTTTATTTAGTTTATTTTAATTTATTTTAGTTTATTTTTTATTATTATTTAAATTGGTTTATTTATTTTTTAAGGTTTATATTTTAGTTTATTTTTTAGGTTTAGGTTTAGGTTTAAGTTTATTTTTTAGTTTAGTTTTATTTTTATTTTATTTTTTAGGTTTAGGTTTTATTTTTAATTTTTTAGTTTAGGTTTAGGTTTTTATTATATTTTTTTAGGTTTAGTTTTTAGGTTTTTATTTTAGGTTTATTTTTAGGTTTTATTTTTTAGTTTAGTTTTAGGTTTTTTTTTGGTTTATTTTATTTTATTTATTTTAGGTTTAGGTTTAGTTTAGGTTTTCTTTATTTTAGCTTAGTTTATTTTAGTTTAGGTTTTGTTTTATTTTATTTTTAGTTAGGTTTAATTTTTTTGTTTATTATTTAGCTTTTAATTTATATTTATATTTAGGTTTATTTTTTAGGTTTAAGTTTTTATTTAGTTTTTATTTTATTTTATTTTAGGTTTTTTTTATTTTTATTTTAATTAGGTTTTTTATTTTTTTTAGTTTAGTTCAAGTTTTTATTTATTTTATTTTAGTTTATTTTTTATTTTTTATTTTATTTTTTTATGTTTAGGTTTTAGTTTATGTTTTTATTTATTTTATTTTGATTTATATTTTTATATTTACTTTTTTTAGGTTTTATTTAGTTTAGGTTTAGGTTTTTAGCTTTTTAGGGTTTAGGGTTTCAGGTTTGTTTAGGGTTTAATATTTAGGGTTTAGGGTTTAGCGTTTAGGGTTTTTATTGTTTATGATTTATGGTTTAGTGTTTTGGTTTTGGGTTTAGGGTTCAGGTTTTAGTTTAGGGTTTAAGGTTTATTATTTTTTTATTAGAAAATAATTTTAGAATCAACATTTCTTCTAATCAATTTCATTAACCAAGTAACCCACTAAGTTTTCTAAGTCACAAATGATGACATAGATCAAGATAGGGCACACATAGACCAAATCAAAAAACCTAAATAACTAGAACTGACTCTACTATAAAGGCATAGTTTCATAAGTAGCAGATCAGATCAGCCATCCTTTAGTTTCCCTAGTTCCCATCAGAATCACCTCGATCTCTCTAGTAGCGAGATCCACCATCATATCCCCAATGTCTCTCTCTTCCACCACTACGAGTGTAACCTCCATCACTCCTCCCGCCTCCATAACCACCACTGCTCCTACCACCACCTCTATATCCACCAGCATCTCTAGAGCCCCCACCACCACTATGATAACCACCACCTCTGCCTTCACCTCCACTGCTAGATCTAGACTGAGCCTGGTTGATGGTGATGTTCCTACCATCAAGGTTTTGCCCATTCTTAGGGTTTACGTTTAGGTTTCCTAGGTGTTAGGGTTTAGGTTTATTTTTTAATTAATTTAGTTACTTTAAGTTTAGGTTTAGGGTTAGGTTTTAGGGTTTAGGGTTTAGGGTTTAGGGATTTAAGGTTTATGCTTTTAGGGTTTAGGGTTTATGGTTAGGGATTAGGGTTTAGGGTTTATGGGTTTTTAGGATTTAGGGTTCAAGGTTTAGGTTTTAGGGTTTAGGATTTAGGGTTTAAAGTATTTTTTTTAAATTAAGTAAACTAGTAGGTTTAGGCTTATTTAGTAAATTTAGATTATTTTTTATTTATTTTTGTTCACTTTATTTTTTATTTTTATTTCAGTTTAATTTTCATTTTTTATCTAGTTTAGTTTATTTATTTTAGGTTTATTAATTTTAGTTTAGGTTTTTTTCAGTTTCTTTTTAAGCTTTAGGTTTATTTTTTAGTTAAGTTTTATTTTTTAGTTTATCTTTTAGGTTTAGGTTTTATTTTCTTATTTTTAGGTATAGGTTTAAGTTTTTATTTTATTTTTTTGTGTTTAGGTTTTAGGTTTTTATTTTAGGTTTATTTTTAGGTTCTATTTTTTAGTTTAGGTTTAGGTTTATTTTTAGTTTACTTTATTTTATTTAGTTTAGGTTTAGGTTTAGGTTTAGTTTATTTTAGGTTTAAGTTTATGTTTTTTTCTTTTAGTTTGGTTTATTTTTGTTTAGGTTTAGTTTTAATTTATTTTTATTTTAGGTTTAGGGTTTTGGCTTCATTTTTTTATTTTTGTATAGGTTTTATATTTAGTTTGATTTTTAGTTTTAAGTTTTTATTTAGTTTTCATAATATTATATTTGAGGTTTATTTTATTTTTAAATTATTTTGTTTTTATTTTATTTAAGTTTTTATTTTAGGTTTATTTTATTTTTTTTAGTTTAGTTTAGGTTTTTTATTCTATTTTAATTCAATTTAATTACATTTTTATGTTTATGTTTAGGTTTTATTTTATTTTATTTATTTATTTTATTTAGCTTCAGGTTTTTTTATTTATTTTATTTTTAGGTTTTATTTAGTCTAGGTTTAGGTTTTTAGGTTTTTTGGATTTAGGGTTTATGATTTTGGGGTTTTAGGGTTTAGGGTTTAGGGTTAAGGTTAGGGTTTTAGTTTAATGTTTAGGCTTTAGGGTTTAGGGTTTTAAAGTTTAGGTTTGGGTTTAGGGTTTAGGGTTAGGGTTTAAGGTTTAGGCTTTAGGGTTTAGGGTTTAGGGTTAGTTTAGCATTTAAGATTTTGGTTTTTATGGTTTAGGGTTTAGGGTTTAGGGTTTATGATTAGGGTTAGGGTTTAGGGTTTATGGTTTAGGGTTTCGGGTTTAGTGTTTAGGGTTTATTGTTAGTTTAGGGTTTAAAGTTTAGGGTTTAGTGCTTTTAGTTTAGTTTTAACAGAGAAAAAATTCAGATTCAACATTTCTTCTTTTTGATTTCATCAACCAAGTAACACACCAAGTTTTCTAAGACACAAGGGAAGACATAGATTAAAAATGAACACACATAGAGAAAATTAAAAACCCTAGATAACTAGAATCGTATCTACTATAAAGACAGTTTCATAAGTAGCAGAATGGATCGGCCGTTCTTCAATTTCTCCAGTTCCCATCAGAACCACTTCCGCCTCTCGAGTAGCGGGATATGCCTTTATATCCCGAATCTCTCCCTCCACCACCATCATGGCTATAACCTTAATCGCACCTCCCGCCTCCATAACCACAACTGCTCCGACCACCACCGCCATATCCACCAGCACCTCCAGATCCTCCACCACCACTGTGATATCCGCCGCCTTGGCCTTCACTTTATTTTTTATTTTATTTCAGTTTATTTTTATTTTTATTTTTATTTAGGTTTTTATTTAATTTTATTTTATTTTATTTTAGGTTTGATTTATTTTTATTTTAGGTTTAGTTTTTATTTTATTTTGGTTTTTTTAAGTTTAGTTTAAGTTTTTATTTAATTTAATTTATTTTTATTTTTAGTTTTTATTTTATTTTCTTTTTTAGGTTTATGTTTATGTTTTTATTTTATTTTTTTAGGGTTTTTTTATCTATTTTATGTTAATGTTTTATTTAGTTTAGGTTTAGGTTTTTAGCTTTATAGGGTTTAAGGTTTAGGGCTTAGGGTTTAGGGTAATTTTAGGGTTTAGGGTTTAGTGTTTAGGGTTTGGGTTTAGGTTTAGGGTTAGGTTTAGGGTTTAAGGTTTAGGGTTAGGGTTTGTGGAGGGTTGTGGTTTAGGCTTTAGGGTTTTAAAGTTTATGGTTTATGGTTGTAAGTTTAGGGTTTATTTAGGGTTTAGGTAGGTTAGTTTTATTTTTTTTATTTTGTTTATTTAGGGTTTTTGGTTTAGGGTTTAGGATTGTAAGTTTAGGATTGTAGCTTTAGGGTTTATGGTTTAGGTTTAGTTTTAGGGTTTAGGGTTTAGGATTTAAGGTTTAGTGTTATTTTTTAAAATTAACAAAACTGGTAGGTTTATGTTTATTTAGTTTATTTAGTTCATTTTTTATTTATTTTAGTTTATTTTTTTATTTTTATTTAGGTTTATTTTTTATTTTTATATAGTTTAGTTTATTTATTTTAGGTTTTATTTATTTTTGTTTAGGTTTTTTATTTTAGTTTATTTTTTAGGTTTAGGTTTATTTTGTAGTTTCATTTTTTTATTTTTTATTTTATTTTTAGATTTTATTTTTAATTTTTAGGTTTTTATTTTAAGTTTATTTTTAGGTTTTATTTTTTAGTTTTGGTTTATTTTAATTTTTTTTTTAGTTTTGGATTTGGGTATAGTTTATTATTGATTTAGGTTTTATTTATTTTAGTTTAGTTTATTTTAATTTAGGTTTATGTTTATTTATTTTATTTATTTTAAGTTTAGGTTTTTTTAGTTTATGGTTTAGGTTTTTTTTATTTATATTTAGGTTTATTTTTATGTTTAGGTTTTTATTTAGTTTTTATTTTATTTTATTTTATTTATGTTTATTTTATTTTTATTTTTCATTTAGTTTTAATTTTATTTAGGTTTTTTATTTTTAGAGTTATTTTATTTTTTTTGTTTAGTTTAGGTTTCTAGTTATTTTATTTTAGTTTAGTATTTATTTTTTCTATTTTTTTTATTTTTAGGTTTAGGTTTAGGTTTAAGTTTTAGTTTAGGTTTTTATTTTATTTTATTTATTTTATTTATCTTTTGGTTTTATTTATTTATTTTGTTTTTAGGTTTTATTTAGTTTAGGTTTAAGTTTTGAGGTTTTAGGATTTAGGGTTTAGGGTTTTTTAACTAAAAAGAATTATTGCTCATAAAGGTAAAAAAAAAAGAAACAAGAGTCCTTATTAGAGACTAAACTCGAAAAGAAAACATTACTGCACAAATGAGTTACAGGAAAATCCTAAAGAGTTTAGTCCCTAAACTAAAACATTAAAGAGCAATAAAGATAAAAATTAAGGAAAAAAAGCCAAGCAAAAGGAACCAAAGGGGAAGAATCCACGGAGCTCCAAAAGAACCTCCAAAGAGACGAAGAACCAAAGGAAAATGAAACCTGCAACTGAAGACAACTCCAACTATCTAAGAAAGAGGAGACCATCAGTAAGACTCTAGCTCCCTCCAAGAAGAAGAAGAGACCAACTGAAAATGAGAATCTACAACTTGACAAATCTTAGTAAGGATATCGAAAACATAAAGAGAAAAACTCTGAGATATGAAAGAAGGATAATCACAATAATGAGAGGCATCAAATCCTAAGTGTATCCAGCTTCAACGATGGGTTACAAATAGGAAAAGTCACAAACCATAAAATTATCAAAGGAAAAAAATCCATCATATCATCATAGTCATCCCATCCAAAGAAGAATACAAACCTATCATAATAGCCACCCAACCAAAGAAAAGCGAAGCTAAGGAAACAGAAAGACAGAGGAAAGCAGCAGAAAAAAATTAACATAAGGCATTCCCAACAAAACCAAATATGAACACCTCATAAAAAGTGGGATAAAAGAAACTCATAGCCAAAAAAAAATAAAAGAGCCCTCAAAGACAAAGCCAATAGAACCCACAACAACACCAATCCAAAGCCACCAAAGCACCAAACAAAGGAATGGAAACAACCAATAGAGCAGCCACATAATAGAGCACCCAAGAAAAATAGCCAGGAAAGAGTAAGAAAGTAGACCAACCAATAGAAAAAAAGGGAGGCAATAGCTAAAATAAAAAGCTAGAGAAACAACCAACAAAGGGACAAACCACACGCCAAGGACAAAAATCCCAACCTACCACCAACAAAGAGAGCAAAAGAACCAACCAAAGAGAGGCAAGCCGAGAGGAACAAATCCACCAAAACAAAAAAAAAATAGAGAAAAGAAGAAACCAACCAACCAAAGGACACAAAAAAAAAATCAGTGAACAGGAAGCCAAAAGAAGAAAAATTAGCTAAGCAGCCAATACTTCAGCTAGCAAGAAATCACATAGCAAAAGCTCAACCAACATAGATAAATTTGGCCAAAAGCAAACACCTCCCAAGGATAAGAGAGATTATTTTCAAAAAGCTTTGTAATTAGTAACCCTCGATAAGTGAGGAGGGGCATAAATCTGAACACTTTTTTTTTCCTTTTCTTCTTGTAAACAGTTTTATAACCATGCCCTTTCTTCAAAAAATCTCCATGCAAAAATGAATCAGTGTTGTTATAAAAGACATGGAGATCAACAGATGATATCAAATTCAAAGAAGAGCATTCAGAAACATCCACATCATTAGACAAAAGAGAATTAAAAATAGTATGCATTTCAGAATTAGAAGTGAAAGAAGGAGGAGAAAGAGCTTTATTAAGAAGGCAATTATCAATATCTTCACCTTCCAACAAAATTTGAAGAGTATCCTCCCTGTCTTCATTCATAAAAAAATAAAGAGAAGAAAATCCAGATTTTCAATACAAACTTCATGTAAGGGATTAAAATAAGATTCAAATCCCTTAGAAACACATAGCATATTACCAAAATTTTGAACAGAATTACCAGCCATAGAAAAGCCATCATTTTGAACCGAAATAGAACTATTCACAATTAGAGAATTATCACAGGTATCTAAATCTTGTTTTTTAAAAAAGTATCACCAATATTAACAGGATTATAGGACCAAAAGTTAAAATATTAGAAATAAGAACATTCTTTTCACCTCCATTCTTAATCAAATAAGGCAAAGAAATAATCTCTTTCCCATGATCTAAAGCAGACATAGAAGAAAAAGAAACAACATCCAATTGATTGGAAGAAATGGTGTTAGCATCAATAATATTCAAACCATCATCATGAAAGGACTAATGCACAACATCCAAACCAATAGGATCATTAACCACAGCCTCTAAAGGCTTCCTTAATAGAATCATCAGAAGAAACAATTAGAGCATGATTATTAGTTAAAATGTTTTTAGAAACAAAATTACCTAGCGCATTAGAAAAATCATTAATAGGTAAATCTTTTTTAGAAGATTTAGAAATCTGGTTTTGCAAAATATTAGAATTTTGAAAAGTAGGTTTCCCTTTATCCAACTTGAGAGAATCATCAGTTTTTTTAACAATTGAATTCTTATTAGTGATTCTCTACCTAAGAGAGGGATGAGCAATAAAGCATTCAGAAATGTCATTCCCATGAATCTTACAATGATTACAAAAGATGGGAAAGTTCTAAAAAATAACTTTCTAAAAATAACCAATTCTTCAAACCCAACCAAATTTATTTCAGATGTTTTTTAGTAATCTCAATCTCTACAATAATTCTAGCACCATATAGTTTAGAAGAAGTAGCTATTGCTTGATCAACTTGCAAAGGCTAACCAAAATTTGACCCAATAACATAAAGAATCTGATGATTAAATAGATGAATCCATGAGTTAGGAAAATAAATGCAAATGGGAACAATAAGAGACTCTTCATTAACATCAAACATAGGCATCCACTTCAGAATACACATTTGACATTTAAAAATATAGTAAGAACGCATAGAAAAACTTCTTCCATAATCAAGATCATTAGAAAATTTAATCAGAACATGCCTCGCATCAAGAAGCCTAATAGAAGGAGAACCAGATAAATTTAAGCTGTGAAAAGAAAGAATGAATATCTTCCATCTTAGGCTGTTTGGTGGAAAACATTCCAATCAAAGAAAAAATAAAAGGCTCAGCTAATCTTTCAATATCAGCATCCAAAATCATAATCATCGGAGTACCTTTAAACATCATATGAACTAAATTCTGAGTGGCTCGGTGGAGTGGTTCTTACTAGCTAAAGCATCTTTGAAAGATTTAGTAATAGCAAGTAATCTAGAGGTAGGATTACCCAAAAACAATGATGCCCTAGTCGATCTGTCGGCACATGGGATTTAACCCATGGATTGGGAGAAGCCGATGCCATGAGTCATGGCGCTGTGACCAAAATAGGTTGAGATCAGCCCAAGGCCAACAATATAAAGGGAATCCAAGAGAAAAAATGTTCGAACTCTCACCAAGAAGCCATACCAGGGACAACAACATGAGGAATCCCGAAATCGTAGAGTGCTAGGGAAGGGGTTTAGTAATGTTTTTTTAATTTTTTTTATTTTTTTTAGTTTTTTTATTTAATTTATAGTTTTTTTATTTTTTTAGTTTTTTTACATTTTTTTAAAATTTTTTATTTTTTAGTTTTATTAATTTTTTTTAATTTTTTTAATTTTTATCTTTTTTTTATTTTTATTTTATTTTATTTTATTTTATTTTATATACTTTATTTCTTTTAAGGTTTAGAGTTTAGGGTTTAGGTCATAGGGTTATTTTATTTTTACTTTATGTTTAGTTTTTATTTTATTTAGGTTTTTTATTTCATAGTGTAGTTTAGGTTTTTATTTATTTTATTTTAGTTTAGTTTTAAGTTTTTATTTTATTTTATTTTTAGATTTATGTTTATGTTTAGGTTTAGGTTTTAGTTTATGATATTATTTTATTTTATTATTTTATTTTAATTTGGTTTAGTTTTATTTATTTATTTGTTTATGTTTTATTTAGTTTAGGTTTAGGTTTTTAGCTTTTTAGGGTTTAGGGTTTATAATTAGTTTAGGGTTTAGGTATTAGGGTTTATGGTTTGTGGTTTAGGGTTTATGGTTTAGGGTTTAGGGTTTAGGGTTTAGGTTTTAGGGTTTAGGGTTTAGGGTTTTTATGGTTTAGCATTTAGGGATTAGGTTTTAGGTTTAGGGTTTAGGTTTTAGTTTAGGGTTTAGACTTTTTGATTATTTTTTTAATAAAGAATAAATTCAAATTCAACATTTCTTCTTTTCGATTTAATCAACCAAGTAACACACCAAGTTTTATAAAACACAAGGGACAACATAGATAAAAAATGAGCATGCATAGAGCAAATCAAAAACCATAGATAACTAGAACCGTATCCACTTTAAAGACACAGTTCCATAACTTCATTCCCATCAACCACCCTGGCCTCCTGAGTAGTGGGATCCACCATCATATCCTCGATCTCTCCCTCTACCACCGGTTGTAAACTCCATCACTCCTCCTGCTTCCATAACCACCATTTCTACGACCACCACTTCCATATCCCCCAGCACCTCCAGATCCCCCACCACCACTATGATAAATGTCGCCTCTTCCTTCTCCTCGACCACCAGATCTAGACTGAGCCTAGTTGAGTGCTCATTTTTAGGGTTTAAGTTTATGTTTAGGTTTATTAGGGTTTAGGGTTTAGGTTTTATTTTTTATTTTTTTAGGTTTATTTTTAGGTTTATTTTTTAGGTTTAGGTTTTTATTTAATTTTTATTTTATTTTATTTTATTTTATTTTATTTTTATTTTACATTTAGTTTTTATTTTATTTAGGTTTTTTATTCTTAGGCTTATTTTATTTTTAGTTTAGTTTAGGTTTTTAATTATTTTATTTTAGTTTATTTTTATTAGTTTATTTTATTTTATTTTTAGGTTTAGGTTTAGGTCTTAGTTTAGATTTTTATTTTATTTTATTTTTAGGTTTAGGTTTTAGTTTAGGTTTTTATTTTATTTTATTTTTTAATTTTATTTAGGTTAAGGTTTTATTTATTTATTTTATTTTTAGGTTTTATTTAATTTAATTTTAGGTTTTTAGGTTTTTAGGGTTTAAGGTTTAGGGTTTAGAGTGTAGGGTTTAGGGTTTAGGGTTTTAGGGCTTAGGGTTTAGGTTTAGGGTTTAGGGTTTTGGGTTTAGGGTTTAAGCTTTAGGATTTAGGGTTTAGGCTTTTTAGGGTTTAGGGTTTTTTTATTTATTTTTTATTTTTTATTTTTTATTTTTATTTTTTATTATTTAGGTTGGGTTGTAGGTTAGTTTAAGGTTTAAGGTTTAAGGTTTAGGTTTAGGGTTTAGGGTTTAGGGGTTAGGGTTTAGGGTTAGTTTAGTATTTAGTGTTTAGGGTTTTAGGGTTTATGGCTTAGGGTTTAGGGTTTAGGGTTAGGGTTAGGGTTTAGGGTTTATTGTTTAGGGTTTTGGATCTAGGGTTTACATTTTAGGGTTAGTTTAGGGTTTCGGGTTAACTTAGGGTTTAGGGTTAGTTTAAGGTTTAGGGTTTAGGGATTTTAGGGTTTATGATTTAGTGTTAGTTTATGGTTTAGGATTTAGTGTTAGTTTATGGTTTAGGATTTAGTGTTTTAGGGTTTGGGGTTTAGGGTTTAGGGTATAGGGTTAGGATTATTGTTTATGGTTTAGGGTTTAGGGTTTTTTTATGGAAAAAGTTAGAATTTTATCACCATAAAAGGAAAAGATACAATGTCCTTAAAACGGGTAAAGCTCCCTAATTGAGCTACAAGAAACCTAAAGAGCTAAACCCTCATCTAAGTACATTAGAAGAAGAAAAGAAAGCAAAAGACCAAAAATAGCAACTAAAAAGCATGAGAGCAAAATGACAGTAAAACAAAAGAAAGCATGAAAATAGAAAAAGGTTGAGTCAGCAGCAGTTCATGATTCCTTTAAGAAAGCAAGATAAGCAAGCTCCATAGCAACAATGTAGGGATGGTGAGAAATGTCCGGCCTTCGTTCAACCCAAAAGAATTCTAAAAAAGATAGCAAAGGAAAAAAGTCATAGCTAAAGGATAAGGATAAAGAGCAAAATGAGAGAGGTGAGAAAGAAAAGGCTCAAGCTAAGTTAAGATCATCTCAAGGGGCAACAATGCATATGTGCATCCAAACTTCATAAGAAGAGTTACAATCATATGTAAAGCTACCAACCAAAGAGAGGAGGTGAGCAAAGCCATCATAGCCAGCATACCTGATACTAGTAGCCATCTAAGGCAAGTAGTCCATAGTGATCCTCTCCTACACCAAACAAACAGAGAAAATAACCAGCTAATAGCCATTCAGTAGCCAACCCACCAACTAAAACCCACAATAGGCCAATCACATAAAGCCAGCAACCTAGAATTTATAACATTATCATTGGCCAAGCTAATGGAACCAAGCGATACACCACCATAACCACCAACATACCTTAACAAGCCAACCCAAGACACAAAGGAAGACAAAGGCAGCCACCAACCACCATAAACCAAAAATCCCAATTTAGAAAGATCAGTAAAGGTTCGGTCATCATAGCAAAAGGTTGTAGCAAATTGGCCAAGAAGAAGAAAATAAAACAACAAAGAGAAAGGCAGCCAACCAAAATTCCAAGGACAACTAAAAGTCCTACCACCAAAGCAACAAAGTAAAACATCTATAAGGCAACCACCAGAGAACAACCCATCATTAGTAACCAACAAAGAAAAGATCCCCATCAGCCATAGAAAAGCATTAAAACCATCAAAACACCACACAATAGAAACAACAAAATCTAACCAATAACCTAGCCTCTAGCCAACCACCACAGCAACAAAAAACCCAAGTCAATGTAAGGACCAACAGTAGCCATCAAGCCAAAATCACCCTAGATAGCCAGAAAGATAATACCAAAAGCCTAAAAGCCAACCAAAAAAATAACCAAATCCAAAGATGTTGCAACTAAGAGAGAAAGGCTAAAACAAGAGAAGGAAAAAACCAAAATCAAAAGAAATAGAATAGAATCAGTAAAACTGACCACCAAGCCCCAGTCAACAAGATAAAGAAAGTAATAGCCAAACAAAAACCCCCACCATTCTAAAATAAAGCCATAACTAAACCACCAACAGTCTCATAGATATGTCATAGAAAAGGAAAAATAAAATAAAATAACTAGCCTAATCTAACCAACCAACACTACTAGTTAAACCCAACAAAACCACCCATTCAACCACCAATAGAAGATCCAAAATAGGTAAGTGAGCAACCATCCACGAAATGAGGAAAACCATATCGAAAAACCAATAGCACAAAGCCACAACCCAATAGGAGGTTATCAAAACAACCAAGGAAAAATGTGGTAAAAAACCAAGTGTGACGGAGCCAACAAAAAACTAAATCAACATAGGCTGTAATAACAATAACTACCAGGGAGTAAACACTAGGTTAACCTAAAAGTAAAAGCTGAAATGTAACAACCAGCACTAGCCAAAGAGTGAAAATAAGTAAATACCCACAAACTAAAGAGGGTTTAACAAAGGGAAAATAAAAGCAAAGGCTAATAAAAAACCAACATAATAGAAACCAAGCCAAGAAATTATAATCTGAGATAAGACAATCCATTATTATCCAGATTAACCAAATCTCTTAATAGTTTAGGCAACATTTGGTTGTCAAATAAAGTGAACTAAGTTAAGTTGATACCTAAATTAGCCCAGAAATCAGCACAAGCATTAATTTCACAAAGGATGTGGGTAATTTTAAAAGAAACTTGAGAAAGAAGATTTTTTGTATGATTAAGGAGATAAAATAATTCAGTATTCCCATTTCTATTGGAATTAAGCATGTCAAGAAGTAAGAGAGCATCAACTTCAATCTAGATGTTGAGAAAACACTATTCAAATAAATTTCAATAGCTTTACTAACAACCATAATCTCAACAAAATAATAGAATAGGCTTTGGGACGATAGGCAAAAGCACAAATGATAGTACCTTTAGAATCCCTAAGCTTACCACCACAACCATATTTATTGGAAGCTATAGAACCATCAGTATTCACTTTAATCAAGTTGACTTTAGGTTTTATCCAATGGAAAATCCTAGCACGTTTATAAGGGTCCAAGTCAGGAAGAATGATACCTATTTTTTTAGCCATAAATTTATAGCCTCTAAAATGAATGTTACTAATAAGATTGGCATTAAATAGAGCATGAATTTTTTTTTTTAGTTCTAGCCAGGATCCTTTTATGGTTCATAGGAGTTCCATGATATTTAGCATCATTTCTATCCATCCAGATGAATTAGAAACAAGTAAGAGTAATTAAAACTTTGATATGACCTTTCATAATTTTTTTGAAACAAACTTCAAGAAGTTGAAATAAAGAAAGAGAACCATGAAAATAGTTGGAATTAAATAAATCATCATACCAAACAAATTTAGAAGCAATAGCACCATTGACAAAAATATGATTTACATTTTCAATATGAAAGCAACAATAGCATTTTGATGGTAAATAAAACCCTTTAGTCGAGCAAAGTGTCAATAAGAAAGTTATTCAAAACCCTCCAAACTAAAACCAAATAGGAAATGGGAATTATATTGTTCCAAAGTTTAATAAAGACATTGGAAGGGTTCTGCTTATCTCTAATAAAATTTCAAGCCTCTTTAATAACAAAATCATCATTATAAGAAAGCTTAAAAAAGGTTTGATCAGGTTTGTTAGAAGAAATGAGTATATTTCTAAAATTGTCAAAAAGATAAATAGGGATATAATTCTCAAATTTACTTTCATTCCAATTGTTATTAAGCCAAAAAGAGTTCACTTTGATAGCAGCAGTAGAGTGGGTAAATAAAAGTGTGTCAATGGAGCCATTACTAGTCCAGTTGTCTTGCCAAAAGAAATAAGTACTCGAATGAATACCCCAAGATATTAAGGATTTGGTAACCCATTTAATAGAGCAAAGCCTTTTCCAAACTGGAGAGTCACCAATTTTATAAGCATAGGTAAGAGGGTGTTTACCTTGGTAATATATTTACATCATAAAATTAGCCTAAAGCATATCATTCTTTCTAAAATTCCACCATAGCTTATGAGAGAAAGATGTGACAGCTTCATGAATAGGTTTGCAACCTAGAGCACCTTCACCCAAAGGACCACAACATTTAGGCCAAGATGTCCAATGCATTCTTTTGGTAGAGTTATTGGAGCCCCAAAAAAATTTATTAAGTGATCAATTCTGATGAGAGTGGAATTTGTGGAGGTAATAGTTTGAATCAAATAAAGAGGCATTGAATTAAGAGTGCTTTTATGAATAGTGAGCCTGCCACCAAAGGAAAGTAAGTGGAATTCCCAAATGAAAATTTTATTTAAAATTTTTTGAATTAACTCATCAAAGAGATGGTATCATTTTGGGCCTTTAAAGAGAGAAGCACCCATGTACTTTAGAGGTAAGTGTTGATGCTTAAAATTAGCGATATGCAGGATTTGATTGAATTTATTATTGGAGATATGAGAGGAAGTGATAAAATAGCTTTTTTTTATCATTGATAGAAAGGCCACTTTCTCTACCAAATTTATTTAAAAAATACTTGAGATGGTTGATATGATGAATAAAAGCATTGCAAACAATAATGAAATCATCTACAATGCTTAAATGGTAAATAAGAAGACCACCAATAGTTCTATAGTACATACTAGGATTGTTAAAGAATAAATCATTAACACTCCTAGATAAGTACTCAATAGTGATAATAAATAAAGGAGGAGATAAAGGATCCCCTTGTCTTAAGCCATGGGAAGAGAGAAAGAAACACAAGGCTTCCCCATTAAGAAAAATCAAAAAATAGACATTATTAATACAATTTTTAATAAAATAAATTAATTTATCAGAAAACCCAAAGAAATTTAGAATATGGAAAAGAAAGTCCCAAAAAATGTTATCAAAGGCTTTGGTAATTTCTAATTTGAAAAGAATGTTGCCACCTCTAGTCTTGGCATCAAGATCATGAATTAATTCTTGGGCTAGTAAAATATTATGATAAATAGATCTACCTCTAATAAAACTAGTTTGGTTGAGAGAGATAATTTTATTAAGTAAAGGACTAAGCCTGCTGGTTAGAATTTTGGAAATCAACTTATTGAAGAAGGTGCAAAGACTAACATGTCTAAAATCACTCCAATAGTCTAGATTTTCATTCTTAGGTATAAGAATGATAAAAGAACTAGAAAAATATCTAGGAAAAGGATTACCATTAAAAAAATCAACCATAGCCTGAATCAAATCATTTTTAATGATAAACCAAAATTTTTGAAAAAAAGTGTGTAACTAACCAGAATAATATATTCATGCTATTAAGGACTTTAAAAATTTCATCTTCATTAGGCACAATGGTAAGCAAAATCATTTCCATCATTAGTAAAAATAGAAAGAATCAAATGTGATTTAGAAATAGCTTCATAAGAGAAACTCTTATTAAGCATATTTCTAAAGTAATTAATAATCGATTCCTTAATATCATTATTCTTCATAATCCTAACACCATTGTCATCTTTAATTTTTTTAATATTATTTAAAGCTCTGTTATTATTAACTTAAGCATGAAAAAACCTAGTATTCCTATCACCATCTGCAATATGCTTATTAGCAGCTTTTTGGAGCAAGTAAGTCTCTTCCATATTTTGAAAGTTAACAAGTTTGTATTTCACCTAAGTGAAGTCATTAATCTTAGAAGGATCAAACATAATAGAGACTTCAAGTCATTAATCTTAGAAGGATCAAAATAATGCTTGTTCCACCAACCCAAATTTTATTTAAGTCTTTTAAGTTTAAACTAAAGTCTATTCATCCCCATAATCAAATTATCAGGATGTAAAGGGGCTTTCCAATTATTAGCCACAACATTAAAAAATCAATATGTTGAATCCACATGTTCTGAAATCTAAAAGGAGAGGATTTATGTAATATATTAGAATTATATTCAATAGAAACCAAATGAGGAGCATGATCAGATAAGGTTCTCTTAAATGATCAACAGAAGTAATAGGGCATTTAGTAATCGAATGAGTATTAAAAGAATCTCCAACCTTTGCCAAAGTCTAGAATTTTGCCAAGTATAATTAGAACTCTTAAAGCCAATATCAATCAAATTATAATCAAGGATCATATTGGAAAAATCTTCCACATAATGAATATTGGGAGAGCAGCCACCACTACATTCAGAAGAGAATAAAGTAGTGTTGAAATCACCACCCAACGCTTTGTTGACCAATGTAGTAAAATTCCTCAAATTATCCCAAAGAATATTTTCTACCAGATCTATAACAAGATGCATAAACAAAAGAGACCAAAACACAATAGTCACCATAAGAAATTTGAGCATTGACAACTTGTTAAAAATCATCAACAATAGAAACCCCAACAAAATTATTCCAAAAATACAAAATCTTATTACTAACTTTAGAGAAAAATTTATTGAAGCTGATCATTTTAGCAAGATGGTTAATTTTATTAGATTGAATAAGAGGCTCTAGAACACTAAGTAAATAAATATTATGACTGCGATAAAGATTTCTAATATGATTATGAGTAGAGACGGTACTGATCCCTCTAACATTCCAAACAAGATAATTAAACATAAGTAAAATAAAAAGGGGATAAGCAAATGTTAATTAAGAGAGGAGTGAGAGGCCACTGCAGATCTAGTGTTTTTGGATAATTTTGGAGATTAATTTTTAACACTTTTTTTTCTTTTTAGCATGATAAGTTTGAAAACCATTTTCTTTTCCCTTAGAGTCATCATCCGAGTAAGATTTAGTAACATTGGTCATAAATTTATGAGAATTCTCCAAGTGTTGGGAGGGGAGTTCACCCTCTTCCAAATTCATATTAATTTGAAAAGTAGAACTAACATGAATATCAATATTACAAATGAGAAACGGTGATGATTTAGAACCATTTAAAGAACAAGTAGTTAAATCCAGATTAGAAATGTTTTCAGCATGCTTAACATCATATAAATCCTCATTAAAAGCTTCAGTTCCATTGATCAAAGATGACATAGATGCAAGAATAGAATCAAAGGAAATAGAATCATCTTCTAATAACTTTGAAACTTTATTATTCTCTCAGATTAGAAATATTCAAATTGGAAAAGAGGTAAATCATCCTTCCCATTTTGAAAATCTCTATATTTAAACTGAAACTTGTTCAACATGATTAAGCCCGATATCCAAGGAATCAACCTTAATAATAGCCTTCATACCATTCATAGGATCCAAGGCCAATTTTTGAACATAAGTGGGGATCAGCTTATGGGTAGGAACAACATTGTATTCGGAGGATTTAATTTTTTTAAGAGGGTATAGAAAATAAAACATTTTGAATTATCATGATTATAAATTTTATAGTGGGAAAAAAATTGGAAGGTTCTCCAATTAAACCTTTTGGGAATACCCATATTTTTTAGAGCCCATCCAAACTTCCTTAGGGTATTTTTTAGTTATGTCTAATTCCACGAGGATCTAAGCCATAGAAGGGTGAAATCGCTGGGTCACTTGCTCGAAAGGGCCAACCAAATAAAGCCCGCAAAAAAAAGCATGATGGGGAACAAAATGAATACACATATTAGGAAGAGATAACCACATAGGGACATTAGGAGATTCCCCCATAATGTCTAAAAGGGGTGACAACTTTAACAAATGCATTTGATAATTAAAGATGAAATAAGAATGACATGAAAAAAATATGTGAATAATTCAGATCATTAGAAAGTTCAAATAGGATATGCTGAGGTTCAATAAGACCAATCAAGAAAGAACCCATAAGCTTGAGATTATGAAAAAAAGATTAGATCTTATCCAAATTCGGATGACACAAAGAAAATTTATCGAAAAGAGAATATTCAAATGGTTTTGCCAACTTTTCAACATCCACATCAGAGCACATTACAGCCGATCAAACCTCTAAAAGACATCATAATGAGATTAACCAAATCAATAGAGGGAGAAGTCTTACTAGAGAGTGCTTCCTTAAAAGAGTGAGTATAAGAAGCAACATTAGGGCCACCAAGCCCCAAAGTGTTTGATGCCCTAGCCAAAGCATCCATAATTTGAGGTGGAGCCCAAGCAATAATACCCACCCAAGCCATGGTTTTGCCAACTTTTCAATATCCACATCAGAGCACATTACGGCCGGCAAACCTCTAAAAGACATCAAAATGAGATTAACTGAATCAGTAGAGGGAGAAGTTTTACCAGAGAGAGCTTCCTTAAATGATTTAGTATATGAAGCAGCATTAAGGCCGCCAAGCCCCAAAGTGTCAGATGCCCTTATGGAAGCATCCACAATTTGAGGTGGAGCCCAAGCAATAGAACTCACCGCAGCCATAGTCAATGATGAAGCATCACGCAAATGGCCAGATGCCATTCAAGCCTTTTAATTTGATCAAAACCAAGGCCAAACCCACAAAAATCCCTAGTCTAGGATACACCACTAAGAGGGATTCCAAATAATCAAAGAATGAGAGAACGCTTGGGGATGGGAGGGAGGTATTTGGGATTAAGGTTTAAAGGTTTAAGGTTTAGGGTTTAGGGTTAGTTTAGGGTTTAGGGTTTAGGGTTAGTTTAGGGTTTAGGGTTTAGGGTTTAGTGTTTAAGGTTTATGGTTTAGGGTTTAGGTTATTTAGGTTTTAGGGTTTAGGATTTAAGGTTAAGGTTTTAGGGTTCAGGGTTTACAGTTTAGGGTTTAGGTTTAGGTTTAGGGTTTTAGGGTTTAGTTTTTACGATTGTAGGTTTGGGGTTTATAGTTTTCATTTTTAGGTAGATTTAGGGTTATGGTTTTTTTTTTAATTTTTTATTTATTTTAATTTATTTTATTTAGGGTTTACTTATTTATTTTTAATTAAGTGAACTGGTAGGTTTAGGTTTATTTATTTTATTTAGTTTATTTATTATAGTTTATTTTATTTTTTATTTTGATATAGGTTTATTTTTATCTTTATTTAGTTTAGTTTATTTATTTTAGGTTTATTTATTTTAGTTTAGGTATTTTATTTTAGTTTATTTTTTAGGTTTAGGTTTATTTTTTAATTTAGTTTTATTTTTATTTTATTTTTTAGGTTTAGGTTTTATTTTTATTTTTAGATTTATGTTTTGGGTTTTATTTTATTTTTTAGGTTTATTTTATTTTTATTTTAGGTTTACTTTTTATTTTAGTTACATTTTTATTTTAGTTTAATTTTAGTTTTTTAGTTTAGTTTAGGTTTTTATTTATTTTATTTTGGTTTAGTTTTCATTTTTTATTTACTTTATTTTAGTTTAGGTTTAGGTTTATTTTATTTTTATTTAAGGTTCATTTTTTTTGTTTTGGGTTTAGGTTAGATTTTTTATTTATTTTTAAGTTCTATTTTTAGGTTTATTATTTAGGTTTATGTTTTTATTTAGTTATTATTTTATTTTATTTTAGGTTTATTTTATTTTTTATTTTAGGTCGAATTTTTAGTTTATTTAAGTTTTTTATTTTTTTAAATTTTATTAGATTTTATTTATGATATTTTAATTTAGTTTTAATTTTTTTTTGTTTAAGTTGAGCTAGGTTTAGGTTTTAGTTTATGTTTTTATTTTATTTTATTTTGGTTTAGGGTTTTGTATTTATTTTATTTTAGGTTTTATTTAGTTTAGGTTTAGCATTTTAACTTTAGGGTTTTTGGTTGGTTTAGGGTTGAGTGTTTAGGTTTTGGGGTTTAGGTTTAAGAGTTTAGGGTTTAGTCTTAGGGTTTAGGGTTTAGGGTTTAGAGTTTTAGGGATTAGGGTTTAGAGTTTAGTGGTTTTAGGGTTTAGGGTTTATGGTTGGGTTTTTTAGTTTTGGTTTAGGGTTCAAGTTTTGGTTTAGGTTTTAGAGTCTTGGTTTTTTATTAAGAAAGAATCAATTTAGATTCAAAATTTCTTCCTTTTGATTTCATCAACTAAGTAACACACCAAGTTTTCTTAGACACAAGCAATGACTTAGATAAAAAATGAGCACACATAGAGAAAATAAAAAACCCTAGATAACTAGAACCATCTTTACTATAAAGACACAATTCCATAAGTAGAAGATAGAATCGGCCATTCTTCGCTTAGTTCCCATCAACCACTCGCCTCTCGAGTAGGATCCAACATTATATCTCTGTTTCTCCATGCTACCACCACTACCAGAACCTCCATCACTCGTCCCGCCTCCATAACCACCCTTACTCTTACCACCACCTCCATACCCACCAGCAGCTCCAGATCCCCCACCACCACTACTATAATCGTCGCCTCTGCCTTTGCCTCCACTGCCAGATCTAGACTGAGCCTGGTTGCTAATAATGTTCTTGCCATCAAGGTTCTGCCCATTCTTAGGGTTTAGGTGTAGGTTTAAGTTTATTAGGTTTTAAGGTTTAGGGTTTAAGGTTAGGGTTTAGGGTTTAGGGTCTAAGGTTAGGGTTTAGGGTTTAGGGTTTAGGGTTTTTTAGGGTTTAGGGTTTAGTGTTTAGGGTTTAGGGTTTAGGGTTTAGGGTTTAATATTTAGGGTTTATGGTTTTTTTAAATTAAGTAAACCCGTTGGTTTAGGTTTATTTAGTTTATTTATTATTTATTTTAGTTTATTTTATTTTTTATTTTTATCTAGGTTTATTATATTTATTTTTATTTAGTTTAGTTTATTTATTTTAGTTTACATTTTTATTTTCAGTTTATTTTTTAGGTTTAGGTATATTTTTAGTATAGTTTTATTTTTATTTTATTTATTTAGGTTTAGGTTATTGGTTTTTATTTTAGAATTATTTTTCATTTTATTTTTTAGTTTAGGTTTAGGTTTATTTTTAGTTTATTTTATTTTATTTAATTTAATTTAGGTTTAGTTTCAAATTTAGTTTATTTAATGATTAGGTTTATGTTTATTTATTTTAGTTTAATTTATTTTAGTTTAGGTTTAGTTTTATTATATTTTATTTATTTTGTTTTTTTAGGTTTAGATTTTTTAGTTTAGTTTAGGTTTTATTTTTTATTTTAAGGTTTATTTTTCAATTTTATCTTCTTATTTAGTTTTAATTTTATCTTATTTAGGTTTATTTTATTTTTATTTTATGTAAAGTTTTATTTTATTTATATTTTTTATTCTGAGATTTATTTTATAAGTTTTTATTAATTTTATTTTAGTTTATTTTTATTAGTTTATTTTATTTTATATTTAGGTTTCAATTTAGCCTATTATTTCATTTTATTATTTTATTCTATTTAAGTTTAAGTTTATTTATTTATTTTATTTTTTGGTTTTATTTAGTATTTGTTTAGGTTTTAAGTTTTTTTTTAGGGTTTAGTGTTTAGAGGTTTGGGATTTAGGGTGGTCCAGGGTTTAGGAGTTTGGGTTGGGTTTGGGTTTTGGGTTCAAGGCAGTGGTTTTAGGGTTTAGGGTTTAGGTTTGTTTTAGGTTTTGTGGTTTTGGGTTTTGTTTGTCAGGATTAGTTTAGGGTTTAGTTTTATTTTTTAAGATTTTTTAGGGTTAGGGTTTAGGGTTTAAGATTGTAGGTTTAGGTTAGTTTTGGTTTAGGGTTTAAGGTAGGATTTAGGGTTGATTTAGTGTTGTTTAAAAAAATTAAGTAAACCATTTGGTTTAGGTTTATTTTGTTTATTTTTTTCTTTGAGTTTATTTTATGTTTTAATTTTATTTAGGTTTATATTTTATTTTTATTTAGTTTAGTTTATTTATTTTAGCTTTATTTTTTTTAGTTTAGGTTTTTTATTTTAGTTTATTTTTTACTTTTAGGTTTAATATTTTTACTTAAGTTTTATTTTTATTTTATTATTTCAGTTTAGGTTTTCTTTTTTTTTTAGGTTTTGGTTTAGCATTTTATTTTTATTTTCTTAGGTTTAGGTTTTATGTTTTTATTTAAGGTTTCTTTTTAGGTTTTATTTTTTAGTTTAGGTTTAGATTTATTTTTCATTTATTATATTTTATTTAGTTTATTTTAGGTTTAGGTTTAGGTTTTATTTATTTTAGTTTAGTTTATTTTAGATTAGGTTTAGACTTTAATTTATTTATTTTATTTTATTTTTATTTTAAGTTTAGGTTTTTTTTAATTTTCAGTTTAGGTTTTATTTATTATTTGTTTTAGGATTATTTCTTAGGTTTAGGTTTTTATTTAGTTTTTATTTTAGGTTTATTTTATTCTTATTTTATGGTTAGTTTTTATTTCATTTAGGTTTTTATTCTTAGGTTTATTATTTCTTTTAGTTTAGTTTAGGTTTATTTTATTTTATTTTAGTTTATTTTTACTTTTTATTTTACTTTATTTTTAAGTTTAGGTTTAGGTTTTAGTTTAGGTTTATATTTTATGTTATTATGTTATTTTATTTATGTTTAGGTTTATTTATTTATTTTATTATTAGGTTTTATTTAGTTTTAGTTTAGGTTTTAGGATTTTAGGGTTTAGGGTGGGTTTGTGGGGGTTTAGGGTTTAGTGTTTAGTGTAGTGTTAGGTTTGTATTTAGGGTTTTGAGGTTTTATGGTTTAGGGTTTCAGTTTAGGATTTAGGGTTTAGGGTTTAAGGTTTAGGATTTAGGATTTATGGTTTTTTTTCAATTTAAGTAAACCGGTAGGTTTAGCTTTATTTAGTTTATTTTTTATTTATTTTAGTTTATTTTATTCTTTATTATTATTTAGTTTTTTATTTTATTTTATGTTTATTCATTTTAGTTTAGGTTTTTATTTTAGTTTACTTTTTAGGTTTAGGTTTAGGTTTAGGTTTATGTTTTAGTTGAGTTTTATTTTCTTTTATTTTTTTAAGTTTAGGTTTTATTTTTTATTTTAGCAGGGTTTTATTTTTTATTTTATTTATTTAAGTTTAGTTTTATTTTAAGTTTATTTTTATGTTTTATTTTTTTTTAGTTTAGGTTTAGGTTTATTTTTTATTTATTTTATTTTATTTAGTTTAGGTTTAGGTTACAATTTAATTTATTTTAGGATTAGGTTTAGGTTTTATTTATTTTAGTTTAGTTTATTTTAGTTTAGGTTTAGGTTTATTTTACTTTGTTTATTTTATTTTTATCTTAGGTTTAGGTTTCTTTCTTAGTTTAAGGTTTAGGTTTTAATTTTTATTATTTTTAGGTTTTATTTTAAGGTTTATTTTTTATGTTTAAGCTTTATTTAGTTTTATTTTATTTTAGGTTTATTTTATTTTATTTTACGTTAAGTTTTTATTTTATTTAGATTTTTTATACTTAGGTTTATTTTATTTTTTTAGTTTAGTTTAGGTTTTTATTTATTTTATTTTAGTTTATTTTTATTATTTTATTGTATTTTATTTTTATGTTTTAGATTAGGTTTTTATTTTATTTTTTAATTTTATTTCATTTAGGTTTAGGTTTTTCTATTTATTTTATTTTTATGTTTTTAGATTTTGGTTTTGGGTTTAAGGTTTAGGGTTTAGGGTTTAGGGTTTAGGGTATTAAGGTTTAGTGTTTAGTGTTATGGTTTAGGGTTTAGGATTTAGTGTTTAGGCTTTAGGGCTTAGGATTTTTAGGGTTTAGGGATTAGGGTTTAGGGTTAGCTTTGAATTTAGGGTTTTGGGTTTATGCTTTAGGGTTTAGGGTTTGTACAGTTTAGGGTTTAGGGTTTTGGGTTAGTTTAGGGTTTAGGGTTTATGGTTGTTAGAGTTAGGGTTTAGGGTTTAGGGTTTAGAGGTGACACTTGAGCCAGATAGTGAGGAAGATCTGGCTCCAAAGCAAAGCATAAGTGTATCCAAGTCAATATGTAAAATAGTTAGGCATCAGTTGGGAACCTTAGCTCTAGCCCACTTTCCTCTCAAAAAGATGAGGGTTTGGTAGTTAAGGAAGCTCCTAAGTCATCCATAAGTGTGAAGACTAAGAGGTTCTTTCTAGGAGGATCATCCTAAAGTCAAGAAGTTGATGTAGTACTTGAGGATGATTCATAAAAATTTAATAAAATTACCTTTTGATTGGTACTTGCCTTATTTTCATAATTTAGAAAAGAAAGGGTTAATCCCACATACTTCGTCAAAGCATAAGTCAGACTACTCCAAAATAATATGGAAGAACAAATGCAAAATCTTTCAATCAAGACCAAGACTAGGATTCGGTACATTGGGTCCAATCAATGATGACGATTATTGCATAGCCATCACCGATCATTTGGAATTCGATAGGTCCTTTTCAAATCACATTAACTCATATGAGGAGCTGTGCTTAGAAACTTCAGATGATCCAAATGATTTTGAAGTCAAAGCTGCACCTCCAGAGTTTGAAGAAGAGATAAAGTCAACCATAAACGAGCTCAAGGAAATCAACTTAGGAACTGAAGAAGATCCACGCCCGACATACATCAATTCTTAATTGAATGAAATTGAAATGAATGACTTAGTTAGGCTATTGATTGAGTTTAAGGACTTCTCTGCATGGAGTTATGAAGAGATGCTTGCATTGGCTCCTAATGTAGCGATCCATAAACTAGCAATAGATCCTACTACTAACACTATCAAACAAGCTCCTAGATCCAAGCGATTAGACATAAAATGATAGTTCATTTATGAAGTCAAGAAATTGATCGATGCTAACTTCATCAGAAAAAATTACCCTACTTGGCTAGTCAGCATCATCCCAGAGAAGAAAAAGATTGGCCAAATTCTTATATGCATCGATGTTAGGGATTTAAATAAGGCATGTCAAAAAGATGAATTTCTACAACCAATCCTAAAGTAAATGGTGGACATTTCCTCATCTCATGCAGTCTTCTCTTTCATGGATTACTTATCTGGATATAACTAAATAAAGATGGACCCTGAAGATGATAGAAACATTGCTTTTAGAACCCCGATCAGAATTTATTACTATAAGGTCATGCCTTTTAGCCTTAAAAATGTCAGTGTTACATATCAATAGGCTATGACTCGAATATCAATGAACTCATTCATCATCAAGTGGAGTGCTATGTCAATGATCTCATGGTCAAAAGTAGAGAAAAGGAAGACCATCTCTTTGACTTGAGAGTAGTTTTTGATTAGTTAAGATAATTTAAGCTCAAAATGAACCCCTTGAAGTGTGCATTCGTAGTAGCTATATGGAAATTTCTTAGGTTTGTTTTCCAACACCAGAGAATTAAAATCGATCTGGAGAAGATCAAGGTAATATTAGAAATTCCACCCCTAAAAGTTTAACTCAACTCAGATCATTCCAAGGGTTGGCATATCTAAGATGCTTTATATCCAACCTATCAAGAAGATGTCCACCATTCTCATCACTTATCAAAAAGGATGTCAAGTTCAAGTGGGATGACAAGTGTGAGTTTGCCTTCGAAGACATCAAGCATTACCTGATGATGCCATCGGTTCTAGCAGCCCCTATCTCAGGTAAGTCGCTCATACTTTACACTATTATGTTAGATGACACCCTTGGTATTTTGTTGGCCCAAGCCAATGATGAAGGGAAGGAAAACACACTGTACTACCTGAGTCATCGTCTAATCCCTACTGAGGCTAATTATCCACCCATTGAGAAGCATAGCCTAGCTTTAATCTTTGCATCCTAAAAGATATAGCAGTGCATGCTTTCTCATAAGGTGAACTTGATCTCTAGGATCAATTCAACAATATCTCATGACACGGCCGGCATTATCCGGATGGTTGGCACAACGATCCATGATCCTCTCATAGTTTGAAATTACCTTCCTACCCCTCCATATGGTGAAAGGACAAGTGCTAGTGAATTTCTTAGCAGCACACCCACTTACTGCAGACTCTCTACTAGTGATGATCACCCCGATGAACAAATCATGAACTTAGGGGATACTAGAATTCACTACTGGGAGATGTACTTTGATGCTGCATCTTCCTCTCAAAGAGGAGAAGAACCATAATCTACTATTCCAAGAAAGGTGGGGGTAGGAATAGTTCTCTTAACTCTGGATAGTGATGTGATGAGATTCTCATATCATCAGTCCAATCATTGTTCCAACAATGAAGCCAAATATAAGGCTTTGATTGCTAGTCTAGAGTTAGCCATTAATCTAAGCATCTAAAACATCAACATTTATGAGGATTCTTAGCTTGTTATCAACCAAATCACTAGGTCCTATAAGGTTATAAAGCCCAAGCTCCATCATCACCATAAGTACACCATGGAGTTCTTGGCCCAAATTCTAGAGGTTACCATTCAAAGGATTCTTCTAGAAGAGAATGCTATAGTGTATGCTTTAGCCAAGCTTGCCAAGGAGTTGGCATGTCTGAAAAAAGAGTCCATATCAATAAAGGTCCAAAATAGACAAGTCTTATCCCTTTTGATATTGAACTCATCAAAAAGTACTCTCTTGAAGGAGAGGTTTCCATTGGCAAGAAGGACGAGGAGTTAGATTAGAGGAAACCATTTGTGGATTACCTAAATAAAGAAAATCTACCTCCAAAGAAGTCCCAAGCCCATCAAATGAAGTAGAGAGCACTTTCCTACGCTCTTGTGGATGGTTTCTTGTACCAGCGATCTTTCGATCATATGTGGTTACATTGTTTAGACAAGCACGAAGCCCATAAGATCATGACCAAGGTACACTAAGGATTATGTGGAGCCAACCAATATGGTCCAAAGATGAAAACCAAGATCAAGAAAATAGAATACTAATGGCCATCGATGATCAAATATTGCATGGATAAGGCTAGCTGATGCCACCAATGTTAAATAGATGGTGTGGTCCTACACAAACCACCCAACATTCTACATCCTACACTGGCCTCATGGCCATTCGAGTGTTGGAGTACTAACATAATGGGTCTGATTGATCCTCCTTCTTCTAAGGGTCATCAGTTCATCTTAGCTGTTATCGACTACTTTTCCAAATGGGCAAAGGTGATTCCGCTCAAAGAGGTCATAGCTCAACATGTGCTTTAGTTTTTTAGGAACCATATCATATATAGGTTTAGAGTGCCTCGATGAATTATAACTAATAATAGTATTGCATTCAAGAGCACCGAGATCAATAAATTTGCCCAGAGACACAATATAGATTATAGATATTCTACCATTAACTACCTGAAGGAAAATGGCTTAGTAGGAGCCTTCAACAAAACTCTCATCCAAATACTGAAGAAGATACTAAACAATAAGTGATAGTAGCATGTGCAGTTAGTTGAAGCCATGTGGGCCTACCGCACCACGTATAAAACTCCAACTCAGGATACTCTTTTCTCCTTAGTGTATGGGTCCTAAGTCATTCTACCATTAGAAGTCCAACTCCCATCACTAAGGATAGCTATGGATAGTAAGATCACAATAGAGTAGAATGCTAAGTTACGGTTAGAAAAGCTTGAAGGTTTAGAGGATAGACGCTTGTGAGCATGCTAAAACCTCAAGTTGTACAAAGCTAAAATGATTCAAGCTCATAATAAGTTGGTCCTTTTTAGAGATTTTCATGTAGGAGAGCATATTTTAGTTCTAAGGAGATCAATTATTGCCCATCGTAAGATGGCAGACAAGTTTGAACCCACTTGGGAAGGCTCTTTTGCCATAGAGAAGGCCTAATAAATAGGATCTTATCAGCTTATTAATCATAAGGGAGGGCACCCAATGCTTCCAATCAATGGGCTCTACATAAAAAATATCATAAATTATGTTTAAAAATAATTATCTTCAATGAGAATTCCATTTCAAATTCAATCTCTTCCATGTTGAAAGTATTCTTGTTTGTGAATCTGCCATGATGTATTTAGGGTATGTGTAAGGAACCTGAGCAGTGTCTTATCCTTCATCGACACAACACAAACACAAACTACATAGAAACATATAAAACAAACACATATCTTTTATCTCAGGCTACTCTGAGTTGAGATAACGCCCCCATCGGTACTCAGTTAGTAGCTTCTCTAGGTCGGGCTAACGTGTTACCCTGCTATTGTGTCACCCTAGTGGTCTTCTTGCTTTGGAGGATGTAAGTTTTTTATGCTTTACTTCCTTACTTGGCCATTGCTCACCGTTGAAAGCCTTGTTAATTTGGTAGGCCTTACTATGTGGCTGGTAGGCTACCTCAAGTTGGTTTAGTTTAAGAGGATGTGAGTCTGCTACACTTTCTTCTTGGATTAGCCTTTGTGCAGTGACTGGGTCGAGTATATTTGAGGTTTAGGATAAGTCCCCAAGCGGCTCCTTCCCTCCTTACTACTTCAAGTTTGGGTCAAGCTCTTCCTCGGGGCTCCCTTCTTAGTAGTTTCTCTAGCTCAAATAGCATTTATCCCATTGATAAAGACTATTACGATGATCATTTCTGCTTGAAAGTTGTAAACCTACACTCTTTCTTTCCAGATTGATTGTTACACACTGATGGGCTCCTTAGGTTGGTTGATTCTCACTATGCTGACAGATCCAACACTCATATTAATGGATACACATTAGGTTGGTTAGTTCTTGCACCTTAGGATACACCACTCATGGAAAATGTAAGTCTGCTATGCTTTCTTATTTAGTTGGCCACCGTACACATATAGGCTTTCTTTTAGGGCTCGATAATGCTAGTAGCTCCCCCCTGTGGGCCCTGTATTTGGATAACGTCCTTTCTGACCCCATTTAGACACTACCCAGGTTACTATCAGATTGGATAGTTTTCCTTTCCTAATAACCACCCATGTGGTTGGAGAATCCATCTTGTGGATGTGCAGATTTTGCCTTAGTCCAGTAAACTTGAGATAAGTTAAGGCTGACATAGCACCTTCTTAGTGTGGTCCCTCACACATTAATAGGTTCCACGCAAACATATAAACAAAATATATATTAACTTATGGATTAGGATGACACCCATAGAGATACCTTTTCCTGAGTAGGCATCTATCTTTAGGGCAGTGTCAACAAAACTCCCTATAGGAATCGCTTGACTACTCTTGAGTTGATATAAGTCCCCAGTGGTATTCACTCAATAGTCTCTCCTAAGTCAGGTTTGATTTATTGTGCTACCAACAGGTCACCCTAGCGGTTGTTCCTTCCTTTAGAAGATGTAAGTCTGCCTTCTTCCTAGCATAGCCATTGCACACCAAAAAGGAAACCCCTTAGGTTGGCTAGCTCACCGATAGTAGACTATCCCTTTGGATTTGTAAATCTAAGATTGGATAAGTCCCATATAGCCCATTCTCAATGGGTCCATCGCATCGACCTTGTCCATAAATTAAACCTATCAAATTTGACGAGCTCACATCCCGTGAATATGCCCTCAATTCAAAATTAAACTAAACCAAACAAACCATATCAAATCACATGAAGTTAAGATAAAATTAATCTTGACTACTTTTGAGTTGACATAAGTCCCCAACGACATTCACTCGAGGTCGCCTTGGTCAAGTTTGATTTGTTGTCAGCTCTCCTAGTGGTTGTTCCTCGCTTTAAAAGATGTAAGTCTGCTATGCCTTCTTCCTAACATAGCCGTTGCACATCGAAAGGCAACCCCTTATGTTGGCTAGCTCTAACTTATATCCGGTAGACTATCCCTTTGGATTTGTAAACCTCAGGTAGGTCAAGGTTGATATAGCCCCTTCTCATTGGGTCCATCGCACACCGACAAGGTCAATACATTAACTCAGATAAAATTAAACCCAATCAGATTTTCCCAAGTGGAGTTAAATCATATATAAATCGGTCAAGCAAAAAAATAAAATTCAAAACCAACATCCCCATTGGAGTAAAATTAAACCAACTCCCCCAATAGAGTATAAATAAAGAAAATCCAACCAAACTCTTATCCCCAATGGATACATCCCCAAACAAATCTATGAAATCAAACTCAAATCTCAATCCCAAGCAAATATGAATCTACTTCCTAGTGGAAGGTTGATATACCCAATACCAACGAGCTCAACCCATATCTCGAGTAGATATGGCTCCACATCAATTAAAATAAAACAAATTAATGTCAATTTAATCTAGTCCCTAGTGGATTATAGATTCTTATCCCTAGCGGATCTTTTTTCCAAAATTTATATAATTAAATCAAACCTTATCCCCAACAGATTTTCTTCTTCTATGCCCTCGACATAGACCCCTCACATGTCATGTCCAATGCATGTCTAATCCCCTAGAGGATCTCCCTCCATGTCCTTGACATGGAATTTTCATCAAATCTTATTTCTTCTCTTATGCACACCTTTAATACTTCAACCAAATGCATAATAATGTTTTCATTCAAATTACATCATCTTAACATTATAATCAACATTTTATGATTTATGATGGTGCAAGCTCAAACTAACTATACAATATCATGATAAACATATTATAGTGTGAATTAACACACTATATTATATTATAATATATGATGTTATATTATAATTTGCTATAATATAATATATTGTCTAACATTGCACCGCATTAGAATCACTTAAAAGGAACAAATAACAAAATTTTCTCCAAAATATGAATAATGTTCATTTTGGATGTAAAATTGTTATTTTTATATTAGAAATGGTATAAAATAGCATAATTTTGGTGTTGCTTCTTGGTTGCTGTGAATTTGGCCAAACTCTTCCATCTCAACCTTCAAATTAACAATTTTATGAATTTTGACCCAATGTATTATAAGAAAAGTAAAACATACTAAAATGTACAATAACATTTAGTAACACACCACCACATTCATATATATGTGAAGTTATATTGTTATGTGCATTATATTTTAATATACTTTCAAATAATATATTATCTTATAGTACACCTTAAAATGAATCACTTTAAGCAAAAACTTTATAAACTTTTGGTGAAAACTAAACATTTATTTGGAATGCCAAATTCCATTCTTTTGATTAAATGACACACCATAGCACCCACCCAATGATATTCCCTAAAGCTTACCTTAAATTTGGCCAAATCCCATCATCTCAATAAATTAGTTATACCAAGATAACTCTACTACTTCATATTATAATAAACTAAAATATGCTAAACAATAAGTAGTTATACACAATAGTATGTTATAATGCATGATGCTACACTGTGTTATGGCATCCTACATTATAATACACTATAACATATTATATTACATTATATTGCATATCACATCACAAGGTATTGCTTAAGATAAGAAATCATAAAATTAGTCTAGATAATAAAATATTTGTAGTTATATACAAGGTTTAGGTTTATTTTTAGTTTATTTTATTTTATTTAGTTTAGGGTTTAGGGTTTAGGTTTAGTTTTATTTATTTTAGTTTAGTTTATTTTAGTTTAGGATTAGATTTATTTTATTTTGTTTATTTTAGCTTTAGGGTTTTTTTTTTAGTGTAGGGTTTCAATTTTATTTTTATTTTTTTAGGCTTTATTTTTAAGTTTATTTTTTTGGTTTAGGTTTTTATTTAAGTTTTATTTTATTTTAGGTTTTTTTATCTTACATTTAGTTTTTATTTTAATTAGGATTTTTATTTTTAGGCTAATTTTATTTTGTAGTTTAGTTCAGGTTTTTATTTTTATTTTTTTTATTTTTTTATTTTATTTAATTTTTAAGTTTAGGTTTTAGTTTATGTTTTTATTTTATTTTGTTTATTTTATTTATTCAGGTTTAGGTTTATTTATTTATTTTATTTTTAGGATTTGTTTAGTTTAAGTCAAGGTTTAGGGTGTAGGGTTTAGTGTTTTCTAAGATTTAGGGTTTAGGGATTAATTTTTATTTTATTTTGGTTTTATTTTTTATTTTTAGGTTTAGGTTTAGGCTTTTATTTTATTTTTTTAGGCTTAGGTTTTAGGTTTTGATTTTAGGTTTATTTTACTTTTAATTTACATTGATTTCTTATTTTATTTAGGTTTTTTATTTTTTTGGTTTAGTTTATTTTTAAGTTTAGTTTAGGTTTCTATTTATTTTATTTAGTTTAGTTTTTATTTTTTATTTTATTTTATTTTTATGTTTAGGTTTAGGTTTTTGTATTAGTTTAGGTTTTTATTTTAATTTATTTTTTTATTTTATTTAGGTTTAGGTTTTGGGTTTATTTAGGGTTTAAGGTTTACCAGGGTATTTTAGGGTAGGTTAGTTTAGGGAGGTTTAGTGTTTTATTGCAGGTTATGTTTTAGGGTTTAGTGAGGTTTAGTTTTATGGTTTGGTGGTTTTGTGTTTAGGGTAGTTTAGGGTTTAGGGTTTTGGGGAGTTTAAGTGGGATTATGGGGGTTTAGGATTAAGGGTTTAGGTTTTATGGTTTTAGGGTTTAGGGTTTAAGGAGGTTTAGGTTCAGGTATGGTTTTGGTTTATGGTTTAGTTTAGGATTTAGGGAGTGTGGTTAGGGTTTAGGGTTGGGATGGGTTTAGTTTTGGATTTAGGGTTTAGGTTTTAGGCTCAGTGGTTTAGGAGGTTTATTTATTTAGTTTATGGTTTAGGATGGTTTAAGGTGGTAGTTTTTATATTTTATTTATTTTTTAGGTTTAGGTTAGTTTATTTATTTTATTATTATTTTATTAACAGGTTTTATTTAGTTGGTTTAGTTTTTAGCTTTGGATATTTGGTCCAGGTCAGGGTTAAGGGTTTGGGGTTTAGTTTAGGGCATAGATTTAGGGTTTAGGGAGTGGTAGGTTTAGGGTTTAGGTTTGGGAGGTTTAGGGTTTAGGTTTAGGGTTTAGGTTTTGGGTTTTAGGGTTTAGGGTTTAGTTTAGGTTTTTTTTTGGTTTTTTTATTAGGTTTTTATGTTTAGGTTTATGTTTTTATTTTTTATTTTTTTAAGTTTAGGTTTTAGGTTATTAATTCAGGTTTATTTTTTGGTTTTATTTTTTAGTTTAGGTTTAGGTTTATTTTTATCTTATTCTACTTTATTTAGTTTAGGGTTTAGGTTTAGTTTATTTTAAGTTTAGGTACAGGTTTTAGTTTAGGTTTTATTTTATTATTTTTATTTATTTAGGTTTAGGTTTTTATTTATTTATTTTATTTTTAGTTTTTGTTTAATTTATGTTTAGGTTTTTAGGATTTAGGATTTAGGGTTTAGGGTTTAGTTTTGTAGGCTTAGGGTCTAGGGTTTAGGGTTAGTTTTAAGGTTTAGCATTTAAGGTTTTAGGTTTTAGGTTTTTTTTAGGTTTATTTTATTTTTATTTTACGTTTAGTTTTTATTTTATTTAGGTTTTTTTATTTTTTAGGTTTATTTTATTTTTTACTTTAGTTTAGGTTTATATTTTTCTTATTTTAGTTTAGTTTTTATTTATTTTATTTTATTTTATTTTTAGGTATAGGTTTAGGTTTTGATTTAGGTTTTGATTTTATTTTATTAGATTATTTTATTCAGGTTTAGATTTTTTTTGTTTATTTTATTTCTAGGTTTTATTTAGTTTAGGTATAATTTTTTAGGGTTTAGGGTTTAGGTTTTAGGGTTTAGGGTTTGGGGTTTAGGGTTTAGGGTTCAAGGTTGTAGATTTTAGGGTTTAAGGTTTAAGGTTTTGGGTTTAGGGTTTTAGTTTTGTGTTTAGGGTTTAGGGTTTAAAGTTTTAGGGTGTAGGGTTTAGGTTTGTAGGTTTAGGGTTTAGGATTTAGGGTTAGTTTTAGGGTTTGGGGTTTAGGGTTAGGGCTTTTTTATTTATTATTTAATATTTTATTATTTTTTAAAATTAAGTAAACTAGTAGGTTTAGGTTTATTTAGTTTATTTTTTATTTATTTTATTCTATATTTTTGTTTAAGTTTATTTTATTTTTATTTAGTTTAGTTTATTTATTTTAGGTTTATTTATTTTAGCTTTTGTTTTATTTTCCTTTATTTTTAGGTTTTTTGGTTTAGGTTAATTTTTTAGTATAGTTTATTTTTATTTTATTTTATTTTAGGTTTAGGTTTAGTTTTATTTTATTTTCTTAGGTTTAGGTTTTAGGTTTATTTTTAGGTCTTAGTTTAGGTTTAGGTTTATTTTTAGTTTATTTTATTTTATTTAGTTTAGGTTTAGGTTTTGGTTTAGCTTATTTTAGGTTTAGGTTTTATTTATTTTACTTTAGGTTTATTTTATTTTTATTTTAGGTTTAGGTTTTTTTTAGTTTAAGGTTTAGGTTTTATTTTTTATTTATTTTTGGGTTTATTTTTACGTTTAGGTTTTTATTTAGTTTTTAGGTTTAGGTTTAGGTTTAGGTTTTAGTTTTGGATTTTATTTTATTTAGGTTTAGGTATTTTTATTTATTTTATTTTTAGGTTTTATTTAGTTTATGTTAAAGTTTTTAAGGTTTAGGATTTAGGGTTGTAGATTTAGGGTTAGTTTTGGGGTTTAGGGTTTTTGGCTTAGGATTTAGGATTTAGGGTTTAGGTTTATTTTTTATTTTTATTTAGTTTAATTTATTTATTTTGATTTATTTATTTTTATTTTAGGCTTTTATTTTAGTTTATTTTAGGTTTAGGTTTAGGTTTATGTATATTTTTAGTTAGTTTTATTTTTATTTTATTTTTTAGGGTTAGGTTTTATTTTTTTTATTTTTATTTAGGTTTTTTATTTTTTGGTTTATTTTATTCTTTTAGTTTACTTTAAGTTTTAATTTATTTTATTTTAGTTTAGTTTTTATTTTTTATTTTATTTTATTTTTAGGTTTAAGTATAGGTATAGGTATAGTTTTAGTTTTTATTTTATTAATTTCTTTTATTTTATCATATTTTTTATTTTATTTAGGTTTGGGTTTTTTATTTATTTAATTTGTAAGTTTTATTTAATTTAGGTTTAGGTTTTAGGTTTTAGGTTTGGTTTATGTTTTAGGTTGGGGTTTGTGTCAGGTTTAGGATTTAGAGTTTAGGGATGTAGGTTTTAGGCCTTAGGGTTTTAAGTTTTGGGTTTTAGGGTTTTAGGTTTATGGTTTTAGGTTAGTTTTAGGGTTTATGGTTTAGAAAGTTTATTAGGTTTAGTGTTTAGGTTTTAGGGTTTTTATTTTAAAATTAAGTAAACAAGTAGGTTTAGATTTATTTAGTTTATTTTTATTTATTTTAGTTTATTTTATTTTCTTTTTATTTTTTTTATATTTAATTTTATTTTATTCATTTATTTTAGTTTTTTAGGTTTCTATTTTAGTTTTTTTATTTTAGTTTAGGTTTAGGTTTATTTTTATTTTTATTTTCATTTTATTTTTAGGTTTAGGTTTAGGTTTATTTTTTTTAGTTTAGTTTTATTTTATTTTATTATTGTTTAGGTTTAGGTTTTATTTTTTTTTTTTATTTTAGGTTTAGGTTTATTTTTGCTTATTTATTTATTTAGGTTTATTTTAATTAATTTTATTTCATTTAGTTTAGGTTTAGGTTTATAGTTTATTTTATTTTAGTTTAGGTATTATTTATTTTAGTTTTATGCTAGTTATTTTATTTTATTTTAAGTTTTATTTTAATTTTAATTTAGTTTATTTTTAGGTTTAGATTTTTTGTTTTATTTATTTTAGGTTCATTTTTATTTTTTATTTAGTATTTATTTTATTTAGGTTTAGGTTTATTTTTTATTTTTTTAGTTTAGGTTTATTTTATTTTATTTTTTATTTTATTTAGGTTTGGATTTATTTATTTATTTTATTTTTAGGTTTTATTTAGTTTAGGTTATTTTTAGGTTTTAAGGTGGTTAGGGTTTAGGATTAGGTTTAGGTTGGGGCACAGTGGTTTATTTTGGGGTTTAAGGTTTAGGTTTTAGGTTCATTTTGGGTTTGGGTTTTATGGTTTACGGTTTAGGGTTTAAGGTTGGTTTAAAGGTTTAGGGTTTAGGTGTAGGTTTTTTTTTTAATTTTTTAAATTATTTTTAAATTAAGTAAACAAGTAGGTTTAGGTTTATTTAGTTTAATTTTTATTTATTTATTTTTATTTTATTTTTATTTTTATTTAGGTTTATTTTATTTTATTTAGTTTAGTTTATTTATTTTAGGTTTGTTTATTTTAGTTTAGGTTTTTATTTTAGCTTAATTTTAGGTTTAGGTTTAGGTTTAGGTTTAATTTTTTTAGTTTAGTTTTATTTTTATTTGATTTTTTAGGTTTCGATTTTATTTTTTATTTTTAGGTTTAGATTTAGGTTTTTATTTTATTTTTTTTTTGGTTTAGTTTTTCATGTTTTATTTTAGGTTTACTTTTAGGTTTTATTTTTTAGTTTAGTTTTAGGTTTATTTTTAGTTTTTTTTATTTTATTTAGTTTAGGTTTAGGTTTTATTTATTTTAGTTTAGGTTTAGGACTATTTTATTTTTATTTTAGCTTTCTTTTTCTAGTTTAGAGTTTAAGTTTTATTTTTTATTAATTTTTATGTTTATTTTTAGGTTTAGGTTTTTATTTAGTTTTTATTTTATTTTATTTTAGGTTTATTTTTTTATTTTAGTTTAGTTTTTATTTTATTTAGGTTTTTTTATTTTTTTAATTTAGTTTAGGTTTTATTTATTTTATTTTATTTTAGATTTTATTTTTATTTTATTTTCTTTTAAGTTTAGGTTTAGGTTTAGGTTTATGTTTTAATTTAGGTTATTACTTTTTTTATTTTTTATTTTTTTACATTTTATTTATTTTAATTTTGGTTTTATTTAGTTTAGCTTGGTTTTTTAGTTTTGGGGTGACTTTAGAGTTTTGAGATTAGGGATTAGGGGTTGGGGTTTAGGGTTTAGGGCTTAGGTTTTAGGGTTTAGGGCTTAGGGTTTAGGGTTTAGGGTTTAGGGTTTTAGGGTTTTAGGGTTTAGGGTTTACAACTTAGACTTTAGGGTTGAGGGTTTAGGGTTTTTAGGGTTTAGAGTATAGGTTTTAGGTTTAGGGTTCAAGTTTTAGTTTAGGGTTTAGGATTTTTGGGTTTTTTTTAACAGAGAACAAATTCAGATTTAACATTTCTTCTTTTCAATTTCATCAACCAAGTAACACACCAAGATTTTTAAGACAGCGACAACATTGATAAAAATGGGCACGATAGAGCAAATCAAAACGAGATAACTAAAGCCATCTCTACTAAAAGACACGATTCAATATAAGGATCGGATCATGTCTTTAGTTTCATCGCCTCCGTAACCACCGGCCTCTCGAGTAGTAGGATCCACCATCATATCCCCGATCTGTCGCTTCACCACCGGCACGGCTGTAACCTCTATCGCTCATCCCGCCTCCATAACCACCACTTCTCTGACCACCACCTCCATATCCACCAACACCTCTAGATTCCCCACCACCATTGTGATAATCGTCATTTAAGGTTTTTTTTATTCTTACAATTTTTTAGTTTAGTTTATGTGTATATTTATTTTATTTTTGTTTATTTGTATTAAGTTTAGGTTTAGGTTTTAGTTTACATTTTTATTTATTTTATATGATTATTTTATTTAGGTTTAGGGTTTAGAGTTTAGGGTTTATGGTTTAAGGTTTAGGGTTATCTTAGGGTTCAAGGTTAGTTTAGGGTTTAAAGTTTAAGGTTTAGGGATTTGGCTTTAGGGTTTTTAGGGTTTTGGGTTAGTTTAGGGTTTAAGTTTTAAGGTTTATGATTTAGTGTTAGGTTTAGGGTTTAGGGTTTGTTTAGGGTTGAGTTTGGTTTTGGAGCGTAAGTTTAGGGTTTAGGATTAGGTGGTTTAGGTGGGTGGGGGAATTAGGGTGTTGGGTAGTATTTTAGATTAAGAAAGGGCAGAAGATTTATTTATTTTATTTTATCTATTTAGGTATTTAGGAGGGAGGATTTAGGATAGGGATTTAGGGGAAAGTTTGGATTTAGGTCAGTGGTTTATGTTAGGGTTTTTTTAAGGTTTAAAGTTTGGTATAGTAGGTTGGTGGGTTTAGTGAGTTTAGGGTTATTGAGGGTCACGTTTATAATTTAGGGGATTTAGGTGATATAGTGTGATAGTAGTTTATGGAATGCAGGTTTAGGATTAGGGTTAAGGTTAGGAGAATAGAGGGTGTCATGGTTTAGGTTTAGGATGGTTTAGGTTTTAGGTTTAGGGTTTTTAGATTTAGGTTTAGGGTTTATGGTTAGGATTTGGGTTTGGTTTAGTTTTGGTTTAGGGTTTAGGTTTAGGGTGGCTCAGTAGGGGTTTAGGGTAGGGGGTTTGGGTTTTAGGGTTTAGGGATAGTTTTAGTGGTTAGGGTTTTGTTTTATTTTTATTATTTTTATTTTTTTAAACTAAGTAAACAAGTAAGTTTAGATTAATTTTGTTTATTTTTTATTTGTTTTAGTTTATTTTTTTATTTTTTATTTAGGTTTATTTTTATTTTTATCTAGTTTTGTTTATTTATTTTAGGTTTATTATTTTAGTTTAGGTTTTTATTTTCATTTAGTTTTTAGGTTTAGGTTTAGGTTTTCATTTACTTTTTAGTTTAGTTTTCTTTTTATTTTATTTTTTAGGTTTAGGTTTTATTTTTTTTATTTAATGGTTTTGGTTAATATTTATTTATTTTTAGGATTATGTTTCAAGTTTTATTTTAGGTTTATTTTTATATTTTATTTTAAGTTTAGGTTTAAGTTTATTTCTAAGTTTAGGTTTAAATTTTATTTAGGATTAGGTTTTTTTAGGTTTAAGTTTAGGTTTAAGTTTATTTTTAGATTTTGTTTTGTTTAAGTTCAGGTTTTATTTATTTTAGTTTAGTTTATTTTTTTTAAGTTTAGGTTTATTTTATTTTTATTTTAGGTTTAAGTTTTATTTTTTAGTTTAGATTTTAGGTTATATTTTTTATTTATTTTTAGGTTCATTTTTAGGGTTTAGGGTTTGGTTTAGAGTTTAGAGTTGAGGTTTAGGTAGGGTTTTAGGGTTTAGCGTTTACGATTTAGGTTTAGGGTTCAGGTTTTAGTTTAGGGTTTTTGGTTTTTTTAATAAAGAATAAATTTAGATTCGACATTTCTTCTTTTCGATTTCATCAACGTAGTAACACACCAAGTTTTCTAAGACACAAGCGACAACATTGATCATAAATGGTCATGCATAGAGTAAATCAAAAACCTTAAATAACTAGAACCATCTCTACTGTACAGACACAGTTCCATAAACAATAGATCGGATCGGCCGTTCTTCGTTTTCCCATCAAAACCACTCCGAGGAGAATCGACCATCATATCCCGGTCTCTCACTATCACCACGCTATAACTTATGTCGCTTCCCGCCTATAACCACCACTACTCAACCACCACCTCCATATCCACCGACCTCTAGATCCTTCACCATAAACCCTAAACCTTAAACCCTAAATCCTAACCCTAACCCTAAACCCTAAACCCTAAAAGCATTAATAAAACCCTAAACCCTAAAACCACAGTTTAGCTGATTTTTATGAAATGTGATCTTAAAGAAGTGAGTGAAGAGTTGTGAAATACAAAGTTGGTGCTCCTACCCGTGTTAGTCACCTATTGATGTTGTGGTTCCTCCAGGAAACATTGGTCTGGATCTTTCACAAACTTCTTTCTTCTAGGTTCTCAATATCCCAACTAAGATCAATAAGGGTACTGTTGAATTTATCACCCCGATTAAGCTAATTAAAAAAGGCGATGAGGTGGGATCCTCGAGGATGAACTCTTAAGGGGATTAGGCCATTCTCTTATGGCCATGTCATCCAATTTGTATGATGATGGATCGACAGGGAGGTACTTGACCTCACTAAAACATGATCTCATCGAAGTTTTCGATAGGCCTTTCAATGATCACTTCTCTCTTACTAGCCCTCTTATCCCAAACTTGTTGCAACGCCCCACATGTTCATCAACGCTTACAAGAATGTCCTCGCCATCACGAATGCCATTGATTGCACATACCAGCTGGCCAAGAAGGTTAAGCGATATTTGAAGGATCGTAGTAAATTTGATGTGGCTACGCCAATGCTTCGGTACTCTACCGCTACGCTCTACTATAGTGGAAGAGAAGAAGGAAGGCCTGCTGAGGATTCTGATGATGATATGGAATTCAGCTTGTTTGACAAAGCTTTGTTGGACTTCTATCAAAAAAAATTTATTGTCTCTAGGAGTTAAATTATTTTGTGAAATATTATTTTTGTGAAATTTTGAATTACATTTTATTTTATCATGTTTTATTAGTTGTTAGAGGATAATGTCTTGCTTGTTTTAGTAATTTCTTATTTATTATGAAATCATTTGAGTTTAAAAAAAATCTTAAACCCCAAACCCCAATCCCTAAACCTAAACCTAAAGTAACTAAATAAATTAAAAAATAAACCTAAACCCTAAAACCTAATAAACCTAAACCTAAACCAAAACCCTAAAAAAAATGGGAAAAGATTGACGGGGGAACATCACCACAACCATGTGTCTAGATCGGTGGAGGTGAAAGGCCAACTATCGCATGTGGTGGGAGATCGAGATTGTGGTGGATATGGAGGTGTGGTGGTTCTGAGGAGGAGGAGCTACAGAGTGGGACGACGGTGAGGGAGAGATCATGGATATGATGGTGGATCCCAACTGAGAGGTGAGTTCTAATGGGAACTGGAGAAATTGAAGAGCGGCCATCCAACTGCTGCTATGTTTTATAAGATAGTTATCTAGAGTTTTGATTTGCTTTTATGAGCTCATTTTTATCAATGTCATCGCTTGTGCCTTAGAGAACTTGGTGTGTTACATGGTTAATCAAATCAACAAAAGAAATGTTGAATCAATTTGTTCTCGTTAAAAAAACCAAAATCCTAAACCGAAACTAAAACATGAACAAACCTAAAACCTAAAACCTAAACCCTAAACCCTAAATATAAACCCTAAACCTAAAAATAAATAATAAAAATAAAACCCTAACCCTAAATAAAACTAAACTAAACCCTAAACCTACAACTAAACCCTAAACCCTAAAACCATAAACCCCAAATCCCAAACCCTAAACCCTAAACCCTAAACCCTAAAGCTAAACCCTAAACACTAAACCCTAAACCTAACCCTAAACCAGAACCTTAAACTCTAAACTATAAAACCTTAAATCAAACTAAATGCTAAACCCTAAACCCTAAAACCTAAAACCTAAACCTAAATAAACTAAAAAAATAAAATAAAATAAAACCTAAACTAAAACCTAAACATAAAAGCAAAAATAAAATAAACTCAAAAGAAAAATAAACTAAAATAAAATAAATAAAACCAAAACTAAATTAAAAAATAAAATAAACCTAAGAATAAAACCTAAATAAAATAAAATTAAACGTAAAATAAAATAAAATAAAATAAAGATAAAATAAAATAAAACTAAATAAAACCTAAACGAAAAATAAACCTAAAAAATAAAAGAAAACCTAAACCCTAAACCAAAAAAAAAACTAAACCTAAAAAAAAATAAAATAAACAATTTAAAATAAACCTAAACATAAAATAAACTAAACCTAAACCTAAACATAAACTAAATAAAATAAAATAAAATAAAATAAACCTAAACCTAAAAAAGTAAACCTAAAATAAAACCTAAAACCTAAAGCTAAAAAAAATAAAATAAAACATAAACCTAAACCTAAAATAAAAAATAAAACTTAAACAAATAAAATTAAATAAAAATAAAACTAAACTATAAAAATAAACCTAAACCTAAACCTATAAAATAAACTAAATTAAAAAACCTAAGCTAAAATAAATAAACCTAAAATAAATAAACTAAACTAAATAAAAATAAAAATAAACCTAAATAAAAATAAAAATAAATTAAATTAAATAAACATAAACCTACTTGTTTACTTACTTTAAAAAACACCCTAACCCTAACACTAACCCTAAACACTAAACCCTAAACCCTAAACCCTAAAAACCTAAAAACCTAAACCCAAACAAAATAAGACCTAAAAATAAAATAAATAAAAAAACCTAAACCAAAATAAAATAAAAAAACTAAATAAAATAAAAACTGGAACTAAAACCTAAACCTTAAACTAAACCTAAACCTAAAAGTGAAATAAAATAAAAAATATAAACTGAAGAAAAAATAAAATAATTAAAAACCTAAACTAAACGAAACAAATAAAATAATCTTAAAAATAAAGAGCTAAAATAAAATCAAACATAAATGTAAAATAAAAATAAAATAAACTTAAAATAAAATATATAATAAAACCTAAACCCAAAACTAAAAAATACCTAAAACTAAAATAAACAAAATAAAATAAATTTCTAAACTAAACTAAACTAAACTAAAATAAATAAAAAAACCTAAAATAAACTAAACTTAAACCCTAAATGAAATAAAATAAAATAAACTAAAAATAAAACTTAAACTTAAACTAAAAACTAAATCTTAAAAATAAACCTAAAATAAAAACTTAAAACATAAACTTAAAAAAATAAAATAAAAACCTAAACCTAAAACTAAAAATAAAAAATAAAACCTAAACCTAAAAAATAAAATAAAAGTAAAGCTAAACTAAAAAATAAACATAAACCTAAACCTAAAGTTACAAAATAAACTAAAAAAAACTTAAACTATAATAAATAAACATAAAATAAATAAATTAAACTAAATAAAAAACTGAAATAAAATATAGAATAAAATAAATAAACTAAATAAACTTAGTAGCTTTACTTTAAAAAAAAAAACTAAACCCCAAATGCTAAAATTAATCCATAAACCTAAACTAACCCTAAAACCCTAAACCTAAACGACAACCCAAAACCTAAAAACCCTAAACCTAAACTAAACCAACCAAACCTAAACTAACCCTAACTAAACCTAAACCCTAAACCCTAAAGTCCTAAACCTCAAACCTATATTAACCCTTATCCCTATACCTTAAACCTAAAACCCTAAACCCTAAAGCCTAAACCATAATCTAACTCTAAACCCCTGAACCTAAACCCTAAAAGCCCTAAACCTAAACTAAAACCTAAACCTAAAGCCTAAACACTAAACCCTAAACCAAACCATAAACCCTAAACCCTAAACCCTAAAACTAAACACTAAAACCTAAATAAAACCTAAAACTTAAAACTAAATAAAACTTAAAAATAAAATATGTAAAAAAAAATATAAACCTAAATTAAAACCTAAACCTAAACCAAAAAAATATAAAAAAATTAAAATAAAGATAAACTAAAATAAAATAAATAAAAACCTAAACTAAACTAAAATAAAATAAACCTAAGAATAAAAAACCTAAAGAAAAAATAAATAAAAAAAATAAAAAAATAAACTGAAAATAAAATAAAATAAAAACTAAATAAAAACCTAAACTTAAAAAAAAATAAACCTAAACATAAAACCTAAATATAAATAAGAAAATAAAACCCAAACTCTAAACTAAAAATAATAACTAAACCTAAAATAAAAATAAAATAAATAAAATAAAATAAACCTAAACTTAAACTATAATAAACTAAACTAAAATAAGTAAAACCTAAACCTAAACCTAAACCTAAACCTAAAATAAACTAATCCTAAATCCTAAACTAAATGAAATAAAATAAAGTAAAAGTAAACGTGAACCTAAACTAAAAAATAAAACTAAAAATATACCTAAAATAAAAACCTAAAACCTAAACCTAACAAAAGAAAATAAAAACATAAACCTAAACCTAAAAATAAATAAAATAAAGCCTAAACCTAAAAATAAAATAAAAATAAAACTAAACTAAAAAATGAACATAAACCTAAACCTAAACTTAGAAAATAAACTAAACTAAAAAGCCTAAACTAAAAAAATATAAACCTAAAATAGATAAACTAAACTAATTAAAAATAAAAAAATAAATAGAAGAATGGTCGATACGATCTGCTGCTTATGGTGGATCTTACTAGAGAGGGGAGGGTGGTTTTGATGGGAACTATAGAAATAGAATAATGGTCGATACGATCTGCTGCTTACGGAAGTGTCTTTACAGTAGAGACGGTTCTAGTTATCTTAGGTTTTTGATTTGCTCTATGTGTGCTCATTTTTTGTCTATGTCGTCGCTTGTGTCTTAAAGAACTTAGTGGGCTATTTGATTGATGAAATCAAAATGAAGAAATGTTGAATCTGAATTTTTTCTCTATTAAAAAAAACCAAAAACCCTAAACCCTAAACTAAACCTGAACCCTAAACCTAAAATATAAACCATAAAACTAAAACCATAAACCGTAAACCCTAAATATAAGAAAATAAAAAAAATTTAAAAAAATCCTAAGCTTAAACCCTAAATACTAAAACTAACATTAAACCCTAAACCCTATACCAACAACCCTAAACCCTAAACCCTAAACACTAAACCCTGAAACACTAAACCCCAAACCCTAAACCCTAAACCCTAAACCCAAAACCCTAAAAACCTAAAAACCTAAACCTAAACTAAATAAAAATTTAAAAATAAAATAAATAAAAATTCCAAAACCTAAATAATGTAAAAAAATTAAATAAAATAATAACCAACTCTAAAACATAAATCTAAACCTAAACTTAAACATAAATCTAAACCTAAAAATTAAATAAAATGAAAAACAAAAACTAAACTAAAATAAAATAAATAAAAACCTCAACTAAACAAAATAAAATAAAATAAACCTAAAAGTAAAAAAGCTAAATAAAATAAATACTAACAAAAAATAAAAATATAATAAACCTAAAATATAATAAAATAAAAACTAAATAAAAACCTAAACCTAAAAAATAATCCTAAAATAAAACATAAAAAATAAATAAAAAATTAAACCTAACTTAAACAAAAAAAAACTAAACCTAAAATAAACAAATTAAAATAAACCTATACCTAAAGAAAAATAAACTAAATAAAATAAATAAAACCTAAACCTAAACCTAAAATAAACTAAACCTCAACCTAAAGTAAATAAAATAAAATAAACCAAAAAATAAACCTAAACATAAACTAAAAAAAATTAAACCTAAAATAAACCTAAAATAATGACCTAAAACTTAACCTAAAAAAAAATAAAATATAAACTTAAACATAAACCAAAAATAAAAAAATAAAAAACCTAAACCTAAAATATAAAATAAAAATAAAACTAAATTAAAATATAAACATAAACCTAAACCTAAACCTAAAATTAAACTAAAATATAAACCTAAACTAAATAAATAAATAAAAAAAATAAACCTAAAGAAAATAAAAAATAAAATTAACTAAAATAAATAAACTAAATAAACTAAAACAACCTAAACCTACTTACTTTTTTTTTAAAAAATCCTAAACCTGACTAAATCCAAACCCTAAACTTAACCTCAAACTAAACTAACCTAAACTAAACTAAAGTTTAAACTTAAACTTAAACTAACCTAAACTCACCCTAAATTAACTAAACCTTAAAACCCTAAACCCTAAACTCTAAACTAACTCTAAACCTGCTAACCCTAAACCTAAACCCTAAAACCTAAACCATAAAGCAAAATAAACCCTAAACCAACCCCAAACCTTAACTAAATCCTAAACTCTAAAACTAAACCTAGACCCTAAAATCTAAACCCTAAACCCTATATCATGAAAACCTAAAACCTAAACTTAAAGTAAATAAACCCTAAAATAAAATAAATAGAAAATTAAAACATAAATATAAATGAAAAAATTAAATTAAATTAAAACCTAAATAAAACTTAAACCTAAACCTAAAAGAAAATAAAATTAAAAATAAAAATAAACTAAAATAAAATTATTAGACACCTAAACTAAAAAAAAAATAAAATAAACCTCAAAAACCTAAATAAAATAAAAATAAAATAAACCTCAAATAAAAAACTAACTAAAGCCAAACCTAAAAACAAAACTTAAAAAAATAAATAAAAATAAAACCCAAACACTAAAAAAATAAAACTAAACTAGATTAAAGATAAAATAAAACTAATCCTAAACTAAAATAATTTAAACCTAAACTTAAACATAAAATAAACTAAACCTAAATCCTAAACTAAATTAAATAAAATAAACTAAAGTAAACCAAAACCTAAACTAAAAAACTTTAAAATAAACCTAAAAAACCTAAGACCTAAACCCTAAACCTTAAAAGTTGAAAATCTAAAGAAACTAAATAAAACTTCAAATTAAAATTAATAAAACCAAATCAAAAATAAAATGATAAATAAAATAAACTAAAACATAAACTAACACCTAAACTTAAAAATAAAATAAAATAAAATAAAAAGTAAACTAAAATAAAATAAATAAAAACCTAAACTAAACTAAAAAAATAAAAAACCTAAATAAAATAAAAACTAAACCTAAAATAAAAAATAAACTTAAAATAAAATAAAATTAAAACTAAATAGAAACCTAAACCTAAAAAATAAAACTATAAAAAAATAAAAAATAAAACCTATACTTAACTAAAAAAAACCTAAACCTAAAATAACAATAATATAACCCTAAACCTAAACTAAGATAAACTAAACTAAATAAAATTAAATTAAACTAAAAGTAAACCTAAACATAAACTAAACCTAAATCGAAACTAAATAAAATAAAATAAACTAAAAGTAAACCTAAACATAAACTAAAAAAAATTAAACCAAAAAATAAACCTAAAAAAAAAACCTAAACTAAACCATAAAAAAGCTAAAACTAAACTAAACCTAAAAAAGAAAATAAAATTAAAAATAAAAACTAAACCAAAATAAAATAAATAAAAACCAAAACTAAACCAAATTAAAAATAAATCTATACCTAAAATAAAAATAAAATAAATCTAAAATAAAATAAAATAAAAATAAAATAAAAAACTAAACATAAAAGATAATAACAAAATAAAATCTAAAATTAAATAAAAAATTAAACTAAACCCTAAACTAAAAAAAAATTTAAAACTAAAATATCAATAATATAATCCTAAACCTAAACTAAGAAAAACTAAACTAAAATAAATAAAACCTTAAATCTAAACCTAAAAATAAACTAAGCCTAAACCTAAACTAAATAAAATAAAATATAGTAAAAATAAACCTAAACATAAACTAAAAAATAATACCTAAAAATGAAACTAAATAAAAACCTAAAACCTAAACTTAAAAAAAATAAAACAAAAGTCTAAACCTAAACCTAAAAATAAAAAATAAAACCTAAACCTAAAAAATAAAATAAAAATAAAATTGACCTTAAAATAAACCCATATACAAAAAATAAGCTAAAATAAATAAATAAATAAACTAAAACTAAAAAAAAGAAAAATTAACCTAAATTAAAATAAAAAATAAACTAAATAAACTAAATAAACCTAAACCTATGAGTTTACTTTACTTAGAATAAAAATAAATTTAAAAAAAATAAAAATAAATTAAGAAAACCCTAAGCCCAAAACCATAAACCCTAAATCCTAAAATCTACAACCCTAAACCCTAAAACCTAAACCTTAAACCCTAAACCCTAAACCCTAATCCCTAAACCCTAAACACTAAATCCTAAAATCTACAACCCTAAACCCTAAAACTTAAATCGAAACCCTAAACCCTAAAAACCTAAAAACCTAAACCTAAACTAAATAAAACCTAAAAGAAAATAAATAAACCAACATAAACCAAAGTAAACTAAAAATAAAATAAAATGAAAACTAAACTAAAACCTAAACATAAACTTAAACCTAAACCTAAAATAAAATAAAAAATAAAAACTAAACTAAAATAAAATAAAATAAATAAAAACTAAACTATTAAATTAAATAAACCTAAAAATATAGACCTAAATAAAATAAAAATAAATGTAAAATAAAATAAAATAAATTGAAAATAAAATAAAATAAATTAAAATAAAATAAAAATTAAATTAAAATCTAAACTTAAACCTAAAATAAACTAAACCTAAATCTAAACTAAATAAAATAAAATGAAATAAAAGTAAACTGAACCTAAATTAAGAAATAAAATTTAAAAGTAAGCCTAAAATAAATAATAAAACATTAACCTAAAAATGAAATAAAAAACTAACTAAAAATTAAACCTAAACCTAAAAAATAAACTAAAATAAATAAACCTAAAATAAATAAACTAAACTAAATAAAAAAACAAACTTAAATAAAAACAAAAAATAAAATAAACTAAAATAAATAATAAATAAACAAAATAAATAAAACCTATGAGTTTACTTAATTTAAAATAAAAATGTAACAGTTTAAAATAAAATAACATTTTAAAAAAAATTAAAACAAATAAAAAAACTTTAAACCTTATACCCTAAACCCTAAACCCTAAACCCTAAAATCTACAACCCTAAAACCTAAAACCTAAATCCCAAACCCTAAACCCTAAACGTTAAACCCTAAACCCTAAACCCTAAACCCCTAAAAACCTAAACTTAAACATAACAAAACCTATAAATAAAATAAATAAATAAACATAAACCTAAATAAAGTAAAAATAAAATAAAATGGAAGTTAACCTAAAACCTAAACCTAAACCTAAACCTAAAATAAAATAAAATAAAAATAAAACTAAACTAAAATAAAATAAAAATAAAACTAAACTAAAATAAAATATATAAAACCTAAACTAAACTATAAAATAAAATTAACCAAAAATAAAACCTAAATAAATGTAAAATAAAAATAAAATAAACATAAAATAAAATAAAATAATGACTAAAAAAACCCATACCTAAAAATAAATTAAAAAAACCCAGATCCTATACTAAAATAAAAACTAAACCTAAAATAAAAATAAAATAAACAAAATAAAATAAACGTAAACCTAAGCTATAATAAACTAAACTAAAATAAATAAAACATAAACCTAAACCTAAAATAAACTAAACCTAAACCCTAAACTAAATAAACTAAAAATAAACCTAAACCTAAACTAAAAAAATAAAAATAAAAATAAACCAAAAATAAAAACTTGAAACCTAAAAATAAAAAAAAAATAAAATAAAACCTAAACCTAAACCTCAAAAAAAAATAAAGCCTAAAAATAAAAATAAAATAAAAATAAACTAGACACAAAAATAACATAAACCTAAGCCTAAACCTAAAAAATAAATTAAAATAAAAAACATAAACTAAAATAAATAAACCTAAAATAAATAAATTGAATTAATTAAAAATTCAAAATAAACCTAAATAAAAAAATAAATAAAATATAAACTAAATGAACTTAAACCTACCTATTTACTTAATTTTTTTTAAAAAACCCTAAACCCAAAACCCTAAACCATTAACCCTAAATCCTAAACCCTAAACCCTAAACCAATCCTAAAACTAACCCTAAACCTAAACCTAAAAAAACTATAAACCTGACTCTAAACCCTAAAAACCTTAAACATAAACAAATCAGAACCCTAACTCTAACCCTAATCCTAAACTGTAATCCTAAAACCTAAAACCCTAAACCCTAAAAAAACCTAAACCTAAACCCTAAACCTTAAACCCTAAAACCCTAAAACCATAAAGAAACCTAAAACCTGCTAACCCTAAACCTAAACCTAAAACCATAAAAGCTTAAATAACCTAAACTAAACCCTAAAGGATACCCTAAACTAACCCTAAAACCCTAAACCAAAACCATAAACTAAACCCTAAACTAAACCTAAACCCTACAAACCTAAACCCTATAAACCTAAACTAAATAAAACTAAAATATAAAATAAATAAATAAACCTAAACCTAAATAAATTAAAAAATAAAATTATATAAAAAACTAAACTGAAACCTAAACCTAAACCTAAAATAAAATAAAAAATAAAATAAACTAAAATAAAATAAAGATAAAAGTTATACAAAACTAAAAAATAAAATAAACCTAAGAATAAAAAACCTTTAAAAACTAAAAACTAAACATAAAATAAAAATAAAATAAGCCTAAAATAAAATATAGTAAAGACCTAAACCTAAAAAAATAAACCTAAAAATAAAACTTAAAAAATAAATAAAAAAATAAACACTAAACTTAAAAAAAAATAAACCTAAAATATAAAAATTAAATTAACATAAACCTAAAATAAACTGAATTAAACTAAAATAAATAAAACCTAAACCTAAACTAAATAAAATAAAATGAACTAAAATAATCCTAAACCTAAACTAAAAAATAAACCTAATAAACCTAAATAAAACCTAAAACCTAAACCTAGAAAATATTATAAAACCTAAACCTAAACCCCAAAATAAAAAAATATAACATAAACTTAAAAATAAAATAAAACTAAAACTTAACCAAAAAAATAAACTTAAACCTAAACCTAAACCTAAAAGTAAGTAAAATAAAACCCTAAACTAAATAAAAATATAAATTAAACCTAAATAAAAATTTAAAATAAAATAAAATAATAAAACTAAATAAAACTAAACTTACCAGTTTACTTAATTTACAAAAAAAGCTTAAACCTAAAATCGAAAACCCTAAACCATAAACCAAAAAACTAACCCTAAACCCTAAACCTACAACCCTAAACACTAAACCCTAAACCCTAAAAGCATAAACCCTAAAACCCTAAACCCTAAACCCAAACCCTAAACCCTAAACCTTGAAACACAAACCCAAAACCTAAAACTAAAGCAACTAAATAAATTAAAAAATAAGCATAAACCCTTAAACCTAATAAACCTAAACCTAAACCCTAAGAATAGGAAAAACCTTGATGGCAGGAACATCACGGTCAACAAGGCTCAGTCTAGAAATGGCTGAGGAGGTGAAGGCAGAGGCTATTGTTATCATTGTGGCGGTGGGGGATCTGGAGGTGCTAGTGGATTTTGAGGGGGATGGCGGAGATGTGGTGGTTATGAAAGTGGGAGTAGCAATGGAGGTTACAGTCGTGGTGGTGGCAGAGGTAAAAATTGGGGAAATGATGGTAGATCCTGCTACTTGAGAGGTCGGGGTGGTTTGATGGGAATTGGGAAACCAAGAATAGACCGATCTACTTATGGAACTTTGCCTTTGCAATAGAGATGGTTCTAGGTTTCTATGATTTTTGATTTGCTCTATGCATGCTGATTTTTGATCTATGTCATCACTTATGTCTTAGAAAACTTGGTGTGTTACTTAGTTTATGAAATTAAAAAGAAGTAATGTTGAATATTAATTGGATCTCTAAAAAAAACAAAACTTAAAACATGAACCATAGACCTAAAACCTAAACCCTATACCCTAAATGCTAAACCATGAAATCCCTAAACACTAAACCCTAATCCCCGAAATCCCTAAACCCTAAACCCTAAACCCTAAAACCCTAAACCCTAAACCTAAACCTAAAACCTAAACCTAAACCCTAAACCTAAACCTAAACCCTAAACCTAAACCCTAAACTCTAAACCCTAAATATACTAATCCTAAACCCTAAACCTCTAAAATAAACCTAAACTAAATACAACCTAAAAATAAAATAAATAAAACCTAAACCAAAATAAAATAAAAAATAAAATAAAATAAAACATAAACTAAAACCTAAATCTAAACCTAAAAGAAAATAAAATAAAGAATAAAACTAAACTAAAATAAAATAAATAAAACCTAAACTAAACTAAAAAATAAAACCTAAATAAAATAAAACTAAACTAAATAAAATAAAATAAACCCAAAATTAAAATTAAAACTAAATAAAACCTAAACCTAAAACCCTAAATAAATCCTAAAATAAGTAAAAATAAAACCTAAACCTAAAATAAAACTAAACCTAAAATAAAATAAAAACTAAATTAAATAAAAAAATAAACCTAAATAAAAATAAAAAATAAAATAAACTAAAATAAATAAAAAAACTAAATAAACTAAATGAACCTAAACCTATCACTTTACTTATTTTTATAAAAAAAACCTTAAACCCAAAACCCAAAACCCAAAACCCAAAACCCAAAACCCTAAACCCTAAACCCTAAACCTATAACCCTAAACCATAGACCCTTTACCCTAAACACTAAAACCTACAACCCTAAACCCTAAATGCCAAACCCTAAACTTTAAATAAACCATAAACCCTAAACTAACCCTCAATCTTATGAATGAGCATAACCTTGATGGCAGGAACATCACCATCAAAAAGGCTCAGTCTAGATCTAACAGTGGAGGCTAAGGCGGAGGCAGTGGTTATCACAATGGTGGCAGGGGATCTCGAAGTGCTGGTGGATATGGAGGTGATGGTCAAAATAGTGGTTGGTGGAGGTGAGTGACAATGATTATAGTCGTGGTCATGGTGGAGGGAGAGATCGGTGATACGATGGTGGATCCTGCTACATGAGAGGCAGGGGTGGTTCTGATGGGAACCAGAGAAATTAAAGAATGATCAATCAGATCTGCTGCTTATGGAACTATGTCTTTACAGTAGAGAGGGCTCTACTTATCTAGGTATTTAATTTGCTCAATGGGTGATCATTCTTGATCTATGTCATCGCTTATGTCTTAGAAAACTTAGGGTGCTACTTGGTTGATGAAATCAAAAAGAAGAAATGTTGAATTTGAACTTGTTCTTAAAAAAAACCTTAAACCCTAAACCCTAAACTAAAACTTAAACTTAAACCTAAAACCTAAACCATAAACCCTAAACCCTAAACCTTAAACCCTAAACCCCAAACCCTAAACCCTAAACCTTAAACCCTAAACTAACCCTAAACCCTAACCCAAAAAAGATAAAAGCTAAACCTAAATAAAATAAAACTTAAAAATAAAATAAATAAAACAACCTAAACCAAAATAAAATAAAAAATATATTAAAATAAAAACATAAGAAACCTAAACCTAAATAAAACCTAAACCTAAAAAAAAATAAAAAAAAATAAACCTAAAATAAACCAAAAATAAAAAATAAAAGAAACCTAAAATAAAACAAAGTAAAACTAAATAAAACCTAAACTTAAAATAAACTTAAAATAAACTTAAAAATAAATAAAAAATAAAACATAAACCCTAAACTAAAAAAACTTAAACTTAAAATAAAAATAAAATAAATAAAAAAAACCTAAACCTAAACTAAAATAAACTATACTAAAATAAATAAAACCTAAACCTAAACCTAAAATAAATAAAACAAAATAAACTAAAATTAAACCTTAACATAAACTAAAAAATAAAACCTAAATGTAAACCTAAAATAAAAACCTAAAAAAATAAAATAAAAACCTAAAGTTAAACTTAAAAATAAAAAATAAAATAGTAATAAAACTCAACTAAAAAATAAACCTAAACCTAAAAAATAAACTAAAATAAAAAACCTAAAATAAATAAACTGAACTAAATAAAATAATAAAAAACCTAAATAATAAAGCTGAAATTAATAAAAAAATAAATTAAATAAACCTAAACCTATTGATTTACTTAATTTAAAAAAACCCTAAACTCTAAATCCTAAATTAAACCAAATCAGAACTCTAAACACTAAAACCTAAACCTAAGCCCTAAACCACTAAACCTAAACCCTAAACCTAAACTAAAACCCTAAACCCTAAACCCTAAACCCTAAACCCTAAACCCTAAAACCCTTAAACCCTAAACCCCAAAACCTACAACCCTAAACCCTAAACCCCAAAACTTAAATCCTAAACTAACCCTAAACCCTCTACTATCCCTAAACCCTAAACCCTAAAAATGTCCAGAACCTTAACAGCAAGAACATCACCGTCAACTGGGCTCAGTCTAAATCTAGTAGTGGAGGAGAAGGCAGAGGTGGCGATTATCATAGTGGTGGTGGGGGATCTGGAGGTACTAGTGGATATGGAGGTGGTGGTTGGAGTAGTGGTGGTTATAGAGGCGGGAGGAGCGACGAACGTTACAACCGTGGTGGTGGCTAAGGGAGAGATGAGAGATATGATGGTGGATCCGCCACTGAGATCTGGAGGTTCTGATGAGAACTAGAGAAATTGAAGAACGACTGACTAGATCTACTGCTTATAAAATTGTGTCTTTATAGTAGAGATGGTTCTAGCGTGTTTCATTTTATCTATGTCATCTCTTATGTCTTAAAATTTTGGTGTTACTTGGTTGATGAAAAAGTATAAATGTTGAATATCTATTTATTCTCTATTTAAAAAAATACTTAAACTTTAAACCCTAAACCCTAAACTAAAGCATAAACCATAAACCTAAAACTTAAATCATAAACCCTAAACCCTAAACTTTAAAAACCCTAAACCCTTAAACCCTAAACCATAAACAATAAAACCCTAAACCCTAAACCCTAAACCCTAAAATCGTAAACCCTAAACCAACAACCCTAAACCTGCAACCCTAAAACCCAAACTCTAAACATTAAACCTTAAACCCTAAACTAACCCTAAACCCTAAACCCTAAACTCTAACCCTAAACCATAAACCTTGAATGAAGAAAATTCCATTAGGAGTAGATCTAAAGAATGATCTAATCCTAACATAGTTATGATAGCTAAAGAAAATGTCTTCAAGAGACTTTTGCTTTCTTATTAGAGACTTGAATACCTTAAACCCTAACCCTAAATCATATTATAATACCATATATTATAGTATAATTTAGTATCATATATTTGAGCATGTAGTGATGTGTTTCTATCTATTATAAGATGTTTTGAAATGTTTTAGTATAATATGGTATTGTACCCTACAATCTATATTAATATAAATCATAAAAATATTGATTTAATAAATCAGATGATAAAATTTATTAAATTTGTGGGAATTAGGTTGTAGTACCAAAGGTGTGCTATGCCACTTGTAGTCTAAAAAGTAAGATTTTATGTTCAAAATAAATATTATATGTTGTACCACAACATAACATCATATATATAATATATTGTTCTATGCATTTTAAATTATTTTAGTATTATACAATCATGCAGTCAAGCCTACACTAGCATTATTTATAAAAATGTTAATTTAGACTTTAAAATGGTGGAATTTGGCCAAATTCATAATAGGTAGAGCATGACATCATAATGTATTATATTAATTTAAAATATGTAAGTGATACAAAAAATATATATAGTTTTATTATTTTGATGAATTTTATGATTTTTTATCTTAATCAATCCCTTGTGATTTGATATGAAATATAATATAATATAATATGTTATAGTGTATTATAATATAGGTTGCCATAACGTAGTGTAGCATCATGCATTATAACATACTATTGTGTATTACTACTTATTGTTTAGAATATTTTAGTTCGTTATAGTATGATGTAGTAGAGTTTTTATTAGTATAATTCATAAAAATATTGATTTATAGGTTGAGATGATGGGATTTGGCAAAAATTTTTAAGGTAAGCTTTAGGGAACATCATTGGGGTGTGCTACGGAGTGTCATTTAATCAAAAGAATGAAATTATAAATTTTATAAATTTTTTGCTTAAAGTGATTCATTTTAAGGTGTAATGTAAGATAATATATAATATGAAAGTGTATTAAAATATAATATACATAATAATATAACTTCATATATATATATGAATGTGGTGGTGTGTTACTAAATGTTATTGTACATTTTAGTATGTTTTATTTTTGTTATAATACATTTGGTCAAAACTCACAAAAATGTTAATTTGAAGGTTGTGATGGAAGAATTTTGCCAAATTCATGGCACACAAGAAGCAACACCAAAATTATGCTATTTTGTACCATTTCTAATAGAAAAATAACAATTTTACATCCAAAATGAACATTATTCATTTTAAGAAAATTTTATTATTTGTTCCTTTGAAGCGATTCTAATGAGGTGTAATGTTAGACAATATATTATATTATAGCAAATTATTATATAACATCATATATTATAATATAATATAGTGTGTTAATTCATACTATAATATGTTTAGCATGATATTGTATAGTTAGTTTGAGCTTGCACCATCATAAATCATAAAATGTTGATTACAATGTTAAGATGATGTAATTTGAATGAATACATTAGTAGGCTTTTGGTTAATTATTAAAGGTGTGCATAAGAGAAGAAATAGGATTTGATGAGAATTCCATGTCAAGGACATGGAGGGAGATCCGCTAGGGGATCACACTTGAATAGGACATGGCATGTGAAGGGTCTATGTTGAGGGCATAGAAAAAGAAAATTTGCTAGGGATAAGGTTTGAATTTGATTTGATTATATGATTTGTGGAAAGAAGATCAGCTAGGTATAAAAATTTATAATCCCCCAAAGATTAAGATTGAATCGACTTTAATTTATTTTATTTTAATCAATGTGGAGGCATATCTGCTAGAGAGATATGGCTCACTGGGATCATATGAACCTTCCACTAGGGAAGCAGGTTCAGGCTATCCATTTGGGATTGGGATTTGAGTTTAATTTCATAAATTTGTTTGGGGATGTATACGCTTGGAATAAGAGTTTGGTTGGATTTCTTTGATTTAGACTCTACTGGGAGTTGCTTTAATTTGGCTCCACTAGGGAGGTTGGTTTTGAATTTGATTTGTTTGCTTGACTTGTTTATATATAATTTGGGGCTCCACTGGGGAGAAGGGTGTAATTTAACTCCACTAGGGAAAATCAGATTGGGTTTAATTTAATCTGAGTTAATTTATGGACCTTGTTGGTGATGGACCCATGAGAAAGGGCTATATCACTTAACCTACCAGTTTACAAATCCAAAGGGATAGTCTAATATGGGGTAGAGCTAACCTAAGGGTTTTCTGTAGGTCGTAGGAAAAGGTGCAACATACTTAAATCTTTTAAATCCATGAATAACCATTGGGGTGATCCATTGGATCCACAACAAATCAAACCTAACCAAGGGCGACTGCTAAGTGAATGCCGCTAAGGACTTATGTCAACTCAAAAGTAGTCAGGGTTAATTTTATTTTAGTTTCATGTGATTTGATATGGTTTAGTTTGCTTTAGAGTTGAGGGCATGTTTGCTGGGGAAGTGAGCTCAAACAAATTTGATAGATTTAATTTATGGACCATGTCGGTGTGGGATGGACCCACTGAGAAGGGGCTATATCAAACTTATCCTATCTCAGATTTATAAATCCAAATGGATAGTCTACTGGCTATAGGGTAGAGCTATCTAACCTAAGGGGTTGCCTTTCAGTGTGCAATGACTATGCTAGGAAGAAGGCATAATAGACTTACATCTTCTAAAGAAGGGAAGAACTGCTGGGGTGACCTATTGGTAGCACAACAAATCAACTCGACTTTGGGCGACTATTGAAAGAATGTCACTGAGGACTTATATCAACTCAAGAGTAGTCACACAATTCTTATAGAGAGTTTTGCTGACACTACCCTAAAGATAGGATGCCTGCTTGGGAGAAGGTATCATTAGGGTGTCCTCCTAATCCAAGTGCATATATATATATATATATATATATATATATATATATATTTGTTGGACCCTATTGGTGTGAGGTACCACACTAAGGGCTATATCGCCTTGACCTATCTTAAATTTACTAGACCAAGGGAGAATCGCACATCCACATGATGGATTCTCCAATCGTGAGTATTTACTAGGAAAGGGAACCGTCAACCGATAGTAACCCGTGAAGTTTCTAAATGGGGTTGCAAAGGATGTGATCCAAATATAATGCTCATAAGGTGCTGCTAGGCATTATATTAAGCCCTAAAAAAGAAAGCTTATAGGTGTATGGTGGCCAACACAAGGAGAAAGTGTAGCAGACTTACATCTACCATGAGTGTTGTATCCTAAGGTGCAAGAACTAACCAACCTATGGTGTATCCATCAGCATGAGTGGTGTATCCGTTAGCATAGTGAGAACTAACCAACCTAAGGTGCCCATTGGTGTCTAACTATCAATCTGGAAAGAAAGCATGTAGGCTTACTACCTAGAGAGACTACTAAGCGGGGAGCCTTGAGGAAGGACTGGACCCAGGCTTGAAGTAGTCAGGAGGGAAGGAGCCGCTAGGGGACTTATCCTAAACCTAAAATATACTCAACCCAGTCAGTGTACGAAGGTTAATTTAAGAATAAAGCATAGTAGCTCACATCCTCTTAAACGAAGCCAACATGAGGTAGCTTACTGGCCATGCATTAAGGCCTACCAAACTAACAAGGCCCTCATCGGTGTGCAATGGACATGAAGGAAAACTTAGCAAACTTACATCCTCAAAAGTAAAAACACCACTGGGGTGACACACTAACAGGGTAGCACGTTAGCCCGACCTAGAATAACTATTGAGTGAGTACCATTGGGCGTGTTATCTCAACTCAGAGTAGCTCGAGATAAAAGATATGTGTTTGTTTTATATGTTTGTGTGTAGTTTATGTTTGTGTTGTGTCGATGAAGGATAGGACGCTACTCAGGTTCTTACATCTACCCTAAACACATCATGGCAGATTCCCAAACAAGAATACTTTCAACATGGAGGAGATTGAATTCAAAATGGAATTTTCATTGATGGTAATTATTTCCAAACATGATTTATAATATTTATTTAAGTAGATCTCATTGATTGGAAGCATAGGGAACTCTCCATTAAGATTAATAAGCTGATAAGATCCTCCCTAGTAGGCCTTCTCTATGGCAAAAGGGCCTTCCCAAGTGGGTTAAAACTTGCCTCCCATCTTATGACGGACAACAATCGGTCTCCTTAAAACTAAAATAGGCTCTCCTACCTAAAAATCTCTAGGGCAGAGCAGTTTATTGTGAGCTTAAATCATTTTAGCTTTGTACAACTCAAGGTTTTGGCATGCTCACAACCATCTCTCCTCCAAACCTTCAGGTTCTTCTAACCGCAACTTGGCATTCTACTCTATTATGATCTTGTTACACACAGCTATTGTTAGTGATGGGAGTTGGACTTATAATGGTAGAATGGCTTCAGAGCCATACACTAAGGAAAATGGAGTAGACTAAGTTGGAGCTCTATATGTGGTGCAGTAGGCCCACAAGGCTTCAACTAATTGCTCATACCACTATCACTTATTATTGTCGAGTGTCTTTTTAGTATTTGGATGAGAGTTTTGTTGAAGGCTTCTACTAAACTATTTACCCTTGGGTAGTTGATGGTAGAATATAATTCATCGAGGCAAAGTTATTGATGTTGGGAAAAGTTGTTGATCTCGATGCTCTTGAATGTAGTACCATTATCAGATATAAGTCATCGAGGAACTCTGAACCTATGTATGATATGATTCCTAAAAACCTGGAGCACATGCTGAGCTATGACCTCTTTGAGTAAAATTACCTTTGCCCATTTGGAAAAGTACTCGATGAATGAACCGATTACCTTGGAAGAAGTAGGATTAGTTGTACCCACTATGTCTACCCAACACTGAATGGCCATGAAGCCAATGTAATATATAGAATGTTGGGTGGTTGGTGTAGGACCACACTGTGTATTTGACATTGGTGACATCTCCTATCGTATCCATGCAATCTTTGATCATCAATGGCCAGTAGTATCCATGTCTTTTGATATTGGTTTTCATCTTCAGATCAGATTGGTTGGGTCCACATAATTCTAAGTGTACCTCAATCATGATCTTATGGGCTTCGTGCTTGTCTAAACAACATAACCACATATGATCAAAAGACTAGGTGCTTTCACTTCATCGATGGGCTTGACTTCTCTTATGGTAATTTTCCTTTATTTAAGTAATCCATGAATGGTTGCCTCCAATCTAACTCCACATCCTTCTTGGCAATGGCAACCTCCCCTTCAAGAGAGTACTTTTTGATGAGTTCAATATCAATAAGGGATAAGACTTGTCTAATTATTGACTCATCCTCCGAACATGCCAACTCCTTAGCAAGCATGGCTAAAGCATACACTACAACATTCTCTCCTCGAGGAATCTTACAAATGGTAACCTCTGGGATTTGGGTCAATAACTCCATGGTGTACTTATGGTAGTGATGGATCTTGGGCATTATAACTTTATAGGACTCAAGAATTTTGATAACTAGTAATCCTCAAGATGTTGATGTTATGGATGCTTAGAGTAATAGCTAACTACTAGCATAAGAGCCTCATATTGGGCTTCATTGTTGGTGCAAGGATTGGATAGATGATATGAGAATCTCATAAGATTACAGTCTAGAGTTAAGAGATCTATTCATTCCCCTATTTTTCCTAGAATAGTAGATTGTGGTTCTTCTCCTCTTTGAGAGGAAGCCGCACCATCAAAGTACATCTCCCAGTGGTGAATGCTAGTACCCCCTATGTTCATGATTTCTTCATCAGGGAGATCATCACTAATTGGAGAGCTAGCAGGAAGTGGATGTGCTACTAAGAAATCTACTAATGTTTGCCCTTTCACTACATGGAGAAGTACAAAGGTAATGTCAAACTGTGAGAGGATCATTGACCATCGTGCCAACTATCTGGATAGTGTCAGCCATGTTATGAGATACTATAGTGGATTGATCCTAGAGATTAAGTTCAACTTATGAGGAAGCATGTAGTGCTATAGTTTTTTGGATGCGAAGATGAATGCTGCAAAGCTTAATGAGTGGATTATTAGCCTCAAGAATTAGAACATGGTTGAGGGTAGAGTGTATTTTCCTTCCCTTCATCATTGGCTTGGGGCCAACAAAGCACCAAGGGAGTCATCTAATGCAAGAATGTAAAGTATGAGTTTTGCCGGAATAGGGGCTTAGAACTGTAGGCATGTGTAATGCTTGATGTCTTTGAAGGCATGCTTGTACTTGCCATCCCAGTTGAACTTGGCATCCTTTCTGACAAGTGCTAAGAATGGATAACATCTTCCTGAAAGGTTGGATATAAAGCATCTTAGATATGTCAATTGCCAATGGAATGATCTGAGTTAAGTTAAAATTTTAGGGGGTGGAATTTCTAATATTGCCTTAATCTTCTCAGGATCGATTTCAATTCCATGGTGTCGGGCAATAAACTCAAGGAATTTCCCTAAAGCTACTCCAAATGCACACTTCAGGGGGTTCATTTTGAGGTTAAATTGTCTTAACTGTTCCAAAATAACTCTCAAGTCAAAGAGATGGTCTTCCTTTTCTCAACTTTTGATCAAAAGATCATCAACATAGCACTCGACCTGATGATGAATGAGTTCATCGAATATTCGAGTCATAGCCCGTTGGTATGTAGCACCGACAATTTTAAGGCTAAAAGGCATGACCTTATAGTAATAGATTTTGATCATGGGTTCTAAAAGTAGTGTTTCTTTCATCTTCAGTGGCCTTCTTTATTTGGTTATATCCAGATGAGTCATCCATGAAGGAGAAAACTGCATGAGATGAGGCAATGTCCACCATCAGCTCCAAGATTGGTAGTGAAAATTCACCATTTAGACATGCCTTATATAAATCCATAAAATCGAAGCATATGTGAATTTGGCCATTCTTTTTCTTAACTAGATGATGCACAATATAGGTATCTTTCTTTTCGAGATGAAGCCAAGATTGATCAATTTCTTGACTTCATAAATGACCTATTATTCTATGTCTAATCGGCGCGCCTAGGAGCTTGCTTGATAGGTTCGGTAGGCTCTTTGCTAATTAATGGATTGCTACTTTGGTTAATCCAAGCATCACTTCATGACTCCATGTAAAGCAGTCCTTAAACTCAATCAGTAGTATAACTAAGTCATTGGTTTCAATTTTATTCAATAAAGAACTGATGTATGTCGAGCATGGTTCTTCTTCAGTTCTTAAGTTGATTTCCTTGAGATTATCGATGGTTTACTTGATCTCTTATTTAAACTCTAGCGATGCATCTTTGACTTTAAAATCACAGATCATCTAAAGTTTAAAATCTCATATGCTAATGTGATTGAAAAGAACTCATCATTCTTGGTGATGACTAAGCAAGAATCATCATCATCAGACCCACTGATCAATCCTAGTCCCATCTTGATGGAGAGCTTTTGCATTTGTTCTTCCATATTCTTTTGAAGTATTCTAACCTATTTTGACCAAGTATGGGATTAACCCTTTCTTTGCTAAATTATGAACACAAGACAAGTACCAATCAAAAGGTAATTCTATTAAATATTTATATGAATCATCCTCAAGTTTCATCAACTTCTTGAGGAGGGATGATGCTCTAAAGAACCTTAAGTTCACCCTGGATGATTTAGCTTCCTTAACTACCAACCTGTTTTTTGAGAGGAAAGTGGGGTTAACTAAGGTTCCCAACTTTTAACTATTTCACATATCTTTTCTTTTCTTTCTTTCTTTCTTTTTTCATTTTAAACCGCTCAAGTGACCTTAGAATCTATATGAGAAGAGGGTGCAACCATATGAGACTCATCATGAACTAGATTCAAAGTCTATAATAGATCCCACCTCAACTCACAGATCTTCTATGTATGGCATTTTGAGAGTTTTTTCACCCTTAAAGATGTCAAGTTCATAATGGAGGTGGCCATCCATCTATGTCAATGGAGTAAACTGGGTGAATTCTGGCTCAACTTCCTCCTCCAAGTCTATTTTCCCCTATCTTTTCATCTTCTTTCTTTTCTTTTTCTTCTTCCCTATTTTTCTTTTATTTTTAAACACTTTCCAAGTTTACAGAATAGACTTATTAATTTTGACAAAGGAATAACCATCCTCATATAATCCAATTTCAAACCAAACCTCATTCCTTTAAACATCAAAATCCATCCAATTTCATGAACTTCAAATTAATGATGAACATGATAAAATTCATCTCATGTATCCATGGACTTAGTAATATTAAAATTATCCAATATAATTAAATTCTTATCTTCCAATCATCTATATCAAATCAAAATTAATCAAATCAAATTAAATCAAAACCCTTCCTAAGCCATATGACATATCCCATGGACTTAGGAAAATATTAATCCAAATCAAATTAAACTCAATTAATTTCAATCATATTTTAAATCAACTTTATAAATTTAAATAAAATGTACGTTTAAATCATCAAAACTAAATCAAACCATATCAAAATCAAAACTTAAGCCACTTGACCCAACTCCATGGACTTAGCTAAATTCCTTCATTCCAAATCCCAAATTCAATTTATTTTCTCATGATTCAATCATACCATCAATCATGTTCACAAATATAAATGAAATCTACAATCAGCAAGCCAAACCAAAATCTACCCAAGTCAAACCCAACTTAACCCTTTTGACTTTAAATGTTCAAGTGAACCAAAACCCATTTGAACCCAAGTCATTTGCAATTGAATTTATATATCAATCCCAAATCCATATATAAACTCAACTAAATCAAACTCAACCCAAAATCAAGCCAACTAATCCTGGTCCACTTGACCCAATGTGCAATTTGACCTATTTGAGCCAAGTTTTAATCCTACCCAAATTGGATTGAACCAAACCCATCAAAACCTCCCATCATGATTATTGATCACCCTAAGTTGATTAATTGTCCCAAATTAGGTCAAACCAAGTCAACTCATCCCATATGAACCCAAACTAGTTAAATTGAAACCTAAGACAAATCCCTTGAAACTAATGATTCATACCAAATAAAAATCAATATTTGAATATGACTTGACCTTCAATTGAGTCAAACCAAACCCAATTGGCCCTCTTGACTGAAGTTGACCCAAATTAATCTAAAAGATCAAATTGGGTCAAATCAAAATATAAACCAAATTGATTACAACCAATGACTCAAGTTTACTCCAAATTGATTGTTGAACTTGACCAAAACCATGATTGGACCCAATTGAACCCAATTGTCTTACTTAGCCTAGATTGACCTAAAGGTTCAAGTTGGCCTAAAGCAAAACCAAATCCAAATTAATTGAAACCAAAGCCTACAATCTTCAATTGGTCAACTAAACCCAAACCAATACCCAACCCAAGCCAATTTGGCCAATTTTGTCAAATTGGTCAACTTAACCCATTTGACCCAAATAAATTCAAATGAGCCAGAATCATATCTAAGCCAAACTAAAGAAAACCAATTGAACCAATATATCCCAAATGATCATATGAACTTGACCCAACCTTTGGTTTGACCTAATTTGATCGATTAGTAAAGTTGACCCAACCTAACCCAATTTGACCTAAATGAGTCAAATTGAGCCAAACCTAACCAAATAAACTCCAATTGGCTTGAAATTTGGGCTAACCCACCTTTGGCTCATTTCAAATCGGCCCAAATCAAATCCAATGCCAAATAATCATTCTACCCTTGGGTCAAGGGCATCACATGAGATAAATCACCCATGTAAGTTGTCATTTCCATTCCTTGGCCACTTGGTACTCTCCCAATGGTCCACCTAAGCATCCAAGACACTGCCCAACCTAACCCATGGGGTGGTTGGGTTGGCCATGACCCATGGGAGGTGAAATCACTTCACCCTCCCCATTAAAGCATTTGAAACCCACAACCCACCAATGATTCCTCCTTGGTAGCCACCTCCACACTTTCAACCAACCATGTCGAGCCAACTCACCTCCTCCCTTCCACCCACATCTCCCTAAGATGGTTGGATGGCCATTAGAAGCAAAACTGAACCCACCATCCAATCAAGATAAAGGGGGTATAAACCTCCTTATTTCCACTCAAACACACACAAAAATCATTCCTCATAGCTCTAGCTACCCAAGACTAGCTACTAGAGCCATTCTTAATCTCCCAAGCTCATTCGTTGATAAAAAAAATGCAATTCCCATCCTTCCCAAAATAGGACACTCCCATTTCTAACCTAACTTCCCTATTTATCCATCAAACTCAAATTAACTTTACAAAAACCTTCCCTAGGCCTTATCAAGAAAGAATAAATCATCTCCCAAGCTTCACGAGCACCGAAGGTGGAACTATGATCAAAGCCAAGCTCCAAATCATCAATTCATAGCCTTCTAAGCAAACATCATGGAATTAATCCAATTTTTGGTCAATAGAGCTTCATATCCACAAAATGAAGCTTCCTCAATCATTTGAGTTATCAGTCTTGAGCTCTAGTGAGGTTTGCTTCCAAAACTGATCCTTAGGAAAAAATGGGTAGGAACTTTTTGAAGAAAACTTGCATCTCATGTGATATTGACCGTTGGATCCCCTCCAATCGATGTTGTGAAGGTGTGGGATCTTTTTGGAGTTGATTTGAGCCGAGGTAAGCTTAGATCAAGTGAGCAATGGCGAATGAGCTCCATTCTCCCTCACTCGTGTGATGTTAAATCATGCACCTTCTGTTCTGCTTGATCGGAATAGATGGTCGTGATTAACTCGCTAGATCCATCTAATTTAATCTTATTAAGCTGTGGGATGAATTGTAACCATCTAAACTTAGATCGGATGGCAAACAAGAAAGTGCATCCAACACTGCCACGTAAGCACTATGTCAGATAAGTTTTAAGTAGCCAATCCTACGACGCCATGTGGAAAGTGCGCCACATCAGCATGCCATGTGGCGCCAACAAGATTAGGCTTTAACTAGGCTTAATTAATCATTTTTAATGGCTGAAACTTCTAAAAATAATAAAAAATCATAGAGAAATAAAAATGTAAATAAATACATATTTTAAAGGTATTTTAGAGGAGAATTAATTAAAAATGATCTTAACTAATTTTGAATAGTAATTAAAATTTAATTAAGTTTTAATTACAAAATTTATTCATTTAATTACTTAAGTAATTAATGCCAAATTTTGTGGGATAATTTAATAGGATGACCTCGCTTGATTTTCTTGGGAGTTATTACTCACTTAATTAGAAAATTTGACTAATTAAACCTTAACTACTCTTTTAAATTAATTAATGATTAATTAATTTGATGAATTGTAACAAATTGGTTAATTAAGTTTATTAATCATTGTTCAACTTTAAGTGAACAAAGGAATTGGGTTGGACCCCTTTCCTAAGTTCATTCACCCTTTTAAAATGAAATTAATTAAGATTTAACTAATTAATTAAATCACTTAATCAAATTAAAATCATAATCACATTAGAACTTAATTAATTAAATCATGGGGTAGATCTTTTGGTGTTTAATAACCTAAAGGAGTTTAATGAAATTATGGTTAGTCCATATGTGTGGGAAAACTATAAGAGTAATTAATTAAGTCCCTTAATCTAATTAACTATTAATCATAAGCCAATTGCATTAGGCCCCTTTTATTTCCTAGGATCATTGCAAGTTTATTTTCCATGCATATCATGTTGGCTCATAATTATTTAGTTAATTACTTTAAGGTGACATAGGTAAGGGTAATTAATTCATCTAATTAAGGGTTCAACTTAATTAACCCATAAAATCAACTTAATTACATTTTGTTAAATTAAATTAAATCACTATTGTGGAAATGAGTTTAAAACAATATGTGATGATTTATCTTCTCCTCTTTAAATCAAATCAAATCCAAAACTTAATTAATAAAGAAGCTCTGCTTTGCTTTAAATAATCTTATTTGATTCGATTATCCTTAAGAACTAGTTTGGTTGAATGAATCACATGCTTATATTTGATTGCCCTCTTTCCAATCAAGTTAAATTTGGTATGTCATTTGAATTCATACATCCATCTTTCAAAATCAAGTAAAATAAAATGGATTTCCTTTATGTAAGCTTGCATGTGTTGATTTAATTTAATATATGCTATTATTACTATTAAATCCAAATGTATTTTCAAAGCTTATAAATTAATAATAATATGTGTTATGATGATAATTATAAATGCATAAGAAAAGCATGTGCTTATAGCTTAAGTGTATGAATGTTGAGTTCTTTCCTCTATTCATGTTGATTTATATAAGATTGAATGGTAATGGGTATATAGTTTGGACATCCCAGAACACGAGGCTTTTAGCTAGCCCCAAGGAGGCCATTTCATTACCTCATTTCCATGGTTCAACAAGAGCACTTACCCATTTGATTTCAATCATATGTATTTCAACAATAGAATTTGGATAGAGCTTTAATTCATATATTTAAATGATTCAATCAAAAATATATATAATCTTTGCATGGTTTTCTTTTCCTCATTTATGTATACATCCATGTGTGTCCACAAAAAGCAAGTATATAATCTGGACATCCCGGCAATACGAGGCTTTAGTTAGCCCTAAGGAGGTCATTTGATTATCTCACCTCCTTGGTTTAACAATGACATGTACTTGCCTATATCTTTGTACATGTATATGTATATGTGATTAGTGAATGAAAATCACATTTTACATTAAAATTGCATGCATTCATAATTGACTAAGTGGTTGAATTAATTAGCCATATGATTTGGAGCTTACTTCCTATGTTCATGTATATGAATTTACATATGTTTGAATGCAAATGGGTATATAGTCTGGACATCTCGAGAATATGATGCTTTAGCTAGATCCAAGGAGGTCATTTGATTACACTCGATTTAACAATGGCACATCTTTATTTAATTTTATTCTTATGTCCTTTTGTATATAAAATTTGGATAAAGTTTTAAGTTAATATGTTTAAATTATTCAATCAAATAAAATATAAATTCTAAACATACACATACATTCATCATTTAAGTGTGCTAAAATATGTTTCATGTATAGATACACTTAGATTAAATCATATGCATGTTACATATGATGGAAATGAATGATTTAATATATGTCATGTGGTAGTAATTCAATTAAATTAATCTTAAGATGCCTTTCATTTTGAATATGATTATTTAAAATGAACCTAAACTTAGGATTAATTAAATCATTTAATAAGCCATTCACTAAAGAGAACTAAATCAAATTAATATACTTTAGAAAGTGACTTAAGGTATGGATGAAAGAGGGAAATCCTCTTTTCCTCTCTTTATAACACTTAGTTGCTAAGTGTAATCAAATGAAACAAAAGAAAACACAAATTAAAATTCACAAATCAATTAAACTACTTTAAGTGAAATCAACCTTTCATGTTAAATTGAATCCTTCTACACTTAGAAAATGTAACACTAATGCTTAACAAGACA